>CM024579.1:1829026-2320660 GCA_014182395.1 Eucalyptus sp. ANBG9806169 | reverse complement strand
ACTCCGTCGGCTTTCTCTGCCTTTACAAGTTTGCAACTTTAGGTGTAAGATGACCCGCTCATGGTCGCAAAAATAATCATTATTCATTACGAACGTGGTCGGCCCATGATATTTTGGGCCGAGTAAGCATCTCCCGGCCCTATGACAGTAACGATTTTTCTGGAGATAGAGAATCCATGCAACAAGAAGCTGTTTTTTTTCTTTTTCTTTTTCTTTTCCTTTTCCGTCATTAACATCATTGCCGAATACATGGGGAATGTCGCGCGTCATAAAATTGAAAAAAGTGAAAAAAGAGAAGAAAACGAACAAAGTGGCCTAGCAGTCAACACCGTGCAACATTGGGGATCTTTGAGGATTTGGCAATTCAAAATAAAACCAATTGAAAAGACATGAAATCGGTGAAGATCGAGCAATGTGTTTAATCACATGTCTAGTTTATTAATTATAATAAAAAAAAAACAAGTAATAGATTCCGAAGCTCTAGGCATGCCGTGTGATCATGAAGCATATAGCCGCTTGGTTCGGTTTACCTTTCTTGGGCAACGCCATGGCGTTGGCCGGGTTCATCCCGTAGTTCGGGAGCACGGACCTATACTGGCAAAGACATGGCATGTCTGCTTTGGAGATCACCTCACAACATTGCTTGACTTAGGGGTGCAATAATACCCTACCCTACCCGACCCGACCCGACCCGAAAACGACCCAAACACGAAACAAGTTTGGTACATGTTTCGTGTTCGAGTCGTGTTCGAGTAACAAATATAAAACAAACAAACAAACGTGTTTCAGGTTGGGTCAAGTTCGAACATTGTTCGACCCGAGAAACACGTTAATTCTATATTCCAAACACGCAGAAACACAAACCCTTTTCCCCAAACACAAACACATACCTCGTCGGCTTGACAAAGGAAAGCGACTCGGCTCTGCCTTCTTCTCCGACGAGTGCGCCTTCTTGTGGAGTCTGCTGCCGCCCTCCAATCGACACGCCTCCACCCCGCCGTCGCCGTCGCCACCCCTCGCCGACGCCGGAACCCTAGCCATCGCGTGCGGCCGACCATCGTCGACGGCTCGGGGACTGGGTTCGCTCAAGCGCTTGCTTCTCGCCTCGTTTCCAAGTCCCGGCAGGTGAGGAGCCCCCCCTCCAGATCCACGCGCCTTCCCCCCTCGATTGGAAACATTTTAAGGGGAATTTATTACTTCTTGCCTTGCGTTTTCGTTGTCTGCTGATTTTCCGTTCAGGCGATTGTTGATGATTGTTTGTTGCTCTTCGTTGCGGGGCGATTTGATTCGGCGATTGTGTTTTCTTGAATTTTTAGATTCTTGTATTAAGGAAATTGCTTTTCTGATGCAGCATCTACTGGCGAAGATTGTGCGGAGGAGAGTTGGGAAGCAGCATCTACGCGAAGAAGAACACCAAAAGGAAGTTGCGGTTGTCGAAGTTGGTGGGTTCTTTTTTTTTTTTTTTTGTGGATAGGCTTCGCCTGGTGTTCGAGTTGTTGCTATTACTGGTTTTGTGCTGCTGCTGTTATTAATTTGATATCTTGCTGCTACTTTCTGCGTAAATGCATGTTTGTTGCGGAATTTGACTGGAACTTGAGCACTTTTCTTGATAATTATTTTCGATAGGGACAGGTTGCATAAAATGATCCCTGAATTTTTCTGAAGATGTCGTAATTATCAGCTTCGCAGCATTGCCAATTTATTGCAATATACAAGTGATCATCTGATTGCCAGGGTTGTGTTCTCAGGTGGCAAATTTTTTTGTTCATCATTATTATGGTTGTCGATGAAATGAACTGAGTAGGTTGAGATGAGTGCTGGGTTTTCAACTTCATATTACTTAGAGCATGTTCTCGATGAAATGAACCGAATTCCTAGAGAACAATAAACACTAAATGAGAAGAAAACAAAGAATGGAACTCCATCCCATATTTGTACAAGAAATCACGGGAACAATGACAAGTGTGGAGCTTCAAGCTGTATATAGTTCTTAGAGATGTTCCAGGTCACTCCCTGGTTAGGGACATCATGTTTAACCCGAGAGAAAACTTCTGCACACTGTCTATTCCCTCAAAGGGACATGGACATAACCCAAGAAAAAAAAAATTGATATGGTCAGGCAGCATCCAAAATAACCAAAAATGGCAAGGTACACACTTTCCATTGTTCTAGTAACAATGAGTTCAGAATCTAAGAATGGGTACACAGAATGCCATTACCAGATAGCATCTAAGCAATCTCCACCTACCTCACGCAAAACCTCCAGGTACAATGAGAGGCTTTCATGATGCCCAATTTTTGGTGGACCATGAGTCCTTCCTGAAACTTTATGGTATCTTTAACTTGAGGTTCTCTAGGAAGGTATGAATTGTTCATTAGTAGAAGAGCTATCACCTTGCAAAAACAGTAGCCTTCTATTTTTTCTCCAAGCATCTTACATCTAAACACTTTTCATTCATCGCCCACCATCACCATCATCATCATCATCTAAGATGAGTCTTAAGTTGGGCTCAGGAACATATCCAGCTTCCTTCATATGATATGCTAGTTTTCTGGGCACTTCGTATATGTCTCCTATCTGATAGTGGAATTGTGTCCTTTTGCTAGTGCCTTTGTCACTTGGGATAAGTCAAGCAACTCTACATTGCAGTCGTTGTGTTCAATAGAGATGAGCTCTCTATCCATCATTTCTCTCTATCCAAATACTTCTTGCATTTATTATTTGGCTATCGTGAACCTCGGCTATAACTCTTCTCTTTACTACCTTGCAAAGAATCTGATTGACAATGTTCACAAGTCTGCCTTGTTTCTCCTAGACGAGACTCGGTGGCTGAAGGCATATCGATTTGCATCGAGTTCAAGTTTTTCTCCAAATAAGTACTCGATGCTGGATTGAAGTGCACGGGTATGGGATGGAAACTTGTTTCATGAAGAGAAACCCAAGATATCACGTGGCGGCAGTCCTTTTTGTAATTTCAGCTGCAGGATTTGTAAATAATGTAAGACAAATGTAAGACACAAGATAGGAGCAGAGGTTCATACACTTTGTAGGTGGGATGGTTTTTCCAATTCATCCCTATTTCTCCGTTGTATACCAATCCCAAAGAAATTTCTCTTTTCACCGTAAATGAAACTTTGCCAAAAGAATGAATGTAAGGATGCATAAATTCATCATCCCTATTTCTTGTTCTGATTGTAACACTCTTTTTTCATTTGATGACTCGGCCGGTGGCCTTAGATTAAGTATTGAAAAAAACCTTGCATGAAAAGATTGATTGCTAGATCAGTCACCTTGTACAGAGGAATTCTTTTTATACAGATGTCCAATATATATCACTCATAAACAACATCTGATCATCATGCTAAACAAACCAGGAAAAGCAAGCTGGTCTCTCTCTCTCTCTCTCTAATTCCAGGAACTATTTTCAATCTGAATTAAGGGACAGCAACTTTCTCAAGCCGAACAAAGTTCTTTATAACTATACCATAGACATCTTGCCTTTTAATCTGTATAATTTGATTTTCTATGGCATGTCTCTCCCATGCAAAACTTGAAAGGTTGAATTGCTAAAACTCATTTGTAGAATATACATTCATTTGAGGCCAGCCAAAAGAAAAAAGAGACAAAAATCAATCCAATGCTAAAAAATAAAGAGCCAAGTCAAGGCTTGGAATGTTTCGTAATAACCTATAATAGTTGCGAGAAGTCATGGACAACAATGAAGATGAATGCCCCCGTTCGACTCTCACCTGAACGAACGAACGAACAAAAAAAGAAAAAAGAAGAAAGGAAGACCCGGAAACCCGACCCGACCCGACCCGCATTTCCTATGCGAGTTTAATGTGTTTCGGGTCGGGTCACAGTACGTGACCCGTATGTTTCGGGTCGGGTCGGGTAACATCAAGACCCGACCCGACCCGACCCGTTTACACCCCTAGCTTGACTGGCGGAGAGGGGGTGGTCGCCCGCAACGGCCGACAGGCACAAGGTCAGTTTGTTGGGCGGGATCTTGCATACGGTCGTGGCCGTGGCTCCTCCCACAATGGGCCACGAGCAGCACCAGCGCGAGCCCCAAGATCAAGCTCTTGCTGCTAGATTTCCCCATTCGGCTCGTAAAAACTCAATGAGTTAGTGGCATTTCTCCACGAGCGCATTTTATAGTGAACTAGCGGCTATTATCGACTTTCGTTAATTAATTTATTTCTATCTTTTGGCTGTCGAAACTTGATACATGGCCTGTGATTTGTGCATGGATTTTCTGCACGGGTGAATAAACAAGTGACCGTCAAAGGCGTTGTTAGGGCGTTCAAGTGACTAATCTATCCGGCTCACGAGGAATAGCATCTTAATGGCCTTCAGATGTGCAAAATGGACAGACTCCGACCGTCCGAGGAGATTTCGTTAGTGCAAAACATCCACCAATTTTAGGTGTTCCCCTCCACGGGATTAGTAAATAATATAATTAAAAAAATGGAGTTATTTGTTATAATCAAGTGGGTTTTCCTTATCATAGGAAAAAGTATTCAAGCGACTTTATTACTAAAAATTAGATCTATCATGGATGGATGAATTTGTATTATTTTCATTGGGGAATAAAAGAAATGAAAGGTTTTTATATATGTCATTATTGGGGCAGGAAGAGGAGTAGTAATTTATAAAATCAACTGGCAGAGTGAAATCCGACATCTTTTAACCAGAGTCATTCACGCCGTCATTCAAGTTGTTCAGGTGAAGAACGCTGGCTGGGTTTGCTATTTATGAGAAAAACATAAAAAAAAATATTATATATCTAAAATATATTATATATAAATATATTTTATTAGGGTTGGTCCGGCTTAGACCGACCCTAAACTTCTAGGATCGATGACCAACCCACACAATATCGGTCCTGAAATCTTAGGACCGAGGACCGACCCGATCCCCTTGAAAACCGGACCAGAACCAGTAGGGTTGGGCCGGTCCAGGCTCGATCCTAGACTGCTACTCACCCCTAAATCCAACCGTGCGTTTCGGGGGGGAGAAAAAACTGAAGTGCCGCTTTCCGTGATCTTTTTTCACGTTACCCCTTCAACCACGTCATCTGCTTTTCGAATTGCCTCTCTCCCTTTCGGCCGATTTCTCCCCTGAAACACGTCGAATTCGGGATGGCATCGTCCGACGACGAGGCCGACACCTCGCGGGAGACGGTGTCGACCTACTTCTTGAGGTGGACCGACGGGGACGGCAGCGAGGAGGACGCGGCGGCGGCGGCAGAGAAGACCGTCTTCTTGCACGGGACCGCCGACAACGGCCTCAGGAAGTCAGGTTTGATCTCGGCCGCTCGAGGCCCGAGGACAACATCCGGTTCAAGCTGGATAAGCCGAGGAGGAGCTTTCAGGATACGATCAGGACCGTTTTGATCACGCTGCACTACGCCAGGAACCACCCGGACGCGTCCCGAGAAGCGCTGTGGGAGCACTTGGCTGAAACCCTAGGGTATCGTATCGGTGGGTTCTAAGAATTTACTGTTTGATATCTTCGCGTCTTATGGCGCATTGTGTGATTTTGCGTCTTCTCAATCTGGTTTATAGGTTCTATGATGCATTGGCGAAATCCAAGGTCGTTCCTCTTCCTGTCGTTTCTTTTAGATTCATGCCATTGACATGTAGTCGCTGTAGAGAAGTTTTAGATTGTTTGTGTATTTCGAATTGTGGGTGTCATAGTTCGAGTGATGAAAAGTTTAACTGAAACCAGAATTCTAGGCACCGTTTTTGTTAATGGTTTCTATGCGTAAGTGGTGTGGTAAATGAGCCTGTGTTGCTTAGGCATTCTTATGACTCCTCTATCACCGAGCAGTCGCCTATGACTGGTGTCGAATTTAGTGTGATCTTTTCATTATGTTATAAGTTCATTGCTATAGAAGTCTGAGTATTGATTTGAAGTTGATCAAGTTTATGACTCGTCTATCACGAAGCAATCGCCAATGCACAGACTGGTGTTGAATTTGTTGCGACATCTTCATTATGTTATAAGTCCATTGCGATTAAAGTCGAGTATTGATTCAAAGTTGATCAAGTTGGAGTCCGTTGCATTTACAGTTGAGCACTGACCTGAAGTTGATCCTCTTTCGATGCCGGCCTATTTTAGGGAAGCTCTCAATGGTTGGAAACTTTTGACTAGCGTCCATAACTCCAGTGCTATAAGATATAAGTGGCCTTGTTTTTCGTTTTCTTTTACTGCATTTTTTATCAGGATTGTTTGCGAAGGGTTAAAGCTGCTTCAAAAAAGTTTGCTTTCTTTGCTTTGATTTCCACGCGTGTTAAGTTTCTAACGGACGATTAGAGGAGGCTTCACAGATTCATCTTTGTAGGTCGGTGTTGCATGCATACAGTTACTTGGGTTTGCCCGTTCAAGAAAATGGGAATCGTCTTTGTTTTTGTCAAAGAATGTGAAAGAGATGATTGCTTACCGTCAATGGAATTTTTAGATTCAAATTCATGAGGAAAAATACCTTAGCTTACTCACATAGCCCCCTCTCGAAATTTGTCGCCCTTGTTATGCTTCATATCGAAAGTTTTACATCCCGTCGCAATTTTTTTGTTGATGAACAATCTCTCATATGCTGATTTGATTGGCCGCAGGACAAGCTTGGAGTATATCTTGCGCCATTCATAGATGGCATGCGCTACACTTCCTTTGGTCGACATTTTACAAAAGTGGAGAGACTTCAAGAGGTGCTTGTTCTTTGAATCTGAAGCCTTTTTATCTTTCAGTTGGCAATGTTAGTTGGTTCTATGTGCAGATGTGGTCCTTCGTTCCCTTGCTGTTTTTGGCAAATTGTTACGCACTGGAATGAAATGTATAAGTAATGATAAATAAATTGATTTTCGACCTTTTGTTGTGGGGATTTAAAGGTTTGTGGACCCCCTTTCATTTGACGGGGGAAAAATAGCACGCGCAACATAGAAGTTACCAAATGGGCGCCAGTCCATTCACAAAGTAACACTTCTATGTAATTCTATGGGAGTCGACAACTTGCAAATTGCTGCTCTATTACGCTTGCGGAAAGCTATTCTGGAATCTCCAAATTTACCTTTATCCGTTGCCTTTTCTAGGAAATTCTTCTAATTTTTGCCAAATTCAACTTCTTGAAATAGAAAAGGTAGGGCATTTGGATTTCATCTTTCACTAGTCTCTCAATACTAGTGCCCTTTATACCTCATTACAGGTCAGATTTTCTTAATTTAGAAAAGAAGATGTATGTTTTCATTTCCTTAGCTTCCTTACTTGCCCTTTTAGCGAGGCTAGCATCTTACACATATAGACGAAGTAGCGAATTCAGATGTTCACTTGGTCAGCCCACTATGTTTCAGTGAGTTGCTTTGTAGTAATTAGTCAATCAGTCCCTTTCATCCGATTGCTTTGTTTACGTTGAATCTTGATTTCGAGGCATACATGCTACCGTGTAATCTGAACTTTATACAGGGTTTGTAACCAATAAAATTGAAAAACAAAATTCTATGAGAGAATATTGAAGCTGTCAGTTATTTTGATGAGACAAGTACCTAGAAGGTATCTCTTTGTCTCCCATTGACAAATAAAAATTGCACATAAGCTGTTGTTGACTTATTTGAACTGGTGACAAGTTCATACTTGGCGAATGATGTGCATATATTGTGGGTTTGTTTGTCAGATAGGCATTTGGTTCAAAGAAATGACGTGTCTTGAAGCTTGTGCCTTATTTTTCTGTATGTCTATATGGGTGAAGTGCAAATTTAATGATATATTTTGGGATGCAGATTGTGGACAAGCTCCATTGGTATGTTCGGGATGGTGACATGGTAAGAAACTTAATGTTTAGTAGTTTGTTTCCGCTCTTGATGCTTGAGAATTTTAAATGTAGAAGATCATGGCGATCTGTATGTGATCAGGAACATGATTGGTGAGGTTCCTCCTGAGGGATTGAAATTCTGAATTGCTTCGTTTGAGCTTTAAAGGAAATCTGACAATCGTCGCGTACCATCGTTTGAATATTTTATCTTTCACCAGTCTTTGCCACAAAAGGAATTCTGCTTCTTACAATTTTCCCCCTTCTATGGCTCTGTTCGCACGGCGTTTTGATGTCACTCATCCAACTCATAAAAATTGCATTAACAGATTGTTGACTTCTGTTGTGAGGCTAATGATTTTAGCTGCCTAATGGCAAAGAAGCTTGAAGAGACCGGAAAGAAGTGCTCTTACAAAAATTATGATATTTTTCCACCAAAGGTAATTTGCGCGTGCTACCTCATTTGGTTAACTTTTTTGTGTGAGGAATGTTTTAGTTGTCCTTGCGGACAGTCCTGCAGCATGACTATTTCTTATTTCCTGGGGCGTTTTTTTTTAAGGATGGTTTATTTTTTAATATTGTTTGTAATCTCATGTCCAGTGGTTGTTCACTTGTTTCACTATGAGGAGGTTGAGGGACGTAGAGCCTTTCTTTGCTCCTGTTCCTGGGCAGTAAAGAAGAGAATATTCCTTAGATTGCGGAACGGAAATATAGGGCTGCCACAGTGAGTATAGTATCCGAGGTTAGACTAGGTTGGCAATGAAATAATTGTACTGTCTCGAGCATCCTTTTGTACAAGTCATCATGCAATTTGTTCCAATAAGCAGTAGCTTCATTCATGAACACATGCAATATGTATTTGTAATACAATAGAGTCAAACAGTGTGATGGCATACTCATGCAAATTTCTTATTTATTTATTTCCTAATGCTTTAAAAAGCTCAAATCAGCTTTAGGATCCTATAATATTTGGTTCTAGGATACTAACAGTATTTATTTAGTTGGTTCATATGCCTGCCTATAATAATTCCATGGTACTTCGTTTGGGAATGCATTAGGCCAGATTTCTTTAGGAACAGTGTGGTTCCTTTGCATAATTTCCTCTGAATTACTCTGTATTCAGAGTCGATATCAGCAATGCTGCATTCATATGACCTGTACAACAATCGCAGAGGAGGATAAAGTGTTGAAGCACTCAAGTTTCAGAGTGCGAGGAGCGATGAGTCTTCTAGATAGTGAAAAATATCTCCATGACCTGCTTAGCAGGGCATGTAGATTCAGGAGGACTTATGTAGCCTACCTACATGCATTCCTATCTCATTCTTTTGAAGTAATAATTTTAAGTGTGGAGTAGACATGCTGTAAATTTTTTGTTAATGGAAATTTGTACCAAATTCGGTAAGAAATTGCTGGATTGTGGTTTGGAATGCGGTTGAAAGCTTGGCCAACTTGTTGACTATGAAATATGGAGGAGAAATTGCCGGATTGAGATCCCTCTCCCTCCCTCCCTCCCTCCCTAACTCAGGTGCACACAATTGGAGAAAGAAAGAGAGAAGATCAAAGAATTTGCGTTCACATTGCTTTGCGACTTGCCATTACAAGGAGATAACTCCCATTGACATTGGCGTCACATAGTTGCCATGTCAAAAATTTCACGTATCATGTTGAATCATCGCCTGGGAAACGGTTAGAATGTGAAGGAGGGGTTTGCGTTAGAAACGCTGCCGGGCAAAAACGAATTACTTAGATACAATCTCGAAGTGATTCGCGATAGGGGTCTGTGGAGGAGTTCACGGACATGTCGAATGTCTCGTACGTGCATTAGCTTCATAGTTTCGAAATGTCTTTCCCAGGACATACTTGAAGTTACTGACCAATCATGAGGACCGAAAATTTACGTGCAAATTGTTTCGAGACTGAACGTACTAAAATGGAAGTCGGTTTAAAGAAAGGGCTCTTAATTTTAGTTTTGTGCTAAAATGCAATAAGCACCCATGAAAATATACATACATACATATGCACACACAAATAAATTTTTACAATTGCCCTCGGTTCATTTTTTATGGCTTTTCATGTCTCATCACTTCGACTTCAGGGTACCATCAACAGAGGCTTTCCCAAGGGAAGAATCACCTTTTTAGTCCGAGAATGAAAATTCAGACTGATGTCAATGCAGTAAGAGCCGAATATTAAAAGTGAACGGAAAGAGAGCTGTTCCTGATACAACCACCAACAAGGGAAAGGACTAATACCAATCCTACTTCGACCCAAAAAAAAAAACACAAAGTACCAATACTACTCGTCATGAGTTGGTGAGGCCTACCTCCTTGACGCCTCCTGTGTCAGTTCGATGGTCCTATCTGCTGTCGCCGTTTCCGTGCTTCTGAATCTCCACGCTAAGAGCTCCCCAAATAATCGCCACATTTCCTCCACTGACTTCCCTTTCGTTTCCGGCATGATAAAGTAGACAAACGTGAACCCTAAGCTTGACATCACCATGAAGATGAAGGCGAACCCGCCAAAGGTGACCACCTCATATAACAGCATGAATGACGACGTCAATATTATACCCGTCCATTGCTTGGCTGCGACTCCGATCGCGTGCCCTTGAGCACGCAACCTCACCGGAAACACCTCTGAGCTGTAGACCGACGCAATCGGGCTTATGCCGATTGCGAACGATACTACATACGACATCAAGGAGGGAAGGCATAGGGTAACCGCCCATTTGGGCTTCGTATCGCCACGGTCGATGCCGATCAGGCATGTACCGAAGATGGCGAGCGACACTGCCATCCCCCCGAGGCTCAGCAGCAGCAACCTCCGGCGCCCGATCACGTCTATGCAGAATATGGCAATGAGGCTCGGCAGGGTCTTGGCAAGATGGACTAGGATGGGCAGCAGAAGAGATTCATTCACGGAGGTCACGTCCGCCATCTTGTAAATCCGAGAGCTGTATAGCAAGATTGTGTCGACGCCGCAGGCTTGTTGAATTATGTTGACTCCGACTACACAAACTAGCGCATGCCAAACGAATGGAGTCGAGCCGAGGAACTCTCGGCACACGCCTTCCCCGGTGCTCGGCATGTTGGCTCGGTTGGACCGCTCGGGGATGCCAACATTCGTCGTGATTTCAGTGAGCAGGCGCTCCGTCTCCACATTAGAGTTGGTGATCTTGGCTAGGACGTCCCTCGCTTCTCTTCGGTGGCCCTGCATGACTAGCCACCGGGGGGACTCTGGTATGAAGCAAACCCCAACGGTGAGCAGGACTGGGCAGATTAATCCCAGGCCTCCCATGAAATGCCACTTGCGCTGGAGCTTGAGCTTGGGTATGAAATAATTGCACACATGGGCCAGGAGGGTGCCCAAGTTGATGAAGACCTAAACAAAACATGAAATAGACAATCGCAAATAAATAATTAAATGAAAAAAGGGCTACCCAATTGGAAAACAAATTAGTGACTAATCGAAACAAGTAACGTACTCATCAAACATGAAATAGACAATGGCAAATAAATAATTGAATGAAAAAAGTGCTACCCGATTTAAAAACAAATTAGTGACTAACCGAAACATGTAACAGGCTGATTAAACGTGAAATAGACAATGGCAAATAAATAATTAAATGAAAAAAGTGCTACCCAGTTGGAAAACAAATTAGTGACTTACCTCCGGAAATGATGCTAGCAACCCGCGGGATATGGCGGGCGAAATTTCCGCTATATATACTGGGGTCACCGTGAGGGAGAACCCGACGCTGACCTGGGTGACAGCACGGCCCAACAGGAGTGCAGCGTTAGTGCGGGCAAAGGCCATAAAGAGCGTCCCAAAGAAGAAAATAAAACCCGTCAAAATGACCGTCTTGCGGCGGCCAATCCTATCACCGATCCGCCCAGCCATCACTGCCCCCATGAGAGAAAATAAGTTCAAAGTGGCCGCCTGCACATCGATGAGCTGCTGAATGGTCCTCCTTTCTTTTTTGAGGTACAATGGCGCCTCACCAAATACTCCCAGGACTAACAATAAGGAAAAAAGAAAACAGAAAACGAGAAAATATTATTTGTCAATCATAACAATATAAATAGAATCGAGACGAGAAGAGAATAACTCACCTAAACCCAAAAATATGAGGGCCATGGAAGCACCGGTGGCGCAGAAAATTGCAAATCTGAAGGGATCGATGGTAGTCGAAACCTCCTGGATAATTCCCAGAAGGTGGGTTTCTGAGCCGACACTCCTAGGAGGCGGCGACGAGAGAGGGCTCGGGCTCGGGCTCGGGCTAGTGCTAGACCTGGAGCGTCGCCTCCTCGGGCTCGGGCTGGAGCTGCCGGATGATGCCATTCTTCCTTGGCGTTTGTCTCTGTGGAGGACTTATTAAATAGGGGGCGAGGGAAAGCGGTTGCGCCAATTCCGGAGGGTTTGACTTGTTCAACTCTCGATATCTGGCGTCACGAAGATGAAGTAGCCCTGGTCAGCCGCTGAGGAGAGAGACTGTAACAACCCCTCAGGTGACGTGGCCCCCTCAGCGATAAAATCCGATGATGTCCTCTGGAGGACGAGAACCCATTTTAGACAGTCCGCATCCAGCATTGTTAAGTGTTTATGTGGCATTGATTCTGGCTTTTAAAATTGGACCCTGTGCATTCGCAGTCCCGCTTTCCTATCTGTGCGCGCGACCAACAATTAAAAAAAAATTGACTACTTCTGCTATCAAAATATGTCAAATTTAAGCCGGGAAACCTATAGCTAGAGCAAGAACTCGACCCTGAAAGGCTGCCCAACTATTTCTTCGAAAAAAACCATCAGATCATCTATCTTTCAATCGGAGGTCCGTTGTTCTTGCAAAGAAGTTGAAAGATATTGTCTAATCATGCAATTTGAATTCAACTAGGAAAATATCTAAATTATCTTATCGTGCAATCTTATCTATAAATCAATTCTAATAAACATAATATGCAATCTTTTTGTGTTTTTTCAAAACGTGACAATTATCTGAATTAAAGATAAAACCTGACATAATCCACATTCACAATCCATGAAGATTTTAAATAGAAGGTTGAGTTAATCTAAAAAGTAGCCCATCATCTCACAGGTCAAATTAAAGGTTATCACAATATTTAGGCACAACAATTATTTAAAAATTAAGTCGGAGTAATTGAAAAAAAAAATGATTTAAAATCTTTATGGATCATATTAGTAATTAAATTGAGTCAATGAATAATGCCCTAATAATGACTAAATCTCACTAAATCAATTAGATAACAAAATCTATCTGTTAGTAGCCATCAATTATTAAAAGTCTACTCGGATAGAATAGTTATCCAATCTAGACGTGCTTAATCTTATCGAAATCGACTTAAAATTATGGATGAAGCTTTGTGGGCGACCGGCGCATTGTGGATATGCAGTTGTGCCGTTCACAGTGATAGTGCTCGTTTCCAAGAGAGCGCGGCGGGCGGTGGAGCCCGGCAGGCGTAGCAGCTCAAGGAGTCACGGTGGACAGATTAGGATATCACACTGCCACTTATGAGTGGGCCGGCCCGGCCGGAATAGGTAGTGTGAACGTGGACCAAAGTAACTGGACTCCACGATATTTTTTATGGTTCTCCGTGGCAAGTGGCAGGGACAACAACTTGACGAGTCAAAACCAGGTATCCTGAAAAGAGAGAGAGAGAGAGAGAGCCAACAACAAACAATGGTTTGAATCAGTGTAATTTAAATAGGGAAATAAACAGAGCGTAAGTAGGAAACACCGAAAATAAAAGAAAAAAAAAACCAAAAAATCTCCCAAGGGACTTGTTTTAAAAAAGTGATTAAACCATTTTTAATAAATTATTTTTGTTAGGTATGACATTAGAATGAAAATGCACCTATGATAAAAATCCTTTTTTTGGGCGTTTGTTTTCACGGAGCGTCCATGCATTTTATTTCACAAAAATACAATATTGGTTAATCTTTTTTGACTTTGAACCGGACCCACAAAAGAATGACATAAATAAAGTAAATTTATCCACGTGGCATGGAAAGAGAAGCTGTGAGGCTCCCTGTAAAGAAAGCCATGATATAACTACTCTCTCTCTCTCTCTCTCTCTCTCTCTGCTTAAATGCATCAAAACTATACGATTCGATCGAGCTGAAATTTCACTAAAGAATGACAAATAATAACTTCTTCCTTATGTAAATTTGCATGATTATATAAATTCATGACACCAGATATAGTTCGTGCTCAAGATTGAATCCAATAAAAAAAATCCTTCTAAGCTTATCTCAATAAACAATGGCGTTTACAAATTGACGCCATAAACACGTCAAAATTCGTCAATTTAATTTGATGCTATGTTTTTTTGCTTTCTTTTTTATCTTCTTCATCAAAATAAAGCATACCTCCTTTTCTTGCCCTTTCTCTTTTATATATATCGAACCAAAAGAATGTATACCTTATATCTCATTTTTATACCATTAAAACTCCTCAAGGATAATATCTTTTTATTGCTCCCGAAAGTCGATCAAATGCCGTAACCTTTCTAAGCTCAGCACCCCGCATGCTTATTATACGAAAAATTCCATCCATGATAGAGTGGGTTTAGCCGAACTTTGTTTTTCTATTCATGGACAAAGTACAGTTAATCCAAATGAGCTTAAAACCATTTACTTAAGCTTATCCCCTGCCGGTATGATACACATGCAAATAAATGGGCTTAATTAACTACTAATCCAAACGCTCGTAATACATATATGCAATTTAACTACAATTTTTTGCTAGGGTAGGGATCAATCCTTAATTTTTTTATGCAATTAAATTATAAATGAATAGCTAAAATTTAGGTGTCAGTAATATCTAATTCTAGTTTACTCATTCTCCAAACAGTAATGAAGAATCGATAGCAAATCTCACGTGCAATCCAATGTAAATGTCGACCAAACGAATTGTGGTTCATCAAAATTGAAAGAAAGAGCAAACGAAGCGTACACTATCTCGAATAAAAAAGCTGAGCAGTCTTGCTTTCGAAACAGCAATTAATAGTGAAGAAGTGTCATTTATGCCGGATATTAATTGAGGAGAAACACTAATCAAACTCACATGCTGTAAATCACCAAGGATCCGAGGAGTACTCCTAATTTACAGGATAGACAGTAAGGTTAACCAAAATAACTTTTTTTCTTTTAAGGTTCGTTCGTTTGAAGTAAAATTGTTATCAGGAAATTATTTTCTGACATTTTAATAACGGAAAACTGATCTATCTAGGGTAAATATTTTTTATGGACTGAAAACATCAACTTATATTAGGAATAAAACAACTTTCCTTTTTAGCAAGAAGAATACAATTACTCGAAATGCATTTGGATAACATCCTTTTTCGATTGGGTATGGCTTCGACTACTCCTCAAGCCTACCAATTAGTTAACCATAGAAGTCATTTATGCAGTTGTCAATGGATTCTGTGATCGAATGCCGCTAGACATAATTTCTCAATATGAGAAAGCGATTGTAAATAGTGTAAAACCAGAATTATTACAATCCTTCTTAGAAAAAAGGGGGCTTAACTAACCAAAGAAAAATAGAGCTAGAATGATGGCAAACTTCAGAAAATATTTTTCTGAAAAAAATAGTTAATTTTCCTTTATTTGGTGATATGTAACCAAAAATATTTTTTGGTATTTGGATTTCATTTAAAAATGATTTCAATCTCATGCAAAAAAACAATTTTTTAAAAATATTTTTTCTTTTCTTTTCTTTCTTTCCCTTTTTATTTCTTTCCCTTTCCTTCTTCCTCCTTTGCCAATCATGTGGCCTCGATGATGGCCGCAGCAAGCTGCTAGCATTGTCGCAGAGGCTCGATGAGGGCCAACTTGGCTGGCCTCGGGGGAGGTCAAGCCTTGCTGGCCTTAAATGAGGTCGAGCTCACAATGGGGAGGCTGGTGAGGTTGAAGCTCGCTTGAGGCGATGAGCTCGAGCCTCACCCAAGGCCTTCCCTTGCTAGCCTACATGTATGGTGACTAGCAAAGGAACAAGAAGGAAAAGAAAAAGAAAAAAGAAAAAAATATAATTATTAATTTTTTAAATAAAAAGAAAATTAAAATATTTAAAAATTCAAGATGAATAATTCCGAAAAGTGTTTTCATCTTCTTAGATTTAGGAATTCCCTTTTCCTAATTTTATGCACAAGTATTTTCCTTGATCGGAAAGTATTCTCAATTGGCCAATCATTTTTGACAAATCAAATGGATGAAAATTTGGAAATTTAATTTTGGGAAAATACTTCCCCTCAAACAAACGTGCCCTAAATTAGGGATTTAAGTTGGCCACCTCTAAAGTTCAAATGGCCAAATGTAATTCTCACTTCCCATACACATTCACTCAGTCTTGCTTATATCCTCGGCACCCCCTAAATTTTGATGCTTATTACCATGCATGTGGGGAAAATCACCATAGATTCATGTATTTTTGGCTCGTAAAATATCACTAGCTTGGAACCTGGGATATGTAAACAAAAATCCAAATGGATAGCTCGGATACGGAACTTTTTCCGTTTAGTTCCTTTTGTGATTGATAGCTAGAATGAGACAACGGAAATAAATAAATAGAAAAAGCATCCAGAAATGTGGAGTCATTAATCCCTGAATTAGAGAAGTGATTGATATTGGCAATTAGCAGCGGCCTTGGCGAAATTGGGGGCAACTTTTGGCGACCGACGACCAACGAAGGTGAGAGGTGGAGTTGTGCTTTGATAGCTTTGAGGTTAAAAAAATAATGGAAGTGGAACCACACTGATAAGTGTAGCTTGGTAATTAATCCAATACCGTATTGTCGGAGGAATTTAGTTCCATGTGGAATACAAATCTATATTTTGATTTCTCTCCATATTAAATATGTAGTAATTAAAATCTCATTCTTGAGAAATTCACTTCTACATTAAACCAAACGCCATAGTGTTTTGCACTTGATCACGAGTAAGTAAACTTTCATAAACTTTAAAAAAATGCAAAATTTCATTATTAAGAAATTCAATTCCACATTAAATGTGAAAATATATTATATTGATGATGTTTTTAACAAATATCTCTCTATTCCTTCATATTTTTTGGTTATATATATATATATATATATATATATAAATATATATTCAAAGAATCCCGCTCCTCATATGGGTTCATGATTTTCATGGAAATCTGACAAGTTAGTTTCTTTAAGAAAACAAGTGGTGCATGAGGCATTTATTCTACATTCATCCCCCCTCGCCTTCAATAAAACTTTTCATTCCTATATTTCCTATTTTTCATAATCACATGAAAATACTAAGTCCAAAAAGTAATGCTAGACATAAAAAGATTGATTAAGAAACTTAATCCCATATTTCGTTATACCGATATGTTTGTATATACCATTAATTTTTTTCCGAGTCTCAATATACATGGTACTATCAAGGAAACTATTGGGGAGATTGAGACTTCGTTTGTTTTGTAAAAAATAATTAATTTGGAAAACATTTTCTTAAAAAAAAATTGTTTATGTCACTTTAAAAAATGAACGAAGGAAAGCTATTTCCATCACCCAAAATAATGTATAAATATTGTTGTCGATAATGAAAATATATTAAATAGACTAATTATTTAAGAGATATTTTTAGGAATATATATATATATATATATATATATATTTTTTTTTTTGCGAAATATATGGAGCCTGAATTAAATAAAAAATGGGAATTTAGCGTTCGTGAGCCTTAATGTTGTGATATCTGGCTCTCACAATCAATATGGGATATCCAATTTTTTATTTTTTATTTTTTTCTGCGCTTTGGTCCCTAATAATCTGCATTCGCATGGAGTTCAGCTCATGATATCCTTCCGGGGGAGTCAAATTGCAACGATATAAGGTCACCATTTGACTTTTAGGGTCATTTTTGCAATTAAAATTCCAATAAGAACTAAGAGAGTAAAGGGAAAAAGGGAAAAGAAAAGACTAGAAAAGGGAAAAATTAATCGTGCGAGCCCTCTCACTTTTTTGGCACTTTTGTTTTGCGCTCATCTCCTTTTAATTTTTGCAATTAAAACCTAACCGCGTAGGCCCTCTCTCAAGCAAACCGAGAACAATTCAATCAAAACTCGATACACCAACAAATCAAAACATGAACGTTTGCATTTCACAGTCAGTCAAAATATACTCTCACCGGACCTTCATTAGCGACCACCACATTCAGCGGTCACCGTAAACAACCGACGTACACCGACTACAACTTCTATAGACGCAAAGAACCAGAGACATAGCAACATACTGACAAGAGGAACGCGATAGACAAACTAGTATGATAGAGTGTAGCAATTAACACTCAAGCCATGATTTTGGCACCATCACCTCGCCGACCAACATCATTGATAACCATGGGAACATAGACATGAGAGAGAGAGAGAGAGAGAGAGATAGATGACTTCCTTATGCATTAAAATCGTGTCTAACATGTTAAAAAACCAACTTATATAAAGCAAATTGCATCAAAACTTTTCCAATTTAATAATTCTCGGAGCTTCTTCACAAATTCTTCTCAGAGACATATTGCAGAACGGTTTATGGTGAAGGATAGATTTTAACTATTTCAAACTCAAATTTCAAACTTAACTCAAATGAAATTCCCAAGTAATGTTCTAAATCAAACGAATAAGCTCAAAAACAACTGAAACCACATCAACTTAGTTTTTATTAAACCAGGCATAATGAGTCATGCATAGAGGATTACCATGCTAATGAAAGTGATCAGTGCGCTATTGATGATCGAATCAGAGACTACAAAATTTTAGTCTGCTCCTTGCGTGCACCACTGCTCATGTCACTCCTCTTCTTCAGTCGTGAGAAAACGCCATTCTATCTGTGGGCATTTCTATTATTTACGATGGGCCTCTTTCTATTAAGCCATCATGGTTCATGAGCATTTATGATGGGCCTCTTTTCTTTGACCAGGCTCTTCTCGTGGACTTTGCAAATTTGATCCAGACCGAATTAAACCTCCTTTATTATTTATTTTATTATTAGTTAGTTTTTACATTTGTTGATTTGCTCTTTTCTTTATATATCTATTTATCTATTTTCTTTTTGTTCCTTTTCTATTGTTTATTTTCATTATATTGTGTGTACAATTCTTGGACTTGAATTCAGTAGTCAAAAAGTAAAAACAAATTGAAAATTACGTCTTGCAAGAACTTTTTCCACTAAATGCAGAATTTGAAAATTTCTGCAAACAATAGAATTTGAAACTTCTGCAGAGGCGTACATCAAATCTGATTCAACCCGAGAACTGGACTGAATTGGTCTGCACTGACTGGTTCGAGGTCTGTTCTACAGAGAAGTGATTTGGTTTTGAGTTCTGTGAATCTGGAATAGTTTTCAAGCCTCTCCAACAAAAAGTACCTTTGCATCAATGGAGATTCTCTTTCTCAGATTGCCGATGAGGTCAACCCCCTGGCTTCAGCATGGAAAGATAGCCGTTCACACACAATCTAAAAGGAGCAAGACAAATGCCGAGTTTTGATATGATGAGTGATGATTAAACAAGGGAATTCATAGTAAAGGGGGGGTGCCCTCATCACTTGACCAAAGTTAAAAGGGACTGGACAGTAAAAGTTCCAATAACAAAAGATAATTGTTGAGCTATTTGTGTTTTCTTGCATAAACTTTTAAGTACAACACATATTCGTCAACCCAAACAAAAGGTAGAAGCTAGAAATATCGTATCTCACTTTACTACCTCGAGCTAGAAATTAGGTGGAAGAATGAACCTTTGAGTGTTAGGGTTTCACACTTGTCCAGTCCGTTTCAAGAGTTAAGGCTTGATACAAACAACTCGTTGGTGCAAGGACCATACTGCTACTATCCACGCAGGATTGATCACAAGAGCAGAGGATGAACCATCATCGCCCGAAATAATAGGGAATCTAGACAAGAGAACCTACATGCGTGCAATCTGTTTTTCAAGCTATCCATGCAAACAAAGTCCATGCAAACAAAGAGATAATAAAATATAATAGAAATAAAAGATTAAAAAAAAAATTACGGCTTACCTGCAGAAATTTATCTCTAAGCTTAATATACAAGTTAACGGCATCAGCTCAAATGCACTCCTCCCCATCAGAAATACTTTTTATGAGAAAACAGGCATGCACATAAGGAGTCGAATCTCGTGTCACTGCCCCAAGGTCTGTTTACATATCCGATCTTCCTGATCCCAAAGTAAATGATTAGTAATTTTCGCCTATATAACGACAAATAAACGGGCAGATCCACAAAGATAGGTAACAAACAAACGGATGGATAGGCAGAGTACATTTAAATCTGCATAGAGCTACATGTGTGTCTACGTGTTTAGAGAGAGGGGTAACACCACTTTGACTAACGTGGAATAATTTAATCATACTGAAAATTACAGAATTTCAAACAAATAACTCAGTCTTTTTCCAATTAGTAAGGTATCCCAAAATGATGCTAAATAGTGATACTAAATTTTATTAGCTTTTCCAAAGAAGACAAAAGCTTCCCTCAGAGTAATAAGCGAGCCTTATTAATCCCTCTAAGTAGATTAGGCTTCAAGAGAAATAAATGGTTTTATTAACATAACAGTCTTTGAGCTACTATAAGAATAAAAACTCATTGTAAGTCACAGATTCTTGAAAGAGATGATCTCTAAATAATTTATAATTATTTATTATTTGATTTTTTTTGGTCTAAAATAGGCTATTATTCTCACAGTATATTAAAGAGTATCACTAAATCATTTCTCTATAAGAAAACAGTTTAAAGGCAAGTTGAATATTTTTCAGTCCATTTGTACATAGCCCCATAGATCTTAATATACCTAGTACCATGTTGCTCTCTAATTTGCCTTCTCTCCTCTAATTCCTTAGCATAACCAACCTGCTTTTTCCAAAGTTCGTCTAAGATCCCACCCAAGTAGCAGTGCAAGTAACATTTTTTTTTTTTTTTTGGTGGATGACAATCTTGCAGAAAATTACAAGTTTAGAACCTACAAGCAAGTTACAATTTACAAAATAATCAATTGATCAAAACTACCAATAAATTTATTAGTATACTTGTAATTCCACAAAAAGAGAGCATAAACAAAAATGGAACCATCTTTTGAAAAGCAGCACAAAGATATTCTCATATGATTAAATTGCATAGGAAAATGATTTAGAACATAGTCTCATTTCTCCAAAAAAGAAAAAAAGTAAGTATACTAGCCATGACATTGCTGTTGCAAATGCCCAATGGACAATTGCTAACATTGCTGTCAGACACTGAGACACTGGGACAATTGCTGACATTGCTGTTGCAAGCATAAGATTTGGCATTTTCAAGTATTGAAAGAGACAACGGAATTCACTTCTTGGATTAGTCAAGGTTTCACTCCTATTGAGAAGGCTACCATTGCTACTAAGCCATATAATTTTAAAAAAACAATACTGCAAGAAGATGTATGGCTTTTAAATTCAGACTAGATATTCCAGATTATATACTTATCATCGAACGTCATGGAATACTGCGAGATCACGCAAAAACATAAACCAAGGATTACATAAAAACTTATTCCAGTTTTACGTCATAGGTTCCAAGTTCCAGGTTTCAAGTTCTAGGTTCTTCCAAACTAGAATCTAAAACCTACCCATTGAAATAGGTTTCACAATTTTTAGAACCCGAAACCTATTCTGCATATCTTGGAATTTGAAACCAAACATGTTCTTACCGGTCCAGTTCTTATGTTTCAAGCTCTATCTTGGAATCATGCTTACTCCTAACAATCAGAAAAACTTTGCTTTTGAGCAGAAATTGAAAATTGAATGTTGAGGCGATGATCCATGTTTAGATTGATCGAATGATAAATGTTGCATCACATAGATCTTCCCTGATTTGATGACCCATATTCAATTTACTATGAATAGTATATTCCATCTTTAATCTATTCAACCTATTCAATAACTTATATTCCATCTTTAACATATTTAATAACTTATATTCCATCTCTAACCTATTTAATAATTTATATTACATCTTTAACCTATTCAACATATTCAACAACTTACATTTCGTCTTTAACCTATTCAACAACTTATATTCCATATTTAATCTATTTAATTTGTTTGATGAAATAAAGAGGGAGGAAAAGTTGGGGGAGGGAAGGCTACAGGCAAATGATAGTGCGCTTGAGGACCCCGACTAGTCTAATTACTATAATACCTTTGACCATACATATCAAAGCTTTCAATTTAGGTAATTAGCTACAAAATTTCTTGCTAAAGCGTATCCTGCAAAGTTGAACGATCAAATCATCAAGTTAAAATCAAGGGCCCAAAATGAAATGCCTAACTATATTAATAGAGTAAGTTGAGAAAGTAAAGGCGAACTTGTAGCAGAATAAGTTGCACAAGCTATATTACATTTTAGAGCAAGAATTAATGCTCAAAATCTAAAGTGACATTCATATCAATTCAATTGATTTAAAACTTTGGAAGGAAAATGAAAAGAGTTGCTCCAACCTAACATCCACATATATATATATATATATTGAACAAAATGCAATGCGATAAAATCCTCTTTCCCATAAAGCTACTTCACTAAACCCGCAAGCTACCGTCCGTCGTCTATCACTCAAATTGGAGAAACAGTAAGATGAAATAGAGAGTCAGGTAATTGGATAGCCAATCACTGGGAGACACTCAACAAAATTTTATCCTTGGAATAGGAACAACAAGACGAAATTTGTATGGTTAAATATAAGGAAATTCTCGGTTGTAGCTTGTTGGTCTTCCACGACTAAGCAGAGACTGCATAGAAAACATTATTCGATGCTAGAAACCCAAAACCCAAATTCAACTACCCACGAAAGAAAATGGAATCGAAAACAAGCTACCAAGAGGCACAACCACTACTACTGAGTCATGCACTTACCAAAGCAAAAGGAGAGTCGGGCATCCACCCAAGATCTAGTGACGACGGTGGTGGTCGGGGCTCCAACAGTGACGATGGTGGTTAGGCTTCGATGGAGACGATGGTGGTTGGTTCTGATGGCGACGGTCGTGGTGACGACGAAGATTTCGAGGGTGGTTGTGAAGTCGTAGGTGTGAAGTTGAGCGGTGGAGACAATCGGGGAGAGAGAAGGGGAGATCACACACCCGGCCACATTCCGTACATATAATTAGAGAGGAGGGTCTTGTCCTTCTTATAACTAGCAATTAATTGCAAGAAAAGGATTGTACTAAACTAGAGAGATGAGGTTGGCTCGTTCTTTAAAAGCAAGCAGTGGCACTATAGAGACTTGGACTTTAAGACAGTGGATATGATAGGTGGATAGGAGAAAATCATGTACGGGGGAATAAAAATTCTATCTTCAGCGGCAACGCAATCATTACAAAACTCTATTTGATGAGGATGCTTCCTCTTGATCCTTGAAGGAGCTTGTACTGTCGGCAAGCATGTTTGGCTAAGGCCAATTGGATGGTTGAGCATAGTAGGAAGTGTCCATGCCTAGAGATAAGGACAAAGGTCCTTGATCGTAGGAGTCTTGGGAAAATGGGCCTCCCTATTGTGCATAGGGGTCTTAAGAAGACCGTGCATAGTCATCTGTGTCTGCCATTTCACTTAGTTTCTAACCGATCCTAATAAGCTAGTGACGACTCTTTGTTACAAAATTCCTATGAATCCTCCAATGTCGCATGAGATGTGGGCTTAGGAGAGCCCATGCCTGATCATGGCCCATATGCCCATCTTTTAGGCAATACCTATAAGTCTATATTCCCTCCCCTCAAGGGGTAGGTCGCAACAATTGTTTCTAAAATTTATCACTTATATCACCTATGAAGATAATATTCTCATTGTCCACGAAAGAGTTTAGATATCAATTGTTGTCAATAATGAAAATACTTTTCATTGACTAATCACTTCAAGTAATACAAGTAATCATTGTTAGGAAAACACTTCCAAATCATTCATTTTTCTTGAAACAAGTAGAACAATAGAAATTAAGTAATACTAAAAAAAACCTACTCCATTCTAAACTAAGAACCCTTTCGGCATGTAGGTTTGAAGCATATAAATATATATAAAGAAAAAAATTTAATTATGAATCAGTTCTACATTAATTAATGGTTGTGCATCCTATCCAAAAGTACCATGATTGATGGGTATTAATTGGGTGCTTCAAGGGCATAACGGAGATTCGGTCATTAATGAAAAGAATAATATCAACCAAAGACTGAAAAAAAGAGAGAGAAAGATTAAAAGAAAAAATAAATTCACTCGACAGCAATATATGAGTCATCAAAGCGCAAAATTAGAGTTAGACTATAAATCCACAATAATAAGTTATATTCAATGTTAAAAACCCAACTTTGCTTCTTTTGGGGCTTATAATGGTCTTATGATATGCTTCCACTTAATAACTTAAAACTTTCAAATTGTACCATAAGAGAGGATATCAAATTATTGAACACCACTTGTTGGCAATCTTATAATAAAACCATAGTTTAAATTAGCGGCTATGGCTAATAGCAATCGGCGAGAATGAAATTCACAATGATAGTGGCCACTATTGGCCCTTATTATGGTGATAACACCTCCAAGAGGCTGGTTTATTACCTGGAATCACACCAGTATTATGAACTTTATACCATATACTAAGATTAAACCACCACATCAAAGAAAAAGACTTGCCTTACCTAGAATCAAATCATAATTGCATCTAAGCGATAGAGGTAATGTTAACAAAGTGATTCAACCCTCGTTTCTCCACATTGAGGGGCAACATTTCTCTAATGTCTGAAACATGAACAATTTTCTCAGGTGATATTTGTTATGGTATACAAATAGTGAGAAAATTGGAGGGAAAACTCATATTTATTAATATTATTTTCGGTAATTTAAAGATGAATAATAATAGATCCATTCGTCAAGATGAAAATATCTTTTAAGTTGATAACTCATTAATTTGGGCAAATCCTATTAACGATATTCTATCCTGCTATTACAGAAATCTGTCATGACATGTATAATCTGAAAAAATAACACGTAAAAACACATATGTAGGGAGCAACTACACTAGAAGCTGGATCCGCACTACGTTTTCATGAGCACAAAATCTCTACCATCTCACTTGCCCAAAAGATTTCCCTATATTATACAGACCATTTAGTCAGGAGAAAAACGCAAAATAGAAAACTTTCATCTTCTTACTTCCTGTATACATATATACTCATTCTCCTACTCAAAGGTTTAACTGTAGAATTTCAACCGGCGATGATCATTTACTCGACTTGGAGAATGAGCTAAAGAAACCACGTTACGCCCAACCTCTGTTCTCTCACTTGTTGTCAATGAAATCTGCATCAATGACATCTCCATCCTGGCCCGTTTTGCTGGAGGAGTCTAAAGACCCAACTCCGGTGCTTGGTCTGGGACCTGCACCAGCAGCACCGAGTTGGCTATAGAGGGACTGACCGAGCTGCATCACCTCCTGATTAAAGCAATTCAGCTGACTTAAAACAATCTTTATATATCAGTAGCGACAAGCTTATAGTTGACAACATGCAACGGTTAGTTAATCGTCCCTAGCACACCACGCTATGTAAATAAGGATGATCTTAGTGGTCCACCAGTTGCTTATTTTATGGTAGCAAAAAGAAATGAAATAAACTTCATGTAAATAAATTTTATCCTCATAATTTATTATTTTTCTAGTTTTTCAAACCACTATCATTTTCATGGTTACTCTATTTGTCGCATCTTTGGTTGCTTTATTTAGCGCCATATCCTTTTGGGTTTGTGTGTGCGTCTTTTCACAAGCTAATCATTTACAAATACAATTAAACTTGAACTTTTGTTCCATAGATCCTCAAAGCTTAACTTCAAACCCTTCTTTCGGCATAATTCATATAGTTCAGTGGCTCGATGTGGTTTGAAAGCTATAGGATTATTGGCTCCAACAAGCCTTTAGAGAGCTATCATATGTGTAAACAATAGCAAATTGGTTGGCAAAATGTTTATGGGTTTTACAAGTAGCAAGTATTCAGCCACCAAAAAAAAAAGGACTATTGACGAGCAGGAAAAGAATAAATATCTAAACCTTTTTCTTATGGATGAGCCAAAGATTACGTGGGCCTGAGTGGGCGGCCCAACGAGACCCATTCTAGCCCGACTTTATTTTGGTCTTACTCAGGCTCAAGCTCAAACGTCCAGGCCCGTTCATAGAAAAACATGGGCATGCCATTGCTGCTGATGGGCCAAATATTAATAATTCAAAATTATTTATTTAAAAAAGAAAAATAGTGGATCCGTAAAAATTACATGAAGCAAAATATTCATGTATAAATTCAAAAGGAATCTGTTCTTCACAAAAGTTCAAGAATAGCACAAGCACACCCACTCGCATGAACTATTCGGGCCTAGCTCATCCAAGGCCATGATTATGTTCGGTATGAATTCTTTATCTACATAAATTAAATTGTTATCGTAACTCGACAAATTAGAAACAAACAACAGGAGCCAAATATTTCTGACAAAGCTTTGAGAAAGATAGTAGGAACTTAACATGAGAGATTGCAATCTGTATTATTACCTTACACACACTGTCCACAATGAGAAATTGCAATCAATGAAGACGGCACCGATGGTTGATTTGACCGAATCAACTAGGGACTTAGGCACCTCAATTAGACCACTTGAATGCAATAGGAATTCTAGGATCTCTCGTTTGAATACTTGAATCTAGGACACGTCTATAGAATTTAATTAATTGACATATGGGTTTTGATTCAAAAATGTCAATAAAATAGAAACGTGTAAAACAAAAGGTCAAGTTATCTTTTACATAAATTAAACTGCGGCAAACTGCCGGATGAGTCTATTGATTGACTTGGCCCAATAGTAAATTTGTCTTGGTGTTAACCACATTTTTAGACCATCATCAATAGCTACGATCAAAAGAGAACGAAATAAGGTGACGTTCATGATAGGAAAGAAATCAAAGGAGATTTGGCCAAGATTACGGGGATTTATTCCCTAAGATTTTTAGCATATTTTGTAAACCCCATTATTCATGTATCTTTCATGTAGTTAGACAAGATTCATCTTATATAAGCCAAGCCGACCATAATGTCAAAATATTTTTTAAATGATAGACGAGTATTGAAATATTTTGTACATGTCGTCTTTATCATCTATAATTGATTTTCATGACAATTAGCTTATAAGTCAATGGTCCTTTCTATACTCTTGAATATGCGCAATTACCTAACTCCTCCCACATTTATTATGACCCTTATTCTACGCACATTAGGGGTGGCAAATGGGAGGTTCAGGTCGGGTTGGGTCGGGTCAAAAATAGGTCGACCCATATTTGACCCATTTAACCTGTTTTGACCCATATTCTTGTAGTGTAAATCTAGTGACCCATACCCGACGTGATCCGTACTTGACTCATACCTGACCCGACTCGTATTGCTAAAACCTACTTATTATTAAAATATTTTTATGCAATACAAATTTAATGGAAAATTTTTATAATTCTTTTTAAATATTTTAAAAAATAGAACTTTTAATTTTTTAAATAGAATTTTTAATTATTTTTATTTTTTAAAATATCATTTTTAATTTTAATAATTATTTTCTCTTTTTCTCTTTTCTTTTTCTTCTTCTTTTGGCCGGTCGCCGGCCACGACGACGGTCCGCGACCAGCCACGGGAGATCGAGCTTGCCGGCAAGCTCGAGCCTCGCCGATCGTTGGCGAGGTCAAGCCTCATTGGATCCGACGAGACTTGAGCTTGCCGGCGTCGAGCGAGGCTTGATCTCGCCGATCCGGCGAGGCCAAGGCCCCGCCCAACGCCGATGAGGTCGAGCCTCGCCGCCGTCGGCGAGGTCAAGCCTCGCCGGGGCCGTTGGCGAGGTCGAGCCTCGCCGGATCCGGCAAGACTCGAGCTCGCCGACGTCGGGCGAGGCTCGATCTCTCTAGATCTAGCGAGGCCGAGGCCCCACCCGACGCCAGCGAGCTAGAGCCTCGCCAGTCGTTGGTGAGGCCAAGAGATCCGGCGAGGCTTAATCGTCGGCAACCTTCGAGGGAGCGGCGGAGGCAAGCCTCAAAGGCAGGTGGTAGAGGCAACTCGAAGGCGAGCTGTGGCGGCGAGTGGCAGAGACGGCTCGGAGGCGAGCAGCGAAGGTGAAGGTCGAAGGGCTGTCCATGTTTTTGAGGTTTTAAAAATGGGTCCAAAATGGGTCAGAACATGCGATCCATTTTCGATCCATAAAAAACTGAACTTAAAATGGGTTGAATGTAGGTTATGGCCCATTACAACTTTATAACTCACATTCTGACCCATTTTGCCACCTCTAACGCATGTATATATAGGAATGCAGAAGGAAACTAATTTTGAAAAATATTGAAAAGATACGAAACTTACTTGTTCCTCAAGAACAGGCTTCCTATGGTGTAGATACCGATGCAACTCAAAGCTCAATTGCGACACGTGCGAGCTTCTCGATGTCCACATTAGCCGGTCAGGGCTGATTCAGTGACCCGGGTACCAAGTCCGGATACAGGAAGTTCCTTGGCGAACAACAGATTGAGGACTGACTCCCCGATGTACTCCAATATCTCATAGCAAAAAAATTTGTCCGCGAACGAATGATGAGTGAGAGCTTCTTCAAGCAATCTTTTATCCTTGAACTTGTATTGCAACTTGCAAGATACATAAAGAATAGAGAGCAAGAAAGTTGGCGTTTTTCTGGGTCATTATTTATTTTGATGTCCCATCCTGTTACAAGTTTTGTTTAGTCCGTTATTGGTAAATCTCCATTTTTATTTTTCCCCTCCAGTAATCTATGAACGGTTAATTTAAGCCCTCCAGTATTTTTAAATTCTTGAATTTTTTTGCTCTTTAGTCCATTATTGCTAAATCTCCCGCATTTTTATTTTTCCTCTGCTTTTCATGCAATTAAACCTGATGTCTTTCTCTTGGGGGATTGGGGTTGGGACGAATTAGTTTCAAGTGTGGGTTTCAACTCTCACGCCTTGCAAAGAGGCAGGACAAAAGTCTAAGAGTGAGAATTGGAATAGGAATAGAGTAGGACTGACAAAAAAAAAAAAAAAAAAAAAAAAAAGTCATGTCTTAGCATCAACTCTTGACTAGGTAAAAAATGTCCGTTCTCGCATTTTTCCTATGACTTTCCCAAATCCCATTTGTTTATGTTTAAATCTCCTTCCCGTTTACTCGATAATTATTTCCTAGAATTATTGGTAATTCTCCTTTACTTTCTTTTTTGTTATGTAAAAGCAAAAAATTCCTGCATAAAATATAAAATTTATTTGAATTCACAAGATTATTAATAAATACATATATCTATGCGTAAATTGACATGTCAATGTTTGAGTGTTGTGGAAGTTTTAGGAAAAATCATATTTATAAAAATCGATTTGCCCAAGCAACATGATTGATATTAAGCAATAATTAAAAGGCAATCCATTTAGGCTTGAACCTTTTAAATTCTTTGAAAAGTAACAAGGCTACCTTATTTCGCAGAAGCAATAGATGATGCATTTCTCTTATGTTGACAAAGGGTTGACATGCAATGTTTGTGCATGTAATGCCATTTTGAGATACTAACATTGGTAAGTGGCAATGTTCATTCATTCCCAAATTGAGGGCAATTTCAAGAAAAGGTAAAAGGGGAGGGGGAGAGAGGAGCTCAATCTACGATTTCTATATAGAAGAGATGTGTCACGTATTGCGCGTTTTGATTGCACGTTAATTTGAATACAGCTAAGTGAGATAGTTTTACACTAAGTATGTCGCACTGTTTGAAAACTGAGCGGTGGTTGCTTATCTCTAACCCAAACATAATTTGAAATACACCCCATGAAAGAAGAGGTGAAGTTGTGGAGAAGACAAGAGAATTCTGGAAAAATATGTATTTTCATTGTATATTGTTGTTGTACAGACTACTGTAAATATAATACAGAGATGGTAAGTAATGGAAAAAATATATTTTGTGAAATCAATTGAAATCAAATCTAATCTCAATCTAAATTCTTAAGTAATTTATTCACAATCATAATCAAGCATGATTCTGTGCATATCTCCAGGATTCGATGCATATCTTCCAACACCCCCAAAGAATAAAACAAAAATAAAAACACAAAATGAGACAGAAATATCGATGATCAACATCCTTGTTTGACTGACAGTTCTTTCACAAGCCTAGGCCAACATTATAGATAAACAACGCGCAAAAACGTTCAGATGTCCCTTTAAAATCGGGGGTTTGAGAAATCTCACCATATCCACACAGAGATCACACACGCACAGCCCCATCCAATCGAAACATGCTTCCAAGCTGTCAGTTGGAGTTCCTCTCCGATTCGCCTCCAATTCCTTTACAGCCGCTGCTGGAACCATGTATTATTGTGATTCAGGTCGCTCAACAGTGAGCTCCCGACATGGAATATTGCTGCTTGACGGACTGTTTGGGTTGTTCGGAAACGGAATTAGAGGTTGTAAAGGTGCTTCGCGTAGTTTCAAACTCTGTACAGGTTTTTTTTTTGGCTACTTTGATTTCGTGTTTTGTGTAATTCTAGTTAAAGGAGTGAATGGAGTGATGGTGCCTATTTTCTGCGGAGAAAGAATGTTCGAGCGAGTATTCTGGCATGCGAGGAGAGTCGGTCCAATGCTGATGGGCAGAGGATGGGGTACATTACCGTTAATTGTCTCTCTCGATGCAAAATTTTATCCATGATGCTTTGTTTTCAACTCATGTAGTTCCTTGTTTGTCCGGTTGCAATGTGAAATATAAGCGAATCGAGTGAACCGAAATTGATCATAAAACGATGGCAACAGACAAATTCCTGCTCTTTGTGATGCATACGCTGGAGAAGTGTCTGTATAGGCCGGAAGTTTCTGATAAGGTAGTCAAGTCACTTTGTGACTATACAGGTGGTCTCTTGAAACGCGTTGACTGAAAGTTGTGTAAACTGTCTCATGCCCGGTTGTCTATTGACATCTCATATACTTTCTATGATGACATGAGCGTCCGGTTACTCTTGTAGGACATCTCGATGGTGATAATGCAAAAAGATAAACGCATGCTATTATTATGCGTTTCCAGAGGAAGGGGGACCTTATAAAGTTCTACGAGATCCCTTTCTGTTCGAGAGTTCTCGAGAAGCATGCGATGCCTCACTGCCACGTATGACCCTGCGTGTTTCTAATTACCAATACTTGATGCCTATACTGCCTCGAGTGGTTATATCTTGTGATGGTAAATTTTACATTATTCGACTTATCTTTATTTCTTATCTGCAGGAACTACTTAATGTTGATTGCGAGTCTGAAGTAGATGATTATGTTTTCTATATTTAGGAAAGGAGAGATAGAGAGGACCCTAACGCAGAGCTTGCTCATTTAACATTTTAGCTATCCACTTTGTTTCTCTTTTAGGTAGACAAATACTTCTGTCTTTACAACGGATTCTTTTTAATAGCTGAAGAGGTCCAAATAACATTTTGAAAGTGGAGTTCAATTGGAGTGAGTCTTTTTTTGTTGTGTTTATGCATGATGCGCCTGGTGAACTCACCATCCTCGATAGTCAAAGTATCTCAAGGTGCGCTCTTTGAGCTGAAGCTTGTGCATAACTATGCTTCATGTGCTTTTATTGGTCTTTTTAGTATAGGTAGTTGGTGCTCTTAGTACTATTTTCCTCTTTAGTATTAATTATTGCACTAGGTTCTTCATAACCATTGTTCTCATTAATGTTGACTTTCAGGGTTTTATTTCAATTCCACAAATACTGTGGTGTACCCACATGGTGTTGTGATAAGATTCCGGTCAAGTGGGCTCTCACTTGGCATTTTATCTTGTCAGATGGCATGAAATTGCCTTTACGAATTGTGGTAATTGCGTTTTGCCTTTTTTTTTTTTTTGGTTGCAATTGAAGACTCCGAAATCTTTGTCGGGAGCAGAGAGTACAAACACGTAGGGAACTCGACTTGAGATAATGGTTTTTTGAAAATGCGTCTCTATGTCATATGGCGAGACATTTGTTCATCATTCTTCACCATGAGTCTGAAGTAACACGCTAGTACTGCCTGATCCTTTCCCCTTGAGAAGTAAATGATGCTAAATTATTCCAACCTCGACCAGCGACCATCCTCCTCATTCTTGTCTTTCCTCACCTGTTTTCCTAATTGCTAGCTGGAAAGGAAAATCTTGAGATGCTTCGTTGAAGGCTTCTGTCTGCTCCATGCTTCAACAGCGCTTTAGTTGAACATCTGTTAAAGATGTTAACCACCATATAGACTGCTTTTGCTCATAACATGTTGGGAACGCCTTTCTCCTTCGACATGGACCTTGCTGTCTCCATGATGGTTATATTATTCCTTTCCGGTCCTCCAATTTTTCTGAGGCGTAGCCAACAATTAGTTGATGATGAACAGCTTTATTTTCACAAACACATTATTCTTGTGTTGTGGTGGATGAATAGGATGAAATATATATATTCTGAGTAGGTGTGGGGTCCTCATTGGACCACATGCATCTGTATGAACAAGTTCGAATGGCTTTTTATCTCTCAATTTACCTACAAACTTTGAAGTATCGACACTTTCCAAGAGCCTTCGTGTCGTGTCGGACACTTCGACATGTGTCGGACACTCGGTCAAGTGTCGGAAAATCTGACACCTAGTCAACTTTCTCAACACTCTCTGACACTGTGTGTGTGTGTGTGAGATAAAAAATAAAGAAGTCGTTTCTGACTTCTACTTCCCGTAATACACATTTCACTCCTTAAGTTTTTTTTCTCCTGTTCCAACATATTTATGTGTGTGTGTGTGTTGACACCTAATTTAGGATCAAATTTTTTTATTTTAGGAAATAAAATAGAAGGTAATAAGTAAAATAAAGCATTTGGGTTTGTGGAGGGAGATTTCGAAAAAACAAATTTTGAATGATGAAGCATTTTTATTGTTGAACACATATCTTCATTTCAAATTTTTTTTTTTTAAAAAAAAAAGGAAAAATAAAGCGAAATCAATGAGAGGAATTAATGGGATTTGACTAGCAATATGGAAGGAATGGACACTCGCTCGAATATTGGGCATGAATCTGGACATGTTCGCAGCAATATAAATGAATTGCGAAAGAAAGTGAAGGATTTACGACAATAAATCAGGGCTAAGATTTCGGCAATCCCCACGATCAAAGGAGCACAAATTCCGACTTTCCAATATTAAATGGAAGTCTTGTACTATAAAAGGGACACGTCGAGTCATAACCAAGGGAGGGGAGAAAAAATTCAGAAGCGAAAATGTTATTTTTTTTAGAGACGTACGAAAGGAAGTCTTCGTCCATCTTGGTCAGAGAGAAAACCATTTTTCTCTCCTTTCTCTGACAAGAAAAAGGAGAAGTCAGAGAGAAAGAAAGAGGATGACGTGAGAGAGGCTTTTTCTTCCTTCATTCGTTCGAAAGAGAAGAGCACAGAACAGCAAAAAGGGGATGGCTTTTCTCCCTCAATTACTTTGATTTCATTTTTGTTTTCCTCTGGTCAAAGGATTGTTTGTCCTTTTTTGTTGAAGAAAAGTACACAGCAGTAAAGTGAAAACAACGTGAAGAAGACCCAAGGAGAGAGAAAGCAAATCACTGTACTTCTTCTCCAAAGAGTCTCCACCGGACTTTTCCTTCCACCTGCAAATCTTTGCGTCGAAGCCGTGCCACCGCCCGTCTACGAGACCACTCGCCGCTTCACCTTCGTGCTCGCACCTGCACTTCTGTCGCCGATGCTTCGCGGCCTCCCGATCTGCAACACAAGCACTCGCGCCATTCGCCCAAGCCGACGCCGTTGTTGCACCGCAGCAACTCAGATCTGGAAGTTTCCACACCAATGTGCGACTCAACGCTTGAAGCCATCACCGTCGCCTGAAGCCAAAGTCCATTACGGTTTGCGCCCGTAGAGACACCGCCACTCCGCCTCGCCGCGAGCCCGCCATCTCCGACGCCGACGCTCGCCGCGCCACCCGAACCTCGCTGGAGATCCAACGCGAGCTGCCACCCCCTCTTTGGTTATCCCATCCCCGTTGCTATCCCCGTTGATTCCCTAGGTAGTTTGTTTTTTTTACTTTTACTCTTCATTTTTGGAGTTTAGTCTATTTCATTATTTGTTTTATCTGTTAGGTTAATTTTTATGTTTATTTCATTTGATGGTATGTTAGTTTAATTATTTAAATGTTGGATGTTAATATTTGCAATTTCTATATGCATTATCCGTAGATTTTACCTCAAATTACTATAGTTATTAATTTGATCCGAGAGACATCGGGTCACTTTTTTAATTATACTAATTTTGGGTTTATTTTGGTAGAATTTCAATTATTAAATCACAATAATTATTTAATTTGGTCCGTAAGACTTGACCAAATTTTTAATTATTTTGATTCCCTCGTTGTGATTTATAGAGTTAAAATAATTGTTAATTTAATCCGTGAGACAACGGATTATCTTTCCAATTATTTTAATTCTTATCTTAGTTTTTATGTAAAAATAATTGCTTGCTAAAAAAAAAATGAAAATTAAAAAAGGAAATAGTGAAAAGTTAAAAATTTGCATGAGCATATACGTCATATAGGTTTATTAAATTAAGACACGTAGGTTTAAATTAACCTTTAGGATTTTTTTTAGGAAAAGTTTACATGTTTTCATAATATAAAAAGATAATAAAAAAATTAAAAAGAATAATGATTTTCTAAAACAAATGGGGTTTAAATCAAATTAATCCCGAAATTGAATTAGGAAATCATTCCTTTTTGAATAGCTTAATTAGTTTTTTTTTTTTTTAGATAAAAAAGTTAGCATTGCATCATTCTGTTTTTCTTAATAGAAATTATTCGGCCTTTTAAAAATAAAAATAAATAAATAAAAAGAGAAAACACAAAAGTTATTTTCTTGATTAATTAATAAATTAGTTCATAATTAATCCCTTTTCATATCATCATTATTTAATATAGGTTGCATACATAAAAAAAAAATCACAAAAAGAACATGCATATAGAATTAATGTCATTCATCCCATGTCATGAAACGCATGCATATTAGAATTATATAATTTAGATTGCATGCATATAGTTCATATTAGGCCATGTAAATTGCGTTTCACATATCATTAAAGTAGAATTCATGCATATTAATTTTAGATTAAGATTGCATTTAATTAATTTTTTTAAAAAAAGAAAAAGAAAAATTATGTGTCATGTCATTTAGAAATCATGTTTAGGGCATGCATTTTTATTAAAAAAATTTTAAATGTTTTCCTAGAGAGTGGACTTTAATAAAGTTGTGGTTTATAATTTCTTAGCATCTTGATTTATTGAATGTTATTTAATTGATTGTGCACCCGCATGACCACCATTTGCATGTTAGTATCTTAGGTTAAAATTAATCAAGACTGCCTGCAAAAATGTTTTTTTTTTTTAAGGTACCGAAAGGGCGTTAGATTAATCTAGCGTAACCATGTCCCCGAATCCATTAAATCTCTGGTTCGTAAAAGGTAAAATATTATCCCATACTTTACCTGGGTTTCTAATCAGCCCTAATTGGTTAGTGGCGGCTCCAATTTGAAATAATTGCATGTTTTAATGGGTCTTTTTCTTAGTATCAAGTCGCGATTGGTAGGGCTTGGGAGAGTCCGCGCCAAGTCTTCGGACTTAGTAATCCATTAACCTAGTTTTTAGGTGATTCACCCTTTCATCGAAAAATTAGGTCGCGACAAAGTGTGTGTGTGTGTGTGTGATAAAATAATAAATTGAGCTTCCCGTAATACACATTTCACTCCTTAAGTTTTTTTTCTCCTGTTCCAACATATTTAACATGCAAGTCCAGAATATGGATTGCTTGTTTAAAGTTTTACGAATTATTGAAATAGAGTTGAATTTATCAAATTGAAACAATGAATGATATTAATAAATGGTGGATTGATATTTTTAGTGTATATTCATTCTAGGCTTTTTTAATTATTTATTTATTTATTTATGAATTTGATTCAAATTAATTTGATTGAAATAATCATAAAAATTATAATTTATTATGTATATATAAAAATATATTTAATATACAATGTGTCCCAACTTGTCGGAATTCTTTATTTTTTGAGAAATGACATGTCGGTGTATCGTATCGTGTATCGTGTGTCAGTGTTGGTGCTACTTAGCCTACAAATGGGAAGTACCATTTGTGTTGTTTTCCAAGGAGGCGACCTTCACAAACATCTAAAATGACTAGTAGGTCTCTCATCATATTTCTTTGATTGAGAATTTTTAGCCCAACAAACTTGAAGTGGCCAAATATTCGATGTTATAGCCATGGATCATCAAGTTGAGCTTTCATAGCTATATCTCTAACATATTTTCATTGATTAGGAAAATTCCTATGCTCCATCTTTTTTATCATAGATAATGTAGGCTTCTCCTTTGAAGTATAGAGAATACCCACTTTATATAATTTGGCCCACACTTAGTAGATTTTGTGCAAGATTAGGGACTGAATATACATTATGAATATGTTCTGGGCATTTATTTGTGCCAATGGTGATAATACATTTTCCTTTAACATTGACTAATGTGTCATTGCCCAATGTCACTTGGGATTTCATCGATATATCAATATTGGTGAATATTGGTTATTAATCCCCTGTCATATGATTATTGCACTCACTATCAATGTACCATGTATCATTTTTCTTATCATTTGTTGCTTGGCTTTGTAGAATGTATCGTCTTCCCTTTCTCTTAAACATAGTTGGCTCGATTATTCATTTTTGAGCGACAATCTTTTTCTAAGTGCTCATATCTTTTACAAAAGCAACATTGTATAGACGTTTAGCCTCATAAAAGCCCCTTTGAGAGCTTTCGATTATGAGAATGCTCATGGCATGATGACCCTAAGGACCGTAAGCATGACGAGCTTTAATAGCTTGATATGAATTGAAGTAGTCCAGAAGTTCTTGGTTTCCCATAGCAATCCACTGAAATTGAAGACAACACAAAGTCCGATTGTACTCTGCCTAAACATAAATGATCCATTTTCTACTAGATCTTAACATACTTCCCACTGCTAACTAAAATTTTGAGTTAGAAAGTGACATGTCATCAAAGAAATGAATACAAAACACCACTCTTTCCATTATTGTCAATGCAGAGCTTCATCAAGAGAGAAAACAACTTTACCATGCCGCTTTCAACCTTTTTGGGATTGTGATCATGATGGCAACCATTGGAGCCCACACTATTTTGCAATCCTTCCCCTCAACATTCAACCCTTTCCACTTACCAAATACTTCACCAGCAAAGACCATTGAAGTGTCTCTCCTCATCAACTCCTTATCCAAGAATTATGCGAGCTCCCACTTAAGCATAACCATTTTCACTCCTTTTGTTTTCGCATGTGCCATTAGGGGTCACACACCTTGATGCCAGTCAATAACATTAGGACACTCACAACAAGCAAGACAATTATATTGCGTTCCAAGATCATTTATCTCATCAACAATTAACGAATCCATTGTCTCAAAAACTTTCTTAAAGTATCTATTGTTCTTCAACATCTCATGGTTATATGTATATTAATTTATATATTGAATAGGAATATATACAAATTCAATAAATAAACAAACACACATGTAACGATGGAACACGGAAGAACAATAGGTGGTTTAAGGATTTTTTTTTTTTTTTGGAGATAATGGATTAGTTAACAGTTGATGAGGTAAATGAACCTAGAAGGCAGTGGCATTGTCCTACTTGTCGTGGAGGTCCTGATCTATTGACTGGTATCAAAGTCTGCAACCACTAAAGGCACATGTAAAGACAAAAGCAGTGGAAGGTTTATGCTTCACTGGAAACTCGCGGAACTCTTGGATTAATTGATGAGGAGAGGTACTTCAGCTGTCCTTGCTAGCAAAGTATTTGATAAGTGGAAAGGGTTACATGTTGAGGAGAAAGATTATGATATGGTGTGGCCATCAATCGTTGTCATCATGAGCGCAATCATAAAAATGGTGGAAAGTGACAAGGTAAAATTTTCTTCCCTCTTGACGGTACTTTGCATTGACAAATAGTGAAACAAAATGGTGTTTTCTATTCATTTCGTTGATGTTGTGTCACTTTCTATCTCAACATTTCAGTTGGCAAAGTACAAGTAACTACGTTGTGATCGGGTTGAAAATGGCATCATTTATGTTTAGGTAGAGTACAATTGAACTCGGTGTTGTCTTCTATTTCAGTGGATTGGCACGGGAAACCAAGAGCTCTTAGACTACTTTAGCTCATATGAAGTTTTAGAAGCTCGTCATGCTAATAGTCCTCCAAGTCATCGTGGCATGAACATCTCACTTTTGAGAGCTTCCCGAGTTGCTTTACGAGACTGAACGTAACTTTGCAAACCAAGGAATAGATAGAAATGATTGAGATGGTCGAGGCGCCTTATTTCACCTCGGGGAAAACGTAAGCTTATTGGATATAATATATGGCAATAAAAGAGGGTTTAGACATTTTTTTTATAGGCATTCACAAGATCTCTCTTGCGCGCGTGGAGTTATGTGGTTATATGTGTATTTGTTTATAAATTGAATCTTTATGTTCCCCAAATCACATGTATTATTGTGCATAGCATTCGTATTTCTGAGCTCAAGAAAGGAAGTGCTTGCTCTCCCAATGTTTGATTGTGCAACAGTGTGCAAACTTTATGAGCTATCTGGTGTGCTTTCTTGTAACCAGGTCCCTGATGTTGCACCTGTCCAAAGACTTTCTTTTACAACCTTTGTCCTTCGTAATTGGGGAGGCACTAGGAGGATATTGAACACTCTTCTTGATCTCTAACCAATTCCTGGTTTAAGTAATGACGCGAAACTATATTTTTTACTATTTCTTACCATTACTCAATTTCATTACTTAATAACAGGTCTTACATTTGCCACCAATTATTCTCTCACATTTAAACCAGTAACAATTAAGTAAGAGACTTTGCTCATTACCTGAAAAATGAAAAAGTACAAGTTATTATTAAGTATATATATAATTTATTAAGGAATTGTATATACAATTTTTTTCTTTTGCCATATCTGTTATCATAAAGTTTTTATTTGGTCAAAAGTTATCATAGAATTAACACAATGTTCTTTAAAGTTGCTTAGAGTATTGATATCACGATCAGTCGCTAAATTGAATCTAGACTGAACCCAATTCTTTAGGTACTCTCTTTCTCTTTCTCTTTCTCTTTCACTCTCTCTTTCTACAACTTTCGTTGCTTAGTTGCATCTGCTGGTGACAAAGTATCCAATCCCGCCGTTTATAAACCGTCCAATCTAAGATCTTTGGTAAACTTTGGAACAAGGTCACTTCATGTTGGAACACAAGATTCACATTTGAGGTATCAATGTTAATGGTTAAATTTATCTATTGGGTTTGCTCTTTTTCAATTGGAAAAGTGATTATTTGAACTCTTTATGCATTATATTAGTCTGAATATGTTGGTAACTGAACTGGGTTCTTTCGGTAAAGCCTATCGAAGTCTTTGGATCTGTAATTGTGGTTAGTCACTTAGGAGGTGTTCAATGCTTTAGAGGTTCTTCAGTTATGTGTCAGCAAAAATTCTTGAACTTTCCACGTTGATCTGTCCCATTGCAATTGTGTAGTTTTTTCTTGTCTTCTTTATTGGTTCGAGCGGTATCAGTTATGTGTCAGCAAAAATTCTTGAACTTTCCACGTTGATCTGTCCCATTGCAATTGTGTAGTTTTTTCTTGTCTTCTTTATTGGTTCGAGCGGTATCAGTTATGTGTCAGCAAAAATTCTTGGCCTTTCCACGTTGATCCGTCCCATTGCAATTATGTAGTTATTTCCTATCTTCTTTATTGTTTCAAGCGGTATCAATGAGCAATCCCCGTATATGGCGGCTTAAGCACATTTAGAGGAATTAAATGATGATTTCGCGCTGGAAAGAGTAAATTGATAACTGTTTCCTTGTTTGAGTCCCTCGGTCGCCCCATGGCCTTAGAGAAGCCTCGGTTTTTATGTAAGGTAGGTTGGGTAGTGCCATAGCGTGTAGGATAATCCTAGGTCTACTCCCACTGGCATGTTGCTAGGGTGATGGTGTCAAGCTTACTCAAAATGAGCGGGTAATGGGTGTGGAGCTCCTATAATGATGCCTATGAAGTCGCCAGTTTTGTTCGCCCCTTTCCATTGCTTTTAATGATAAAATAGATTTGGGTTTTGAGCAAGACAAAATAAAATAGATTCATGAATGGAGAGACAACTTGTTAATTCATCGTATCAATCGTCATGCGTCTTCGATTGTTCTTGAACTTTTATTATATTTCTTTGTTTCTCTTGTAATTATTTCGTCTGGGTGTCCTAAATTATAATATTGCTATTTATATTTGCTTCTTCAGTCATGGTGACTAGTAGTTTTTTTTTTCTTGGCAATTTCCAAGTTTTCATTTCTGAGTTGGCAATTTACAATTCATTGTTTGCTGCCACCAGTATGGTGCAGAGCTTACTCATTTCAAATTCCCCTCATAAGTGATACAATGCTTTTTTCGATCTCTGTTGTCTCATTATCTTTCCCCCAAAATTACGTGCTTGCCGAAATCTTCATATATCCTCGGAATTTCATTTTTCTGAATGACTTAGTGAAGTCCTGAGTTTTCTTTTAGTATTTGCTAATTGCTTGCCATTTTTGGTAATTTTGTGAACAACATTTACCACGATAGAATGTCTTTAGTGTAGTTGTTTGACATATAAATAGGTTATCAATGAAATGGCTAGACAAGCGGCACGCGTTTGGTAGAGTGAGGGCCAATACAAACGGTAGCTGTTAATGTCATTATTTTTTCTTAGTCAAAGAATGTCTGTTAGATTATCGCTAATATCAAAATTAGAAAACATCACACTTCGCCTTATATTAAGCGTCTGGTTACAATTTCGAAGCATTGTCAATCTTTGCAGAATAAATAAAATAATTTACATATAGTCGGATTCGGTGCAAAAAATTTTAAAATTCTATTAATAAGGGAAAAGATAAACTCATCTACATTAATAAAATGATTACAAATTACAAAAAGAAAACGTACTCTTACGTGAGAAAAGCAAGACTATCTCTGATTGGATTGAAAGAAAAAGAAAAAGAGGAGGACGAAAAAGGGAAAAAAAATTTACAAAAGATTTCGCTTTATAAACAAAAGAGTGGGTTTCGACTCCCACGCTCTGCAAGAGGCAGGGCAAAAGTCTAAGGGTGAGTGTAGAATATGAATAGAGTAGGACTGACAAAAAAAAAATAAAAAAAAACAAAACAAAACAAAAAAAAAAAAGAAAGGAAAAGAAATTTCTGAAAATGGAAAAAATTAAATAAAGTAACGGATGCGCCAAGGCGTGAACATTCCAACCTTTGTCCTGGGAGTGGTTAATAGCGCCACTTGGGTTGTTCTTGGGCCAGGCAGGCCCATGGGCTCCGCCCATGCCATATCTTACGGGTGGACCACATTGGACAAACGATTGCCTACATTAAATGGTCAATCTCGAATAAAGAAAATTCAATACACATGAAATGTCGGCCCAAAATATTTCCTATAATGTTGTGGCGGAGAGAAGAAGACGAACTGGTAGTTTAAATGAACGAAAAACCTAAAATCAGTTTCAGGTTTCACCTGGCCACTTCTCAAAGGATAACTCTGCAAACACTAGATAACTCACATTATATTTTAATCCATCAACATTGCAGTAATCAAAAGCAAATGTACAAATGAATGTCGAGACTCTTACAACAACGAAGGAAGAGAAGGAAACATATGGTAGAAATGGAATTGAAGGACAAGTATTTTTGGACACATTGCTGTTGTTTACCATTGGCTTCTAGAAATAGGTGGTGTGGCTATATTGATCTGCATTGGTTTTTCGGAATTGAGAAGCTTACATTCCTTGAACCTTGGTTATATTTAGATGACATTTCACTGCCATCGCTTCCTTATCTCTTTCTAAATATTTGATGAACTTTTTATATACGGAAGATCTTGGATAACCTTCAAAACTTTAACAACTTCACTCATCCAGGGATGAGCTTTTAGATCTCGGCTAAGACTGTCACTCCCAAACCTCGAGTGCACGAACATCCCTCAATGATCAATTAAAAATGTGACATCCCAAGATGCATCACCAATTTTTTTTTTTTTTATCTTTCGATTAAATGCATGCGGAAGGACTTAATATAAACACTCAGTCAACCAATAAATAATAGGGATAGTACTCAAACATTTCAAAAAGCACACTTTTATTTATTTGCAGTTTACCTTAGGAAGTGTAATATTACAAGCTTTTACCACAACAACTTCCTACCCACTATTTCAAAAACTAGTAGGGTCAGGATTAACATAAACTTCACTAACGCTAAGCCAATCCCTTGTCTCCAAAGGAACCTCGAACTAGGTACGATGGTTCTCCATACTATGAGTCTAAAAATAATAAGCAACAATGATGTGAGACAAACACTAATTCGTCTCGAAGGCAGCTTAAACATGCAGCGTTATATTGACAGTTTATCAATATCAAAACAACACTTGCTTTGCATTTAATATAAACATGATTAGGCAGTTGCCCCCAAAAACAAATATTAAAGCCATCAAATAACCCGTAGGCATCCTCACCTCACCTTGGCACATTCTTGCATGTTAGTCAATTACATATGCCAATATCGATGGAACAAGCATAACCAATAATTAGAACACTTCATAATAACTAAGCGCATCATCAAACATACGTGTTCCAACTATTACAACCTCTCAGGCCATGGCCAACGCATAAGTCGATGGTCTTCCAGCATAACTGGGCATCGTCCTACCCTATCGGGCACGACATCGTCTAGAAGTCTCGCCTAGGTGGCATTCCATAAAGAAGCATCAATCCAGCCTCAATCGCGACTTGGCATTTGAGCATCCAATAAACATCGAGTATTGCCCCCAAACTTCCATTATGTGACGGATTCGATTAAATGACCACTCAAGCATGCTAACAGTCAAGCCAATTTTATTTGCCATTAATTAGCCTAGTACAAAAGAATTCACATTCAAATAACCCACTTTAGTAAATTTTCACACTTAAAATTCCAGTAAAATATCCGCACGTGATCAGATATTGAAAATTAACAAGCCATGACCGAAATAGAGTCACGAGATGTCATGTTCTTGGAGAACAATTTTCCTAGTAAATGTGCGATTAATAAGGACTTCCAATTATATGAGATAAAATATTGTAATAATACACCCACTAATGTTGTAGAGGGAAATGAAGATTTACCTCAATATACAAGATTTAGTGGGAGTATTTGTGGCACCCCCTGACGGCCCCCGATCCATTAGAGTCACCACAGATCACTACATTTCCCTTGACCTGAAAGTCTGCTACTCGGATACCATAGAATTTCAGTAAATCCATGAAGTCTGGGGGTCTATATCTTTTCCATTGGTCCCTATGCAAAATATGGAGGAAGCGTATCCAACATCTCCCTTTCCATATTCAGAAACAATGCACACCATCTAAACATTTTTATATGTAAAAGCCGGACACTTTTATTTACATAAACTTGATGGATAATCGATTGTCGATACATCAAAATGTCGTAGTTTTCTATACACGGCCATACTTCAAAAGATGCTGACATTTCTAACAACTTTAAACACAGAGTCCATCAGTCAGTGCTGACGTCCAAAAATTTTCTTCCTCTACCGTTCTCGTCTCATAGTCACACCCAGCCACCTGGTCCGTTCGCTGGTGGCAGTGGCAGTGGCCCTAGCGTGCGTCCATCTGAGCGGATGAACACGGCTACAAACTCCTGGAGCACAGGACTAGTAGGAAGACTGATATCAAACATCATAATCACTCTCACCCATACAAATATCAGTCCTCGTATCTCAGGGTCCTGGTACTCCAACCGCTCCCACTGTAGGTCGATTGGGAATCCATAGAATGTGCTAGGAGGTACGGGTAGCAAAGGCATCTTGTCTAGTTTGAAATATTAGTCCCCAAAAGGGGTGAGTACAACCACCCAGTAGTATAAGATCTACTAAACTATATCGTGTAGAACCATCACTATCTAATTTGATGCAAGATAGACAAAACATATAATCAAAGGAATGAGTATGCATCAAATCATTAGAACTTTTCAAAGTAATAGTAAATGCAGTTTCAAAACCAAAACACATTGTTTCAATCATACGAGCCTCGATTATAAGACTAAACTATTATGACACGTCCCATACCGTACCACACAATTTTGTCCTATAACCAAGCAACACTTAGTAGAACCTAATCTCCAAAAGATTTTTCTCCTGGAGGACCAGTGTTTGCGTCCCTCTGGGCATTCGCACCCAACCTAGCGTTGTGAAAGCCTTCGGTTTTCAGTCACCGGGCATCCAGAGCGTGTTACGTCACACCCCCAGGCATCTCGCATCCTACCTGGCATCACGAGGAATCTCCGGGGCTCACCATGTAAATGGTTACCCCTACCCTCCGGGCATGTATCATAATACAACCGGGCATCTCGACACTCTCGGGGTACCTCTAAGGCTCTGTGGACCCCAAGCATCCAAAGGCATCGACCCTTACGATCCCTATGGGCATCCCGACTCCTGGGGCATCGTTGACCCTAGGGTCCAACGGCAACAATAACATCTTAGATTATTTCAATACCAAAAACATTTTCAATGCAATGACATCGAAAGTCCCATGAGTTTTTATCGAAATTTCAATATTGAATAATTTGATGGATGCCAAAACCATCGCTACTAGATAATAAACCAAGATGCCTTTACCTTTGAAATAAATTTGAGCAAATTCGGAATAAAGGCAACCAAAAATTAGAATGTACAGTTTTTGTAATAATTTTGGAAGAACCCATAAACGAACTCAGAAAATTCTAAATTTTTAGTATGTTATAAATAAAGATCTAAAGGAAAGAATTTCATGAAGAATACTAAGTCAAATTAGTCATGTATAGAGAGCAGTAAATCACACAACTCAGCCCCAGATTTCTTCCATCAACAAAATTAAACTCCAGTAGAAAAGCACCACACATTAAAAGAAATTTATGCCACTATATTTATTTTGAAAAATCTGACCAAAAACATATGTCCTAGTTTAAACAATTCCTCACAACTTTCATGAAGAAGTCGGGACCAAATTCGTACTAGAACTCTCCCTAGCAAATCTACAAAGTTGCTGAGCTACACATGACTTATTTTGGGCAGTGTGGATTCAATAGGATCCCATGCCCACACAACGGCTATCTCACTTCCAAAAGTCCAACAATAATTGGTTTTTCGACTATGGTTCAACATAATCGAAAATACATAGAGAACGGGGAGCTACTTCAATCACCCAATAGCTCAGCATTTAGCATCCAACTCAAACATTTCCCAAATCTAATTGCACTACATCAGACAATAATAGCATTGCATTACATAGGCTAGTAGACTTTCACTTGCCTTAAATCCGACAATGTCGACGGCAAGAAAACGAGGAGCTCGCAGTCACGAACATGACTCAGCAACCGAAATTGCGAGCGGTGTCGGCGTCGGCCGCGTGTGTGCACGGTAGGGGGGCGACCTCCTTCCTTTCCTCGCCGTTCACTCACTCGCTCACTGCTCTCTTTCGCTCGCTCGCCCGCTCGTTATCTCTCTCTCACTCACTCGCTCGGTTAGTCTCTCACTCACTCACGATCACGAGCACTTTGCTTCTTCAAATTATTGACTAATCAAATTAATGAATGCACGTTTTTCCGATGGCTGCTTGGTCAGGAGACAGCTGGGGAGAGGCGTGTCTTCAGCAGGTAATTTCTTGAATTTTGCTGGCAGCCTACCGAAGCAACGTGGCCATCGTTGGCCTTGTTTCGATCAACAATTCTTCCTCATGGTTGACTCAAGTGTCGACCAAATGGGGAAGAATTTGGGGCAGCTTGGATGTGGGTGATCTCTCCTCCCCAAGCGTGTATGCATGTTCCTCATGCATGGCCGAATTTCCTTCCTTCGGCTCACTAAATAATTCTATCGTGTTGTTTTAATTTGAGGTTTTAATAAAATAAACCCCATTACATTCAAAAAAAAAAAAAAAACATAATTCCGTACTCATCAATCTGAAGAAAGCCTCCACCGCTTCGAGTCCTCGGTCCGCCTTAGCCAGACCAGAGACGATGCTAGAAGCATCCGCAGTGCAAAACATCCACCGATTTTGGGTCTTATTTCGAGGCGACTTGTGCATTTTTGGCACTATGCTTTTCCTTTCCAATTTCAAATTCGAGCATTTGACTGACCTCTAATCAAAATTTTCTACACGTGGAAACTCTTATGAATTGCCTTGTAGTTTGGCCGAAATATTGATATTAGATTATGAGACGACTTTTGTATTTTTCGCACCACGCGTTTCCTCCTTATTTTCAAATTGAACATTTTACCAACCTCTTATCATGTTGAATGCATGAAATCTTTTACAAACATATAACTACCGATAAACGGATAAACTCAACTTTCCGTGTTTTCTCTCTCATGGAGTCATGAGTTTCTCTCTACCTGTATGGTAGCGCCTCCCTCCCCCAAAACCCTAAGATCTATTTGTTCTTCCGTAAGAGTTTTATCTACTACAATGGTAGCGGTCTCCTTTCCCCAAACCCTAAGATCCACCGGCCTTTCCCCCTATTCTCTGCGTTCCCCTTATAGTAACCCCCACTGAAGAAACGAAAAAAAAAAAGAAAAAAAAAATATAGAATCTCCTCTGATGCTGCTGGGTCAAGATATATGCTGCAAATCGAGTAGTTGGGTGTAACGATCTAGCAATTTTAGTCATGGCGGTGGTGACGGAGTACTGGATCTGGTCTTCAGGAAGATAAGCTCTCTCGATCTAGCAGCTGTAGTCTTGTTTTGGGCCTCTATGGATTTCACCGATTAGCTTGGATCACATGGCTCTGGCTGATTTTCCTTGAATCTATGGTCCTGGTTGTAGTATTGGAGAAGTCGATGCCCGGATCTGGTCTTGAGGAAGATGAGTCTTCTCGATTCTTCAGTGCTGATCTAGTAATGTCTTAAATCAGTATCCATGGAGAGCAAAGAAGAAAATGAATTGCGAGTTGCAGCATTATGTAAACGCCTGGGTCACCTTTGGTCTGAGGAGGATGTTGTTGAAGCCTCCACAGAAATTTCTTCGCAAAAAAGGGAGGAATGCAGGCGTATACTCTTTGGTAAGCTCTATTCCAAACCCAATGTCAATTACCCAGCCTTTTTATCCACAATGAAAAAAGCATGGAAATATGAATCTGTAACCTGTTCACAAAAAGAACCTGGGCTATTTACCTTTGTTTTCCAAATGGAGGAGGAAAAAGAGAGGGTCATGAGGACATCACCTTGGTCTTACTCTAGTAACCTACTAGTTTTAAGACAATGCGAGCCGGAAATTCTAGAACACATGTATGATTTTACTAAGGCTGCTTTCTGGGTGTGTATTGGAGGTATTCCCCCTGGCTGGAGAGAAGAGCAAGTTTTTAAAGATCTGGGAAGCAGACTCGGACAGGTTATGGATGTTCACCTTGATACAACAGGGAACCATCAACAGAAAGGAGGACGAGTGAGAATAGAAATTAACTTGAATGATCCATTGAAATCAGGGGCAATCCTGAATATTGGCTCCAAATGGCTTTGGGTGGAATTCAAGTATGAGCGTCTCCCACATTATTGCTATTCTTGTGGGAGAATAGGGCACTATGCTTCTGACTGTGTGGAAATTCCTTATGCGCAATCACCTTGGGCAAACAATAACATAGGACCATACGGGCCCTGGCTGAAGGCAGAAGCATGTGAGCATAGCCCCTATTGGGAAACTTTTTATGGTAAAATTGAAGAAGAATTTATTGTGGAAGAGACAGTACCTGTTACACCTTCCCAATCTAGTGGCATGGATATCATGGCTCATGAGGCAATTCCTGATACGCAACCAGAAGCCTGTAGCAAAAGAAGACTAGATAACTTTCACGGCAAAGAGATAGCCCAAGCTACTAGAGGGTATGATAATGAAGCTAGAGACTATGGCAAACAGGTATTATCAAAAGTTGGGAAATGCAGTAAGAAGAACATGAAGATGCAGAAGGCTAAAAAACATAAATGTATAGTTGAGAATATCCCTCTTTTGATTGATGATACTGAACTCCTAGATACCCCTGTGCAATTGATTGCAGAAGGACAAGAATGGGCTTTGGTGGCTAGCCCTAATAAGCCATCAGTGACGCCATGAAAATCATTAGTTGGAATTGTCAGGGGCTGGGCAATCCCCTGACAATCCAAGAACTAAAAGCCTTAACGGCTCAAGAAAGGCCTAGTTTACTCTTTCTAATGGAGACTAAGAATAAAGAAGCAATGGTGGAAAAAGTTTGCAAAAAGTTACATTTTCATAATGTTTTTCCAGTGAATCCATCAGGCATAGCGGGGGGTTTAGATCTTATGTGGAATGAGGAAGTGTCTTTGAAGGTGAAAGATAGTTCAAAGAACTTTATCGATGTGGAGTGTACTAATCCAGATAGCAGGCAATTTATGCAAACAATAGAGATGGGGAAGATCTTGTTAAGAAACGTTTAGATCGAGTATTATGCACCTTGGAGTGGCAAATAACTTTTCCTGAAGCTGAAGTCCAAGCCCTTCCAGCTATTGGCTCAGACCACAGCCCTTTGATCCTTCGACTTTATCCAGGGAAGAAGAAGATAAAAAGATCCTTCAAGTAGGAGGTATTCTGGACAGAACATGAGGAGTATTATGAAGTTATCCAACAAATATGGAAAACTAAAACCATCCAGCCACGCACTCTTTCAGAAAAATTACGGGAGACAACAAAAGTGTTGGCACAATGGAGCAAAGAGAAGGTTGCTAATGCTAGGCCGCAGATAAAAGAACTAACTATGGCCCTAACAGAGCTCACGAATCAGCCTGACCAGCACATCAGCAAAAAGCAAAAGCAGAGCATTATCTATCAGATAGAGAAATTGCGACAGCAGGAGGAACAATTCTAGGGTATGAGGTCACGCATTAAGTGGCTGCAATGGGGTGACAGAAATACCAAATTTTTTCATGCATCAACTATACAGAGGAGACAGAGAAACATAATTACTATGTTGCAATTTGAAGATAACATCTGGTGTAGAGATCCTATAAAGATTTGCAACCATATTCTGTCCTTTTACAGAGAGTTATATAAAACAGAGGGCCCAAGGCAGTACCAACCTATCCTAATCCAATGTCCATCACCTATAACTCAGAATATTAATGAAGATCTAGTGGATGTACCCTTGATGGAGGAAATTAAAGAGGCTGTGTTTCAGATGGGAGCACTCAAAGCACCTAGCCCAGATGGCTTCAGTGGCATCTTTTATCAACAATCATGGGATACCGTGAAAACTGACCTGTTGCAGCTAGTTCAGACCTTTTCCGCATGTGCATTCTTGATCCCCTCCTTAACCAGACACATCTCACCTTAATCCCCAAAGTTAAAAACCCTGAGAATATTAGCCAATACAGACCTATCAGTTTATGCAATTTCAGTTATAAAGTAATTTCAAAACTTCTAGCAAACAAGCTAAAGAAGTGGCTGCCATCTATTATTGAACCGGAGCAATGTGCATTTGTTCAAGATAGACAGATACAGGACAATATATTCATTGTACAGGAAGTTTTGCACCAGTTGCGCATCACAAAGAAGAGGAAAAAACATCAGGCCATACTCAAATTAGATATGCAGAAAGCATATGACAGAATCGAGTGGGATTTTTTGCAGGATTGCATGCTGCACATGGGGTTTTGTGAAAAGTGGGTAGCACTCATAATGCAGTGTGTATCTACAGTGTCTTTTAGTGTGAAGCTAAATGGAGAACCCACCCCTTTCTTCCACCCCTCGAGAGGAATTAGACAAGGCGACCCCCTATCACCTTATTTATTTATCTTGATTTCAAATGTCGTAACTTGGTTGATGAAAAAAGCTATCACAGATGGCAGCATCAAAGGCATACAGATAAATAGATTCTGTCCTAAACTCTCACATCTGTTGTTCGCAGATGATGCTATCTTTTTTCTGGAAGGTACTATCATGGAATGCCGGAACCTGGCATTGATACTTAAACAGTACTGCTATGCTTCGGGACAAGCAATCAACTTAAACAAATCAGGGGTGTATTTTAGTGCAAATTGTCCCTTACCTTTGAAGAGAAATTTGGCCACGGAATTAAGAGTTCCTGTGATTGAAAACACAGGAAAGTATTTAGGCATTCCCACAGATTGGGGTCAATCTAAGAAAGAACTGTTTGCATGGATATTAGCCAGAGTTAATATAAAGCTAGAAGGGTGGAAAGAGAAATTACTCACTAAGGCCGGGAAGGAGGTGCTGATCAAGAGTGTTGTTCAGTCCATCCCTATGTATGCGATGTCCATATTTAAGCTGCCAATTTCTGTCTGTAGAGCCATCGAACAGCGAATTGCATCATTCTGGTGGCAAAAAGGTGATCATAAGAGGGGCATTCATTGGAAAAACTGGGAGGTGATGAAAACCCGAAAGGATGAAGGAGGAATGGGCTTCAAGGATTTGATTACCTTTAATCGTGCTATGTTGGGTAAGCAGGTCTGGAGGCTATCAAATTCTCCCTCTGCCCTGTGGAGTAGAGTGTTGAAAGGAATCTACTATCCGAATGGGGATCTCTGGACAGCATGCACGGGCCGACGCCCCTCATGGGGATGGCGGGGTTTGTTATTTGGCCGAGATACAATCAAAGAAAACATCAAATGGTTAGTTGGAGATGGTCAATCTATTCGCATTCGAGAAGATAAGTGGTTAATGCAAGGGGTGATTGGAGGACAAATTAACCAACAGAACCTCTGTTGGTATCTGAGCTAATACATGCAGAATCCCGAGAATGGAATGTACAGAAGCTCCAACAGTTCTATAACTCAAATATCGTCAATGAAATTCTAGCTATCCCACTCAGCCCACAACCGCAATCAGATTACCTAGTCTGGACAGGTAATAATACAGGGGAATACTCTGTTAAGAGTGGCTACAACAGAGCATCTTCAGAAACTACAAGAAAAAATCATAACAGGGCTTCCTGTTCTTTCCATCCACCCCGTACCTTATGGACAAAAATCTGGAGCCTCGCTGTGCCACCAAAAATCAAGACTTTCCTTTGGGCTCTCTGTCAAAACGCCATTCCCATGAGAGAAAACCTACATAAAAGAAAAATTGTTCCTGACCCATTATGCCAAATTTGTCACACGAAGGTTGAAACAACAGAGCATATGCTCTTCTTATGCAAATGGACAAAAGGCATATGGGAGATTCCAACATTTAGCGGCCTCAGTCCCACAAGCACTATCAGAAGAACAGACCAGTGGATTATGGAAGCTTTCCGAGCGAACACGGATATACCTGGATGGGAATACATCGGCCTCGTTCTCTGGGACATATGGAAGGCAAGAAATGGATGGATCTTCCGAGCAAAAGCCTCGAACTGTGCAGATCTCCTGAGCAATGTACAAGATCAGCACTTCAATCTCACATGAGGACAGAAAACCCATAAACGATTCCACCCTAATCGAAGCCTACCTGGTAGATGGAAACCATCGGATCGATAAGATCCAAAGTTGAACGTTGATGCTTCTTGGATTCCGGGTGAATTTCTTTGCTCTGTTGCTGGTATCGTGCGGGATTCGCTAGGGCAGGTGATCGAAGGCTTTGCCTGTACTTCTAGGGTTTCTTCATCGCAAGAAGCCGAAGCCGAAGCGATATTACATGGAATTCTTTATATTAAGGAACTTCAGATGAGGCACGTGGGAGGCTTCCGGAGTCAAATACTTCAATGGATCTGTGAAAGCGACTGTTCTCCTGCCGTCGAACAGGTTGTGGGCCGGGCCGAAATCCAGTGGAACCTAAACGAAACTATCCTCAGGTGCAGACGTGAATTGGACCAGTGCCCTAATATGAAGATAAACTATTGCACTCGTGAAGAAAATTCCACTGCGGATTGGATAGCACGAACCCACCGAGCAAACAAACTTCCTCTTAATTGGTGGAATAATCCTCCTATGTCTTTATGGAATCTATTATGTTCGGACATTAGTCCCTTTTCGTCTTGTAAGACTCCTTTTAAGTAAGAATATATGATGCTCTCTATTTTGATCAAAAAACATATAACTACCGATATTTAAAGGCACTTCCAGATAAAAAGCTTATTGGCCTTAAAATGAGGATTTGTTTTAACTTGCCCCCAAAATTTGTCGTGCTTCATTTGGTAACTTAAATTAAAATTGTCACGCATGGGAGATTACTATTTTATTTCAGGAAAATTTGCACAAGGGAAATTTCGCGTTTCATGATCGGTCGTCAACGGTTATCAAGTGATTTCATGCGAAATTTTATTTAAGCACGTGTTTGGTGCAACTTTCCTCATTCCTAATCCGCTTATAAGTAGTTACTGAGAAGCTGTCCCCTACTTGATTTCAAAGCGTTCGCAGTTTGCTAGATCACAAGGCATGCCCTCAACGGCATGATTTGTGCAACTGGAAATGAAAGCGACCTGTCGTCTTTAATCTCCCGAAATCCGATTAAGAGTTCGATATCAACTTCTCTGTACTATAATAGTATATTGGCTACAGCTGTGGAAAGAACATTCTCCGTACATTTTTTTTTTTTTTTTGGGTTTAGCTGGGTTCAAATCTTATCCTGTTTAATCTATATTGCAAAATATGCAAATCGATACCTTAATCTACGCCCATCCATGGATAGCTACGTTAGTTGAGAGTCCATTCCTCATCGTTGAGAAACCCGCAGTTGCTAGCGATTTAAGTGGGGGCCCCGGCGGTGGATTGTTGAGCTAGTTTCCCTTGAGGTACAGGAGCCCGGCCCTCAAGAGCCGTTCGGGCACAAGGAGCCCGTGGTGGAGTCTTTCGTTATCAAAAAAAAAAAAAAAAAAAAAAAACCTTAATCTACACTATTTACGCCATTCCCATTAGTTTTTTAGCCTTAAAAAAATTTGAGTCGCACATTGAATTTAAGGATGATACAACCAAATACATGACCGACATATGAACAAGTCTAATTGACCCAAGTGTGTAGTTTATAAACATGGACGTGGGTGTTTGACTTGGCGCTTGTTTGTTTATTTTTTAAGAAAAGTGAAAACTATAATCTTTACATATTAAAATTGTCCAAGTTGCAACACGACGGCTCCGATTAGCATTTAACCATTTTTCAAAGAGCTTAGCATACTGAAGCAAATACGACGCACCCCAGCAATTTCGTATTACAACTCAACTTGTAGTAATAAATTCATTTGACCAATAGTTATCTTCATCTTCCTGTGTACGTAGAAATAGCATTTTGGAGAATTCTCATGCCGCGTGGTTGTAATCCTCATTAGAGACTTGATACCAAATCCTCTTATACACGACCATACTTTACATGCGATTAAATGGAGATATATTTAACTTGTTTAATAAAGAGGTGGGGCGGCAATTGTTTTTTCACTGAGCCCTATACACAATCGTTGACCGTGTGGACGGGTGGATTCGGATTGAATATTTCTGCGTAAGATGGCACTTAATTTGCAGGTTAACTGCACCTGGGGGCTCTCTTCATTTGTGGAAACAACGATAAGGGTGAAGACCAGCAACACACGATACGATAAATTCACTTTCTCATTATACATTTGGCTCAACATTTTGAAAACCCATTGATAAAATACAAAACAATTTAGCCCAAAGGACACTCAATAAATACAAAGACCGTTTGGTAAACTATGTTTTGAGAAACAATTTTAAGAGAAATGTCGTTCGGTAGAAAATACATTTGAAAAGCTCTTTGGGCATGTAATATTAGTGTTTTAATGTTTATTTGTTTAAAATTGAAAAAATACATTTAAAATAATACAATTGAAAATACATTTATTTATTCCGTATTCCACACGGAATAAAATTTCTCGAACAACACGGTATCGGATCAATTACCTAGCTACAATTATTACTGCGGTTCCCCTTTTATATTGCTATAACCACAAAACTATCAAACCACAACTCCACTCGCCACCTTCATTGGTCATCAGATGCCGGAAGTTGCCGCAACCAGTCATCGCCCGCCTATCGCCAATGCCACTGCTAGTCGCCAACACCAGCCGCTTCTCTAATTGAGGGATTAATGACTCCACATTTCTGGTTGCTTTTTTTATTTATTTGTTTCCGTTGTCTCATTCTACCTATCAATCACAACAGGGAGCTATCCAGTTGGATTTTTGCTTACATATACCCGGATCCAAGCTAGAAATATTTTACGAGTCAGGAGGTCATGAATATATTATGATTTTCCTTATAGAAGCATGCATGAGAATAAGCATAAAAATTTAGGGTGTGCTGAGGATAGAAGCAAGACTTAGTGAATACATATGGGAAGTGAGAATTACATTTGGCCATTTAAACTTTAGAGGCGGCTGACTTAAAACCCTAATTTACAATGCATTTGTTTTGGGGGAAGTATTTTTTTTGGAACTTTCATCCATTTGATTCACTCAAAATGAAAGTCAATTGAAAATACTTTCCAGTCAAAGAAAATATACATGCATAAAATTAGAAAAGAGAATTCCTAAATCTAAGAATGTGAAAACACTTTCCGGAATTATTCATCTTAAACTTTTTTAATATTTTATTTTTTTATGCGCTCTAAAAGGTCGCCTAAGAGAGGATGAATAAATAGAATATGAAAAAAATAAAAAGAATGAAAGGGATCGAATTCTATAAGTATTGTATTTGTCTTTGGATCGTATTAGAAGTGAAGATGTTTTTGTGTTGTGTATATTTATCACATGCGTATATATATATGGATTTGGTTGGAAGTACTACATGTGAAAACATTTTTGTGCCATTAAAAAGAAATGTAAAAAAAATTCACCAAATTCAATATTTTACGATGTTTTTCTTTTTCCTAATAAAATGATCATGCTCAATGGATTTGCTTTTCATTAGCTCTTAATTATGGTCTTCAATATCTCTGAATTTCATAGCTTTGGTTGCCAAATCCACGCTTATAGGAATTTGTGATCATTGTGGCATCATTATTGATGGTAGATAAAGGTGCCGTCATATTAGCAAGACTCATCTTTCTATGCCCTTTCTACCTCTAAAGCTAACTTAGTTGTAGGAATAACTAACAGGGAAATGTTAGGATTTGGTGCTAATTTAGAAGGATAATATCTAAAAGAAGCTATTAAATGTAAAGAATTACAAACCAAAACATTGTAACGTTGTAATTCAATAGAAAAAGGTAAAATATAATTGAAGTGATAAAATATCGATACGTAACAGAAGCGAAATCTTGTAACCCACATAAAATTGGTAACGTAATTTAATAATAATTTAGTAGGTCACTTTAATTCAAGTTAGTCTTATCATATAAGAGGTAATAAATTCGAATAGTTCGTGTTGCACTGCCTAACCATGGCATATCTCATGTACCGAAAAATTTTAATAGCTAAGATCTTGGTGGTGCTACGGTGATTATCTCATCAACTTGTATCCTACTTGAATATTCTGCATTGAGATGTGGACCTTTGTAGTGACTTTAAAGGAGACAGGAGCAATTGCTGATCAAGCAGAACAAAACCCTACTTGAATATTCTTGCTTTTCTCATATAATTGTACCTTTCTTTTTGTATCTTGTGATCGATCTAACTATGTAGCGCAATTTAACTTTTCTCTTTGCCCTTTGAGTTTACCTTATCAATAGCTTTTTGAAAATCTTGAAATCAAATCCAACTGTATGTGAATCATTTTATTTTTTTCAAATCAACTTATTGCCTTAAAAACAAACTTAGGGCAAAAATTGATTCTGCTTTGAATGCCTAATATAAGAGGACCTATGTTTTTTCTTTTAATTTCAAAATCAGTAGAAATTTAACAAAGCAGAAGAATTCAATCATCAATCTATATATTACAATATGTGAATGTAATGAACATATGTAGCGATCAATAAGACTTATTCCCTCCAAATGAATTTTAGTCACCGCAAATGAACAAAAAGAATTTTCAGTTAGTGTTTCAATGTCATCATATGATTGGAAAAAAGACATACAATTGTTTATATGAAGCCCAAAAACTAAGCTCAAATACGCAGAAGCTAATGGCCCCAAATTAGATGATGACGATATGTTAACCCATAATGCCCAGTTGATAGAATGCCTAATAAGCGTACCAATCATAATGTTATAACAATATTATTGGCCCACTAAAAGAGAAAGCGGCAAAAACAAAGCTCTCTGATTCGGTCACCGAGCAGTCGGAAATCAATAGAATGTTTGACATTCTCATTAATTATGAGTTTATGATAAACAGAGTTTAAGTGAAGTTCATGATACATTGCAATGATCAATTGACTTAAAACATGAAAAAAGTTGAAGATTAAGTCAAGGCGGAACCATCATCCAATGGATAACTATAGCAACAGGAATCATTGCTAGAGTAGCGCAAGTGAAGAGGTATTTAGTATTTCTTGCGGGGGGGAAATTAGTATAACTGAATGGCTCATTAGAGATACAAGAGGAATCAAAGCGAAGCATATACACATTTTACACAGATAATACAGTATGGTCAATGAGCACACAGCATCAATCTGGACATTAAAAATCACGGAGAGCCCATCAACTTTTTGAAGAGGAGAAGATTATTCATCACGGATTAATCTGGGTTAGATTTCGTCTAAGTTTGGATTTTTAGTTTCCAATTCCAGTACTTGTATATGTTTATAAGAGCTTTACGGTCATACTTTGTAAGCTTTTTCACATACTTCTATCATCCCAATTAATAAGTTTTATGTTCAATTTTAGCCATCGAGCAAACATGGCATCAAAGAATGTAAGTAATCTATTCTAGTTCAAGAAAGTTTTTATGCGATTTCCTTGCTTTCAACTACGAAGCTCCATAACGACGCACACAAGACAGGATCTTTTGTTAAAACTATTATTATTAACATTAAGATGCAGAAACACAATAAATACATCGTGAATACGACAAATTTGAATGATTTAAAGATACATTCTTACTTTATCGTCCCTCTTCCAAGTATTAATATAGGTACCTAAAGAAACATAATACAACACATTAAGTAGGGAAGATGGTCAGATCTTGTCGATATTTTACCAAAAAACCTGTGAACCAAAAACTTCCCACTACAAAGTTACGTTACTAACTATAGATCGATAGCCTTGCCCATTGACATGACATCATCGCACCAAAACCAGGGGTCTATCAAAGTCGTAAAGACTACATTTGGTCATCCAAATTTCTAATCAGGATGGACCGAAAAGGATAGAATACAAAATCTATAAATTTTACTATATCATATCTACTATTTGGTGATTGCCGTCGGGTGTATTAACATAATATCATATACATTGTCTAGTATTAACGCCATATTAATATAAACAAACTAAAATTTTTACAAAAGGAGATAGTAAATATCTCTCGTGACGCTTTTTCCTACTTATTTTTAGTTGCTCTTTTTTATTTTATTTTACTCTCTTTTTTAATTAGTTTCATTGTAATTTCTTTCTTCCCCTTCCATCATTCTCTAATAGAATTTTATTAAATAGTAAACTATATTAATATACCTAAAATATTAAAATACCTAAAACATTCAATAAATATAAATATATATGTATTTATATTTATATATTGAATTTATATTATAAAATAGAATTAAATTCGAATATATAAATATAAATTAAAATAAGTAAAATTTTACTTTTTATTTTGAAATTTTATATTAGAATTCAAATATTATTTAAATATTGAAGTATAATTTTAATGCTGCTAATTTTTTGGTTGAAAATAATTTTATTTTTGTTAATTTTGTAAATTTAAGAAGTTTATTATTCGAGAACAATAACTTTCCTAATATGGATATTATAAATCCTATCCATCTTTATCTTACATCTCAATCGAATAATTTTATCTGGTCTACATCAGTTTATATCCGACTTTACTTTGATTGAAGTAGGCACTCAATGCAGGGTATAATAAATTTTATTCTATCTTAAATTTTATTTTGCCAAATGCAGCCAGAGTGGTTTAACCAACTCTTCGTCGTTATTGAAATACCAGACAACAAATTGATATGGGATCCACTCTTGCAACCTTGTGTCAATCCACACAATAGAAATACACTTAGTATAAATTATTGCCAAATCGGCTACAAACACATCAAAGGAGTAAGCCAAAGCATCTCTAAGTGTGAGCTAGGAAACTATCTTATCACTCAACCTAGTACAACAAACGATAATCCTCCTAGACAAATATGAAATAACTATGAAAGGCAAATGAACAAGTTTATGCACTATCTTTCCTATAATGGTATGCCAATAAAAAGCAGTTATGCAGAAGATTATTCACAAGACGATGACAATACCACATTGTGTAGCCATTCTCAAAAATCAACATTCATTACATGCCATAATCATATGCAATTCATTACCAAAATATAATCATCATGTCTTTTCTATTCATCACTTACATAAGTAGGAGAAGCACAATTTCTTCTTTGCCTTTCCCATGTAAACGGTGATAACATAGTAAGAGATTAGCAAATTCATATGGAAATCGACAAGTTATATGATCAACAACTTAGAGAATCGACATTGTGAATATCGACAATCCAAAGAAGCGACTTTGTGAACATCTACAACCCAAATAATCAACTGATTGATTAATCCATAACACAGCTCATAAATCACTGATTTAGTCAAGTTACAAAAATATCACTTGTAGGTTTAGTTTTCGTTATTCTACATTTTTCACACTTAAAAATGCCATTGCATCACATAGAAACAATCATATACTCCCTATGGAATCAATCAAATACATTCTAGGTATGTAACAAGCTTATCGATTCGATTAAAACGAGCACTAGGATTTAATGTACGATCATCGTAACTTACCTACACTTGATAACAAAGGTCAAACTAAATTCAACAACCATCAACTAATAAAATCAAGATTACTAAGTGGATCAATTTAACTTAGTTCATATAATTTTCACTTGCCATGAACAAAGACTTGGACAACTCAACACCTTAATCACCTCGTAAGCCTTTGAAAGATGAAATTAGAAGCTTCAAGAAAAGAAGTGTAAGAATTTTGCCTACACTTAAAATTTTGGAGAGTGAGATCGAAAAAGAAAGTTGAAGGCTTAAAGAATTTTGCGATGAGATTATATGGCCAAGGGATATGTATTTGAAAGACTACACAAGAGTTACAAGAAAATAAGAACAATTGACCAAGGCTAAAAGCAATGACAACCTTCGTTTGAAAAAAATTAGTGAAGAATGAGAGAGATGTTCTCAAGTTTAAAACGTTACAAATGGTATAAAATACCCTATGTATCGATTGCATAAGCAAAAAAAAAAATAGTTTCTGTTCTGAGCACTTATAACACCAAAAAATATTTGGAACTTTTCAAAACATTTAGCAAAAGTTATCAAAAGTTAGGAGAATCACTGCTCAAGTAAATTTCGAACGTGAAAATTATTCTAACACACAACAGAGCAGGTCCTTCATCACCACTATATAATCCACCATTCAGAAATACTCATTAATTTAATCATATTGAAAACACTTTTGGAGAATAATGGACACGGAAAATACATTTCACATCTCCTGCGTACTTCCACATCAATAATCCAGCTGAGATTGCACATTTAACAATTATATACCTACATATCATTAGCTGAAGTAAGAATTTCCGGATGTCACAGAAATTATTTGTTTGTGTGTCATTTAGTAATTTGAGTTTCACAAAGTCCTCGGACTTCAAGACATATTAAAACGCACTCAGTTTCAAGTTGAAGTTAGATTTGACAGTTTAATTGGCCATCGATCTTGGATTGGACTTTAATCATTAAGTGCTTTCAGCAACCGCAACTTGACAAAAATACGTATGACGATAATCTATGTAATCATTGGTCTTGCAAATCTCTCTCTCTTAAAAGCATGCATGCACTCGTACTTCATTCCATTGCAAGTAACTTAGTGTCTCTTTTGGTCAAGCGATATCTTTATTCTCGATCTATATTCATCAAGGACGAGCATCCTTCTCAAGATTTATCAAAAAGGTACATACACGATTAAGTAATAGGTCTCCAAATTATAGAAAATTCCTATGGTCGAGGTTTCTCGAGAAGGTAAGCCCTCTATAAAACTATTTCTGTGGTCATTCTTGAGCTACGGTACACAGCAAGAAAATAATTGATATTTTTCCCACATAATCAGACTTTTCAATTATTTAAATATATCATGTGCATTCTTTGGTTTTCAAGCTAAGCTTTCTAAATTTGGTCACAATTAGAAACCCATTCATTGTGGGTTTTTGTCCATCGATCAAGTTGAAAGCGTGAAATTATCAAATTGAACGAGACGTTGCGATTGACGGGTGTACCAATTTAGGTTTTGTTTGTCATAGGTGTTCGAGATGTGGTTTTTTCATAGTAGTAATCCAATTTAACGGAAATCGATGAGGGATAAATTATCCATTTTGGGTTTTTTCTGGTCAAAATATTAATTTAAAGTAAATTTGTCGGAAATGTACTCGTTTGATGTCTTTCATGATATTAACGCTTGACAAAAATAAGCCGTCTAAGACGAGATATTATCCTGTCCAAACCGGGAAATAATTTAAATTAAATCCTATTTCTTAGTAGATAATTTGTCTCAATTAGATGGTTACTATCCCAGCGTTGCAATCTATCTAAAAGTCTATCCTAATAGATTAGGATTGAGTTTGAATAAAATAAAAGGATAAGTGCACGAGTGGTTTTAAAACTTGTGATCTGAAATTTGCGAAGATTACGATCCAAGTCGGAAGAAATTTATCGGGTTGGATTTCGATCCCGTCCGAATTGGGATGGCGTGGCTTCTCCTTAGGTCATTTGTCGGTCCTACGTGGCAGGCAAATCCAAAACGGCGAGCTTTTCCGCAGCCCCAAACTTTGAATAATCTCCTTACAGATCGAGGAATAATCTCCTTAAAGATCGAGTTCACTTATTTTAAACCCAAACTCCCCACTTCTCATACTGTTCCAATCTCTACCGATACCTTCGTCAGATTACAATTTGCTTTCTTTTCATTCACGGCCAAGCTCCAATGGATTCCTCCGGCAGCCCCCTCACGTTCAAGCTCCATACCCGAGTGATTTTTAATATCTATGAACACTCAAATCATGTGTCTCAGATCCACCCGAAGTCTTCCATACCGGCCAATCATCCAACAGTATACGGGTGTGTGATCGGGATTAATAGGGGTCGCACCGTGGAGATTTTTGATAGTTTCAAGCTTCAATACGACCCCGCCACTCGTTTGCTCGACCACGACTTTCTTAACGAGCAGCACAAGCGCTGTTTAGTGCTCTTCTCTCCCTCTCTTTTGGCCCCCCTTTTTCTTTTGTTAAATGATTTCTTGTTGCGAGCAGATTATTATTATTTTTATTGTTTCTGATCTTGTTTTTTTTTTTTTTTTTTTTCCTTTTTCCTCTTTAATTGGCCATAGATACGGAGACTTGCCCGAATTTTTGTGTGCTTGGATGGTATGCCAGTGGGCACGTTGCAGATGAATCTAGTATGGTTATTCACAAAGCTGTAAGTTCCGAGTGTAATCCTCTATTTGGTTGGGATCTTTGCCTGTGTTCACTGTTTTGTTCCATATAATTGAGTCTCATGGGTGACTTTCTCCGCGTTGGTTTATAGTTAAATAAGGTTCGAATGTGATTGTTGCACGTGCGAGTCTGAATTTTTTGACCTTCGTGCGATCATACGACTTTTTTTCCTTTTTTAATGTGGCGTAACCCCTCTCCAAGTTATTCAAAGTGTATTATGAATTATCAAGCATAGTGTAAATTGATAACGTTAGTATATTTTATTTACAGTTGATGAATATCAATAGAAGTCCGATCTGCGTTATTCTCAATCCTTATGCCCTAAGTGCCCTAAAGGATCTCCCCGTTACCATCTGTGGAGAAGGTAAGTGGTTTTTAATGTCCTTTTCAGAAGGTTTGTCTTTCAATATGATAGTCATTGTCCGTTTCCTTTTCTCTTTTTTCAGTTGTACCAGCCGGAATGGAAGATCTCAGCGAATTTTCCCAGCCAGAACTTCCTCTGGTCGTCCTTGCTCAAGGTCAGGTTTCCTGCCCTCCTCCACATAAGTCCTGCCTTCGCGTTTAGTCTCTCATCTGATTTTACTTGTTCTTGGTGAAAAATTCAATGTTAATAATCTTGTATAGCTTAAACGTTTACCTAACTTTTGGTTTGTCCCACTTTGCTCTCCATTTTTTTATTTTCCACAATGTACCTATGACGTATCCTGATTTCTCCATGACATTTGGCTCAAGTTTTTTCCACATATTAATGCATCGTAAATCTTATGTATCATATGTATAATTTCAGGTGTTGTAGACCACACGCGGTACAAAAGTCTTTTGCAGGACTATATGCAGAAGAGAAAGGGGCCGAATCCTGTTTATTGTACCATCGATGCTGGATCTACAAAGGACGTAGCATTTATGTCAACCGTTTTTGTAGATGGGGAAAGGTTCACATCCGAAAATTTACCCCAAAAAAAGCTAGCTGAACAACAGGCTGCAAAAATTGCTTTACGTCATTTGTCACGAAAGAGGAAGGATGAAGGCTGCCTTCCAGTCCTTGAGGTGTGATAATTCTTTATTTGTTGCTGCTATTATTGAAATATACATTGCAAACGAGTCGCTTCGATTGTCTGTGAGAATATGTGATATGGTTGAAATGCTAGAAATCATCATCTTTGAATTGCTTCCATGTTCTCCTAACCATGCAAATGGATATCTTGAAGAAACCTTGAACTTATCGATTAATTCATCAAAGGCTTTCCAACCATGAGTGTACATCGGTTAAATATCTCTACTTCTTTTACTCGTTAATATTGTCTTATAAAAGCTAATCAAGTCCAATAACGTGCCTTTTTATGGTTGTTAGAATACTTTATCCCCTTCTATGGGCACGCCCAAAGGGGCCGACATTTGATTCTGATTATTTAAATGTTCCCATCACGTGGTCATTGGGACGTTGATATCTCCATATGCTCTCTGGAAAGATCACTGCAATTTTTTGCTGGTCGCCAATACCTGTTTATCTATTACATTCGTGAGCGCTGGTTGCATCTGCTGGTATGCATTATTTAGGATTAGTGAGTAAAGAGCCTCCATTATATATTACAAAGTGTGTGGGTCGAGAGTTGTCATTGCTTCGAACTAGGTTGAATAAGTGAAGACAACACATTGCCAATATAATCCATGAATCGTCTCAGTATATATTCGTAAAATGCCATGACTGCTGTACGGATTCTGTGCGTTTTCTCCTACGGAGAAGCCTAAAGCAGTAAGTACAGCCGGTAACATTTCTAGATCGAATAGTATGACCATCAACTTTGATGCCCTTAGGTTCGTATCATCCTTTTGACGTTTTTATGAGAATTGCTTCAACTGAACCATTATCACCCTGCTGAATATTTATTCCACAGGCAACAGAAAGCGGACAATTTAAAGCACTCGGCTTGTTAAGTCACATGCTAAAAATACAGAAGATTTCTTAGTGACAGGTATATTCATTCTAAGCTGCTACTATTTGCACTCTTTTCCACGTGAAACATTGATGGAGTTACAATGATATGTGTCCAAAAGCTTTTCACTGAGCCTCCGCCAAACATGTTCGACATTGAAGCTTTTTCTTTCGTATTTTAAATTTCATGCAGCATGTGTGCTTTCTCGAAGGGCGTATATCATGCAACTACGTAACTGAGTTGAGGGGCTTTAGCTAGAATACCCTACTTGTTTAAGCATCCAAGCCAAATGTGCTTTTATGATATACAGTCTTCCTACTATGTGAACAAATGGTTGAGTTGAGAGACATGCTGTACGCTGAAACAACCATGAGAGGAAAGGTCATTTCGTCTGACCTATGCACTTCATTTTTACCATCAGTTTGATTGACTTGGGTGTGAGATGTATGTCCAGTAAGTTATTCCGTTCTTTACCTTGTGTTCTGTTGGCTGCTTGCCATTTTGCCTATTGGGAGTGTCGTTTGCATGTCAATCAGACCCAAAAAGAAAACGTAGGTGTAAATTTGGACTTTCTGTTCACGATTCTGCTTAGCTAAGGAGAACTTCGTTAGGAAAACTTCGTATGATTTGTTCATCAATTGGGAAATACTTAATGTCTTAAATATTAAAATTGCGGCATGAGCATTGCACGACTCCTGTACATGTATAAGGTAGCTTTGTGGACAAAACGTACTAAAAGGCTGCTTTACTAGTCGGACTGTAGTTGAAGGTGGGACCAAAGGAATTTTAGGCTTCAAAAAGCCTCCGTTCTTCCAAGTACCCACACTTTAGTTCCAGCTTCAAGTGAAGTTTTTATGCTACATGTGTTGCAGAAAGTAACGGGATGAAAATCGCCTCTAACTATCCATTTCTTGCTGGGTTTCTTTATGGATGTATCGTAGGTGTGCTTATCTAAGTACATACTTAACTGCAGGGCGAGGAGGAATGATGGCAAAGAGAGCCGCCAGGAACGCTGACTAGCTGTGGATCTGCGGGGAAATATCCTCCTCCTTTTTAGGTATTACTAGTGTTGGACTTGGAAGCGTTCCGCTTTTATGTTAGAGGTCCTTTGCATATTGGTAGGCGATGGATTGTAGGTTGTAGGTCGAACTTGTCTTTGTCTTGAACATTTGATATGTCGCACGGGTGATTGGGATACTTCAGTTTAATGTGGATGACACTTATTTTACTGCTTAAAGTTCAAGTTTTGTTGCTCTTTACTTTTTTACTTTTATTTTCCTTTTACGGTTCAACTTTTGCTGATCTTGTTCTATTTCTACACGGTTTGTCGAAATCTGTAGAAAGTTTGAGCTCGGATGGTTTAACATAGGTTCGGCATTCGTCTCCAGATTTAGTGCATGTTTTGGTCATTTAAGCATGATCCCTATAAATATGTCGGGAAGGTTGACCATTTCGGGTGGGATGCTCACCTTAGTCCACAATTCTTTGCATTTCATTTCCTTTCCTCCACATTCCTTCTAACTTAGACTTCTGTTTTTCTTTTAATGTTTTACTTCTATTTTTCTTTTAATATTTTACTTCTAATGTCAAATGCATGCCTTCTTTTTTTCAGATGCCAACACCCAAAATCTGCAAGAACATATGTAAATATCAGTTTTTTGGGGATATTCTCATGCTTTTGAAAGGCAAACAATTTCAATTAACATTTTAGGTGACTTACATTATCTTAAATCCGATTCACATAAAATTTGAGGCAGCATGAAAATCTATTACGTGTAGTTAAAGTCTAAGCAGAGAGAATATCTACTCTTATATTCATCATGTCAGAATTTGAAAACCAATATTCAAATCTCTTCAATTATTATGATGTTGTGAAAAGGGGAAATTTTTTTTGAGGGATAGCAAAAGAAGTATCACAGGTTAAAAATCTTCCAGGTGATACGAACTAGGGAGATATCAAGCGGAGATATTCATGTTTCGAATGCTATATTCACCTTATGAATATAAAATTTATATTAAAATAATCATATAAGTCACGCCATATCACAACAAAAACTTTGTTCGTTAAGTGGTTATGTTGGTATTTGTTCATGTTGAAAATGTTCAATTCTTCATTCATGCAAACGTACTTTTTGTCGAAGAGGCTTGGAAACCATTATGGGCTCGGAGAATCTAGAACTGAATCACCTCTCTCTAAAATAGGCCTTGAAATGGTCGGTGCAAACCAGTTCAGTTTAGCTTTCGGGTTAAATCGGATCCGATGCACACCTCTGCAGAAGTTTTGAACTTTATTATTTGCAAAAATTTTCAAAGTCTGCATTTAGTGGACAAAGTTCTTGCTAGACATAATTTTCAATTTGTTTATAAATTTTGACAACTGAATTATAGTCGACAAATTGGGCAAACAATTTAAACAATGGAAAAGGAACCAAAAAAGTAGATAGATTGATAGACATACAAACAAGAGAGCAAACCAACAAATATAAAAACTAAACAATAATTAAATAAAGAAGAAAGGAGGTTTAATTCGGTGTCCATCAAATTTGCAAAGTCAAACTGAAGAGCCTGGTCAAAAGAAAAGAGGCCCAACGTAAATGCTCATGAAGCATGATCGCTCAATAGATAGAGGCCAGCCGGTCAAAGGAAAGAGGCCCATCGTAAATAATAAAAATGCCCACAAATATAATGGCCCCTCTCTCTCTCTCCCTCTCTCATTTTCTCTTGACTGAAGAAGAGGAGTGGCGTGAGCAGTGACGCGCGCAAGGAACGGCAAGAATGTTGTACTATCGGATTCGATCATCAGCAGCGCACTGATCAGTTTCATTAGCAAGGTAATTTTCTATATATTATTTATTGTGCTCATTTGAACAAAAACTAAATTGATGCAGTTTCAATCGCATTCGAGTCTCTTCGTCTGATTTAGAACATTACTCGGGAATTTCATTTGAGTCAACCCAGAAACCTCAGTTTGAAATAGTTAAATTTTATCCCTCATCATAAACTGTTCCGCGATATGCCCACGTGAAATATTTGCTAAGGAGTTCTGAGAATTGTTAAATCGAAAAACTTTTATCATGATTTACATGATATAAATGGATTCATTAGCTGTCAAACACAATTTTCATGCATAAAGAAAATCATCAATAATTTCTCTCCCCCTCCTTCCCTCCCTCCCTAGGTGATCGTGTTGAATCCATGGCCTGAGTGTTAATCGCTACACTCATTCATATCGATTTTGTCTATCTCGTTGCTCTTATTTGTGTGTTACTATGTCTCTTGTTCTCCGTGTCCGTAGAAATCGTAGTTGGTGTACATTATTCGAGGATGACCGCCGAATGTGGCGGTCGACGATGGAGGTCTGGTGATGAGTTTATGTCGATTGATTGTGAAGTGCATAAGTTCGTGTTTTGTTCTGTTGGTGTATGGAGTTTTGATTGAAGTTGTTTGTTCTCGGTTTGCTTGAGGGAGGGCTCACATGGTTAGGTTTTAATTGCAAAAATTAAAAGGAGATGGGCGCAAAACAAAAGTGCAAAAAGAGAGAGGACTTGCGCGATTAGTCTTTTTTTCCGGGAAAAGTACCAAAATAGTTCTAAATCTTTTGTATTTGTACCAATTAAACCCTAAACTTTTTAATAGGACTATTTTAGTCCTAAACATTTTTACATTTGTACCAATTCAATACATCCGACTAATTTAAGCCGGAAATTGCTGACATAGCCACCGGCGGTCTTATGTGGCGCCACGTGAACAAATTTTATAATTTTATATTTTTTTTTTTTCAGATTTTTTAAATTATTTTTTTTTTTTTATTTTCCTTTTTTTTTTTTTTTTTTTTTTGTTTTTTTTTTGTTTTTTGTTTTCTCCTTATCCCTTAGCCGGTGAGGTTGCCGGCCACAGGCTAGTCGAGGCGAGGGGCCCTGCGCCCTCGTCGGCCACTGGCGAGGGCCGCCACGCCCTCACCGGCCATAGGCGTGGGCATCGGCCCCCGCCTAGATCCAGGCGAAGGCCTTTGCACCCTCATCGGCCACAGGCGAGGCGCCCTAACTCGCCATAAGCGAGGGTTGCTGCACCCTCGCTTGTGGCCGACGAGGGCACAGAGGCCCTCGTCCGCCAATGGGCGAGGGTTGGTTTCGGCCCTTGCTTGGATCTGGGCGGGGGCTGACGCCCACCCTTATGGTTGGCGAGGGCTTGGGGCCCCTTGGCCTGACCAGCCTGTGGCCGGCGACCTCGCCAACCAAGGGGTAAGGAGAAAAGAAAAAGAAAAAAAAGAAAAAAATAATTTAAAAAAACTGAAAAAATATAAAAAAAATTATAAAATTCATCCACGTGGCGCCACATAACACTGCCGGCAGCCACATCGGTAATTTCCGGCTTAAATTAGCCGGATGGACTAAATTAGTACCAATGTGAAAAGGTTTAGGACTAAATTGGTCCAATTGAAAAGTTTAGGACTAAATTGGTACAAATACAAAATGTTTAGGACTATTTTGGTACTTTTCCCCCTTTTTTTTTTTTTTCCTTTTCTAATATTTTCTTTTTCCTTTTTTCCCTTTACTGTCTTAGTTGTTATTAGGTTTTAATCGCAAAAATGACCTTAAAAGTCAAAAGGTGACCCTTTTATTCTTGCAATTCGACTCCCCTAAGAGGATATCATGAGCTGAACTCCACGTGAATGGAGGTTATGAAGGTCCAAAACACGCACAAAAGAAAATTTTGGAGATCCGAACCTTGATTGTAAGAGCCAGATATCATAACGTTTGGACTCACGGACGCCAGATTCCTGATTTCTATAAATTCGGACTCCATTTGTTTCATGGAAAAATTTAATTTGAAAATTATATTCCTTAAAGTATTTATCAAAATAATTAGTCAATATAAAATATTTTCATAATTGACAATAATTTATGTTTATACATCTTAGTAGGCGATGGAAATAGTTTTCATTTGTTTATTTTTTAAGTGATGTAAGAAATTGTTTTAAAAAAATGTTTTTGGATTGATTATTTTCTATGAAATAAACAAAGTTTCAATCTCGTTAATAATTTCCTTTATAGTGCCATTTATATCAAGACTTAGGAAAAAATAATGATATATATGCACATATCATTATAAAGAATGACCTGCCATACTTTTTCTATAATATGATGTTAAGTTTCTATATTAATCTTTTTATACCTAGCATTACTTTTAGGACTTAGTATTTTTGAATAATTATGAAAAATAGGAAATATAGGCATTAAAATTTTTATGTTAATTAGAGCGAAGGTGAGGGGGGATAAGTGAAGAATGAATGCCTCATCTATCACTTGTTTTCTCAGCGAAATATTTGTCTAGTTTCTTGAGAAAATCATGAATCTCATTTGGGGAGTGAGATTCTTCAAATATATATATATATATATATATATATATATATTTATATATATATAATAAAGAAATAAAGAAGATACCTATTAAAAACATTGTCAATATAGTACATTTTTACATTTAATGTAGAATTGCATTTCTCAATAGTGAAGATACCTATTACCCCTAGGTCGCACATGACAACCATTCTGTTCCAAAATAGTTTTTGGAACAGAAATAGATTTTTCTATTTTTATTTCTGAAGAGTTTAAACAAAAATAACCGTTTGATAACGACACAAATTTCTACTCTAAAAATAGAAATTCGTGTGATAACAACACAAAATTTCTTTCTTTCGGACAAAGGCCACGACGATCGGCGACATTTAATATAAAAGTAAAAATAAAAATGATTTATTAACAAAAAAATAAAGAAAAATAAAATAAAATAAAATAAAATAAAATAAAATAAAATAAATCATAAAAATATCATTTTATTTTAAAATAAAAAGGGAAAATTCCAAATAAGGACTCGAAGTGAATCTATTTTCTCAAATAATGATCTAAAATGAATTTTGTGCCATATAAGGACTCGAAGTGGACCCATTGTTTCAAATAAGAACCCGAAGTGAATTTTGTGTCAAATAAGGACCTAAAGTGATCAAGTTAATTTCTATTGAGGACCTTAGCTCGCCGGTAAACATTTTCCGACAATTAAAATAGGGGCAATTTTGTTAGAAATTTGTGATTGGAAAAAAAAAATGGAAAATTCTATATTAATTAAGTTTAGGTTATCTATTTAGATGTTTACGTTTTCTTCTTTCTTCTCCCTCATTGCTCCTCACCTTGCTCGACCGACAGAGAATTTTGGTCTCCGCAAAAAAAAAAAAAAAAAAAAAAAAAAAAAAAAAAAGCGTTTGGTTTTCTTCTTGTTTTTGAATTCGTGCCTCAACCGACGGAGAATTTGAGTCTTCGACTTTGCGGATGATGGGTACAAGGAACGGGGAGACCGTAGAAAACCTAGGGTTTTTTTTTTTTTTTTTTTTTTCTGTTTTAGGAATTGTTAATTTTCCCTATTTTTTTTTTGGACAAAATTGCCTAAACTTTGGTCGTCGAAAATGTCACATGCTTGATAGCCGGTGAATATTTGGTTGACCAGTAAGCTCAAGTTCTTATTTAGAATTGAGGTCCTTATTTGAGACAATGGATCCACTTTACGTCTTTATCTGACACAAATTTTATTTCGGGTCCTTATTTGAGAAAATTGGCTAACTTCGGGTCCTTATTTGAGACAATGGGTCAACTTTAGGTCTTTATTTGACACTAATTTCATTTCGGGTCCTTATTTGACAAAATTGGTCAACTTCGGGTCCTTATTTGGAATTTTCCCAAATAAAAATATACTTAAAAATAAATGTATTTATTTATTCTATTTTATTTTATTTTACGAATAAATTTATATTAAAATGAATGAAAATAAAAAATAAAAAAAAATATTTGGCAAAACAGTCAAGACAAATAAAAATAATTTATCATAAATTTAATAAATTTATTTTTTATAAACTAAAAATAAAATGATAAATAAAATTAATTTTAATAAAATTAAATAAATTATTTTTATTTAATTTTATTAAAATTAATTATATTTATTTTCATTAAAATTAATTTTATTTATTTTCATTAAATTAATTTTATTTATTTTCATTAAAATTAATTTTATTTATTTTTAATAAATTTATATTTAATAAAATTTATTCTAGTAAATTTAAATTTATTTTTGAATGAATAAAATGAATATACTTATTTGTATTTTATTTTTAATAAATTTATATTTAATAAAATTTATTCTAGTAAATTTAAATTTATTTTTGAATGAATAAAATGAATATACTTATTTGTATTTTTAATAAAATGATATTTAGTTAAATTTATTTTTAGTAAATAAATTTATTTCGATTAAATTTATTAAATTTATTTATTTTTGAAAAATAAAAAATGAAAATTATTATAAAAATTTCATTTTATTTTTAAATATAAATAAATATCATTTTAAAAATAAAAATGAATAAATGATATTTATTTTTAAGAATTTTTAAATTTATTCGTAAATATATATTTATATATATATCATTTTATTTATTCGAATAAATTTCATTTTAAAATGATATTTTATAAATGTCATTTATTTGGCGATCGACAATGGCGGCGGCGGCGGGGTCGGCGGGCGGGCAGCTACTAATGGACGGTGGTCGGCGGCAATGGATGAAGGACTCTGGTTGACGAACGATGGGAAAATTTTTTATTTCTCATTTCTGCTTCCATAAATAGAGAAGTAGAAAATTTCTACTACTAATTTCTATTCTAAACATATTTCGGAATACAAATCTATTCCGAAATAAATAAAAAACGGAATAAGTTTATCAAACGGTTTCTATTCCGTAAATAGTGCGGAATAAAAAATTATTTCTAGAACAGAAATTCTGGTTTGTCATGCACCCCGGTTGCGCATGACAACCATTCGTTCTGAAATAGTTTTGGAACATAAATAGATTTTTCTATTTCTATTTCTGAAGAGTTTCTAAACAAAAATAACTGTTTGATAACGACACAAATTTATACTCTAAAAATAGAAATTCGTTTGATAACAACACAAAATTTCTTCCTTTCGGACAAATGGCTACGACGACCGGTGACATTTAATATAAAAATAAAAATAAAAATGATTTTTTTAACAAAAAATAAAGAAAAATAAAATAAAAATATCATTTTATTTTAATATAAAAATATACTTAAAAAATAAAATAAAAATATCATTTTATTTTAAAATAAATGTATTTTATTTATTCTATTTTATTTTATTTTACGAATAAAATTATTTTAAAATGAATAAAAAAAGATTATTTGGCAAACACTCAATTTTTAATAAACTAAAAATAAAATGATAAATAAAATAATTTATTTATTTTATTAAAATTAATTTTATTTACTTTTATGAAATTAATATTTATTTTTAATTTATTTTTGTAAATTTAAATTTATTTTTAAATGAATAAAATGAATATACTTATTTGTATTTTTAATAAAATGATATTTGATTAAAGTTATTTTTAGTAAATAAATTTATTTCGATTAAATTTATTTAATTTATTTATTTTTGAAAAATAAAAATGAATCAATGATATTTATTTTTAAAAGTAACAATTTATTCTTTTTATTTTTAAAAATATTTGATTTTTAAGATTTTTTTAATTTATTCGTAAAAGTTAAAAAAAAAATATCATTTTATTTATTCGATTAAATTTCATTTTAAAATGATATTTTATAAATATAATTTATTTGGAGATCGATGGCGGCGACGGTGGGGGTCGGCGGGCGGGCGGCTACTAACGGACGGTGGCGGCGGCAATGGATGAAGGACTAGTTGACGAACGATGAGAAAATTTTTTATTTCTCACTTACATTCTAGAAATAGAGAAGTAGAAAATTTCTACTTCTAGGTCTGCATGATAACATTTCTGTTCCTAATGATTTCGTTCTCCGTTTGGTAATGCCAAGTTGATTTATATTCCCCGGAATAGAAAAGTTAACCCGGGAATAGAAACGAGAAGCAAAAAAAAATTGCTTATTTTCCCGGAAACAATTTCTAGAAATAAGCTAATTTTCTTTTTTATTTTTGTTTTATTTCTCTCTTGCCGTGGCTACCTCCAACCATTCGGAGCCGCCGCCGCCACCGCCGCCACCGCCGCCGCCGCCAACCGTGAGCAAGAATAATAAAAAAAATACAATAAACAAAAAAAAATACAAATAAATAAATACAAATAAAAAACAAACGCAAGAAAAGAAAAAAACAAATAAAACAAATAAAACAAACAAACAAATAAATACAAAAAAACAAATAAAAAACAAATAAATACAAAAAAAAAAAGAATAAAATACAAATAAATACAAAAAAATAAACAAATAAACAAATAAAATCAAATAAATACAAAAAACAAATACATACAAAAAAGAATAAAAAACAAATAAAAAGAACAAATAAATACAAAAAGAATCATTGCGTTACCAAACGCATTTCTATTCTTTTTCTATTCCAAGAGTAGAAATTTTGTGTAATTATCAAACGGGTTCTTTTGTTCGAAACTATTCTTCGGAATGGAAATAGAAAAGAATTATTTCTGGAAAAAACTCTTCCCCAGCCAAGAAATTTTATCATGCGCACCCCAGCCAAGAATCATTCTAAACCTATTTCTGGAATAGAAATCTATTCCAGAAATAAAAACGGAATAAGTTTATCAAACGGATTTCTATTTCAAAGCAGTGCCCTAATAAAAAAATTATTTCTAGAATAGAAATTTTGGTTTGTCATGCACCCCCTAACTTTCTCAGGAATATGTTTTCACATCAATTAGCTGGTGTAGCCAACCCACGCCAAATCTCTTTTTTCAATCTCGTATATTGTATTTGCCCATCTAAATCAAGGTTTAAGGAATATTTATACTTGTATTGCACATTAGACCTTCCCACCCAATTTTTTATATAGAGATATTTTCCTTATGCTCTACCTGAAATCACCAAGGTTAACACTCTTGATCACTGATGAAATTTTTCTTTTGACAAAAGGTAATGTTCTTTTCACAGTTGTGGGAACGGAAAAGGAACAACTGTTTTCATAGACACAAAATCTTTCATAACATTAGAATCTCTCCAAATCGGAGGGTCCAATTTAGGTAACAGTTCATGTACTAATAACTGCAATTCATAATCTCACAAAGAGGTATAGCAATTTAGTTCTCATCTTATCAATTCGACATCGCCTCTCATAAGTAACTCGGCTTGTTTTCTCATTTGTGCCACCAAGTACAAGGCAAGACCATGATACATGTAATTCCCAACATTAAAAAACTCAATATCCAGCCAACCTTGCACTTGACACACTCTTTTTAATCCTCGAAAGAGTTCACCCTTCCAAATCAAAGTAACGGAATGGGAACCACAACACCAGGGCACACTTGGTTTATGTTTAAACAGAACAATAGTCAACGGGGAATCAATGTAAAACAAAAATGAGATAATTTAGAAACGAAGTATTCAAATCAGAACACCGTGCAACTGACTAGTCACAACTCTGTTGTGACTACGAATTAACCAAACTTGAGAACATGGGCGAGCATAAAAATTGTGACTTGATGGATGATGGAATAAAAAGACGAACTTGAAGTGAGATGAAGACAATACCTCGGATGGGTTTTCTTCAAGCTTGAAAAATGTGAAGGAGTGGGCAGACTTTAGAGCTCCAATGCAGAAAAAGATGAGGGACAGTTGAAAATTGCTAAAAGATCATATGCAAGAAACATGGGAAACATGACAGCAATCTATACTAGTGAACCCTGACCACAACATTATGAAAAAGCCTAATGTACCTTTCTGAAAGATGAACTTTCCATTTGGGCTTCTTTCCAGTTATCACTTAAAGTAAGAACTTAATAACTCCTCTAGCTTAGATGACTGCAAAAGTCTCAAATCCCTTCTTACCCGAAACAACCATATTCATTATTTAAAAATTGCACAATAGTTGATCTTTGGCTTGTCAGAAGAGACTTTGAGTGCATTGGTTTAAACCTTTTAGGTTGCACAGACAGGACCACCACAAAGCACTTAAGATCCATGAATCATTCATCGGCTATTCATCTTAACTTTAGTCTCTCATTCACTCCTCTAGATAAGACATTTTAGAGATTCCATTTCCTTTTTTTTGACTAATTAAAACAAGTTTGAGAATAGGTCATGACACAAGTCAAACAGCAAGGGGAAAAAGGAACCTTCAAAAGATACTGGAAATAGGAGCAACGCTTATGCCAGTTCTTGTTTTTGTACACCATCGTTTCAAGAATGGCACATTCCGTATGGCGCTAGAACGAAGAAGACTTCAATCTCTGCAAATCCATTATGTCCCGGGAATGATCCCTACTCCAGTATGCTATCATGGCGATGTGAGCACGCCTGGACAGAAAAGCCGACACGGAAATGTCCTAGCCCCAATAACTTGGCGTCACAATCGCTCCAAAACTGAACAACAGCACTGCTCTGGTTTGGTTGGATAGGCATAGGAAATTCATGACTTGGGTAGGGATATTTTGGGTAAACAAACGATATTTTCGTAAGTATAAAATGATGTGACAATGCAAAGTAATATTCAAATATTTTAGTAATGTGAACATATGCTTTTTCCATAATTACACATTGGAGAGGAATTTATTTATTTTTAACGGATTGCACATGTAAGAATTACCCCTTTTAAGCAATCCAAACAGGGGGCAAAGTCAATAGATTTTTTCACTGTCAGCGACGCCACGTGCAATTTCCTGATTGCTGAGTGAGACTCCGATGTCCACGTTAGCGGTGGAAATTCCGATGGAGGGAGAGAATGAATGATAGCCGTGGCGCGATGGGGGACTTATAGAAACACGTCACAGGATTTGAGCTGATTTTCTTTTTCCATTTGTTTTTATTTACTCATGTTGGAGTAGGGTGCGATAGTTTCAAGGGAAATTTTTGTCGCATTTGGGATACGCGCCCCATAATTAAGACTAAATAGTGATTAGCTAAACAATTTTCCGTTGACAGCGACACAAGTTGTTCTCCATGTCCTAGGATATGCTTTGGTCTGAACTAGTTGTCGTCATGAAGGTCTCTCACCACGACCACATTGCCCTTTTGTATTTGGATTGATGAAGATAGGACTTTAGACCTGCAGAAAAGCCAGTCAACATTGGGAGGCGAAATGCAGGGGCATATATAATCGAAAGAGATCATCACAGACAGAAGATGTAGCCAAAATTCTCTCTTGAAAACTGAATTATCATATCAACAACCAACGGACTACACATGCAAACCAACGGACTACACATGCAGTTATACTTTTTGCACAAGTATCTGGACACATATTGACCGAAGACTTAACGGACATAATGTGCAAATTAAGAAATTGTTCCTGTACATGATAGGGGAAACAATGTATTGCCCAGCAGTTACCTGGGCTTATCATCTGCAAAGTTCATCTGGGTTCCAATAATATGCATCGGAGCCTTTGGTTTAACCAAAATCTTAATGCCCTAGCCTTCAGCCAACTCATCGAACTTCCTCTTTTGCACCTGAAAACTAGTGACTGAATTTCATTCGATAGATGAGTAAATTAACACATCACAAAAGAAAAGACAACGAGAGCATCGATCACTGGCTTGAAATTCACGAGGTATGGTTTATGTGCTTATTTTTGTGTTTCGGGGTTTAGGTATACATGGATAAGTAGGTCTCAATCTGCACCTATTTTCCATATTAAAGTTTGTTCTCTCATAGCACACTTCTTGAAAGATGGTTAACCTTTACACTCTTTCAGTCAGTAAAATGTAAGCTAGCATTCCTAAACAGAAAATTTTAAGATGATTGAGAACTTCAGAGGACAATCGTGGACAACCCACTTGCTGTATGAGACAGTAAGTTTTCAATGCCTCTCATAAATGAACATAGGCCATGTGGCATTGGCTAGAAATGACTTGCCTAATAGACATGACTGAAGAAAGATAAATTAGGTAAACAACCTAATCCCTGCTTTTGCATGGAATCACAAAACAGGAGCATAACAAAAATAGACAGATGCACATGCTTTCAATTTGGGAAAAAAAAAAACGTGGAGTTGAATTCTCGTATCTTAACCACACAGTTAACATAAAGCGAAAGTTGCATTGAGACATTCACATTCCCGAGAATAGTTCATGATTACCTTCAACGTAAAGGTTTTGTTTTCCAAATTGAGCAACATTAATTAGGCCTTTCCAGCTTTTGACCCAGAAATTAATACTGGCCATTGAGTTTGCTAAAAGATGTCAAAGCCAAACCCAAACTTGACCCCCAGCAAACCAAAAACAACATTACCTGTTTAAATTGCTAACTAAAGAGTTGATCTTTTTGTATTTTCTTCAACTGGATAGACCATGACTCTTTCCTTTTCCCATAATTTAGACATAACGGAAAAACTTTATTTCACACTTAAAATCTCAAGGATCTACTTCTGAAACAGCATTATCAGAAATTTAGAGAAGTGGGAAGGAAATGCAGCTGCTCCCAGGGGAATTTTGTAATACTGTGGTTTGACTAGTCAAAGGTCAAAGAGTTGGAAAATAAAAGGGAAAGAAGACTCAGTCAACAAAAGAAAAGAAAAAGCGAACAGTGCAAGCTTCGGTTCTCTTAAGAGTCTGAGAGCACGCACGCAAAGAAGGGAGGAAAGAAGAAAGAAGAAGAAAAAGAAGAAGAAGAAGAAAGGGGAGAGGAAAAAGAAGGGTTTCTCATGCGCATGTCTTTGGGACCTCATCAATCGACTCGGCAATCTAATTCAGAATTTTGGGAAAATTGAGTTGCAAAGTCCCATTTTTGAATCCTTGAGCCGCGTATTTTTTTAGAAATATTATGGTGCTGTGAAGCCATAAGATTTTATAGATTGTGATTTGAACTTACGGTTTGCCTAAAACAAAATTTCGAAGTTTCTCATTCGCGATAAACAGTGCACATCCAGCATTTTTGGGCCCGTATTTTGTCATTTTTCAGCTTGATTTTGGGACGGTCAAGTTAGGATAACCAAGTTTCACACTTAAGCTCCACATTGTGAATGGCTTAAATAATTGCTTTGAATATGCGATTTGCTATCGCATGGAGTTATTTTGTTAGAGTTTAAACTTATTTTAGCTAACCTGTAGTTAAAATAGCACTTTACTTGGTTTTGATGCTATTTCTCGCTTATATGATATGACTGTACGTTCGTTGATTCAAGCAAGCCTTGTTGATTGGTTTGGGCCATATACAATTTGAGTAGTATTGCTCTCCTTTTAATTTGTAAATCATATTTTGAAAATAAAAACTATGAGCTATATTATATGTACATGGTGAAGTGGCTAAAAGGCAAAAGTATTGTCATAGCATATTTGATGCGTAACTTCGGATTGAGCATTTAGTACTCTTTATTCATTTGAGAATGATTTGAGGAATGTGTTATAGAAGATGTTGTGAAAGTTGGGAACTGATTTATGGAATGGGTTCTTTGATGATTCGAGAGGTGTTTAATGAGAAAGACGTGCCAAAATATCCTGTTATATGAAATGAATTCCGAAATTTTGTGAGGAATGTATTGTGAAATATATATATATATTGTTTGATGAACATAGTTGGGAAAGATGACATATTTTGGGTTGGGGAAACCTTTTTGTGAAAGAATTATGTTGACTTTGAGTATAGTTTATGAAAAGTGATTTGATTCGATATGTGAAACCAATTTATATACGGATTCTGAATTGGTATTGTGGAAAGAATTGATATGTGAAAGACTATGTTATGGTTTGTGAAATTGATTGTGATATGGATTGGTTAAGGACTAAGTGCTACAAGATAATGTAATTTCGTGAGAGCCGTCTCTAGAACCTTGTAGTGAAGGGTTAAGTGCTACACGATAACATAATTTTATGGGAGCCACCTCTAGAACTATGCAATAAAAGGCTAAGTGCTACACGATAACATAATTTATCGGAGCCACCTCTAGGGCCTTACACTATTGATATGCTTTGGTTAAGAACTAAGTGCAATATGATAACGTAATTTCGTGGGAGTCACCTTTTGTACCATTGACATGTGTTAGTTAAGGGTTAAGTGCTACACGGTGATATGAAGCTCGTGGGAGACACCTTCAAGGCCTTAAGATGTGATATGATATGAGTTTGGAAAATGAAATAAACTATTGACATAGGATATGATGAGTTTGATTATTGAATTAAACCAACAATGTCTATTTTGATATTATGGATGAACATGAAATTCTACTATTGAAATAGCAAGGTTGAAGGATTATATAACTCATTTTATTATTATAAGTTGTTATATTTTGGACTAGCATAAATGAGTCATGTCTTTGAGTTTATATGTATAATGCAGAGGCTTGATTTTCATTGAAGATATGTATTACTCACTAAGCTATAGTTGCTCATCTCTCTCTTTCCCAATTTTTTCAGGTTCCTAGGTTAGCTATTAATAGAGCGAGAGCAATGTTGACGGGACTTTTGGGAGTAGGAATTGGAAGGTTAAAGACTACATCCTTCGAGTTGAATGGCGATCGTGTCATCCCCATTTTTTTTTTATGGTTTTGGGGTGTGACAAATTTAATTTGCCAAAAAAGACCCACAAATTGATGCACTGGAGTCCAAGCAACCGAGAAAAGTAGGCAAAAGTATCCCAAAAGAGCATATACAAAGCCCAACGTTGGATGTCAAACCGATTGGTAAAACTATGCAAACAAGGGAAACATGTCCGAATAGTCCTAAATCTATTGTATTGGTACCAATTTAATTATAAACTTTTGAATGATGTCGATTGAGTTCTGAACTTTTTGTTTTGGTGCCAATTTAATCATAAACCTTTTAATGGTGCTAATTTAGTCAAAACCTTTTAAATTAGTGTCAATTTAATCCTAAATGTTTTGACTTGGCACCAATTCAATCTTTTCGGCTAATTTTAGTAGGATTTTGTTGATGTGGATGCTGGAGGGCTGATGTGGCATTGCCATTGTGAAGTGTACAATTTTTAATAATATTCTAACAATTTTTTTCGATTTTTTATTTTTTTTTTTATTATTATTATGATTTTTTTTCCTTTTTTTTTTCTTCCTTTGGGCAGTGGTTGGCCGGCAGGCAATGGCCGCTGCAAAGGTTGGGCGAGCTGGCCTTGTCCGGCCCACCCTTGCCTAGGTGAGGGCGGCCTAGACAAGGCAGGACATGAATATTGATGATCTTTATTATAACCATCATCATAATCTTTTAGGGGTTAGAAAAAGGATATTTTCTCTCCAGGATTTTTATAAATATATGTTGGGTGTTGGCAATCTTTTGTTAATTCGTTTGAGTTAAATGGGAGGATCTAAAGCGGAGTCGGCTAATTTAGTATTCACTATTTCCATTTAAGCGGGTTTGCCCAGGTTCTAGCATTATTAAACCTGAACATACCACTGAGGTGTTGGTTCATTGTGCCGAGTCCCAGACCTTGAAGGAGTTTGGCGATGGTGTCCCTCAAAACCGGTGGTGTGGGTGAGGGCCGTGGCAAGGGTTGGCCGGCTACCCTCACGGGGCCCTAAGTCTAGGAAAAAAGATAAGGTAAAGAAAAAAAAAATTATTTAAAAAAATTTCAAAATTTTGTGAGGATATTATTAAAAAAATTTCATGCCAACGCTGATCATGTCACGTAGGATAACTGATGTTCACGTTAACAATTTCTTATCAAAATTAATAAATATTAGAGTATAACCAATGTCATTTCAGTACGCAACGATCATACTCAACTATCTAATGATGGATATCAGAGTATAAGGAGTATACCATACGGTTAAACCTAATTAATTGGTCTTTACAAAATCGATCCCAATTTTGAGTAGCACTAAGGCAAATAGGCCTTTAGTCACATGCACTGTATACCAGTTTTTTAATGTTGCTATAATTTAGTTTTTGAGCTAAATATAGTTGCATCTCAAATAATTGATTTTTTCTCACCATTATGTGCTAAATAGTACACGACTATATTGGTTTATGTGATAAAAATGACCCTTATGATTGACCAGGACAGATCCTTATTATTGCCGTATGCTAAAAGCCAAATAGGTTTTGTATAGTCATGTCCTGGTCCTGGTCATAACTTCTGCAAATGGCCAAATAGCCCTTTACTAAACAAAATTATTTTTCACGACAAAATTATTTTCATACTTGTACGATAGCCACATTATACCCATAAAGGTCTATCTAATAATATAAACGTAACTTAAGCACGATAGAAGTGTGACGTGTAAAAATTGTCACCTCAATATTTTATCTTATTGATTGTAATTTTATTGGATATGCCGTATAAAGAAAGTGGCCCCAATATAAATTACTGCCTATGTTTCTTCACAAGTTATAAACGTCAATGAGAGACTTTGCCCAATTTAACTACTGTCTTGGTATGTATACCGATAATAATAAATGCGCACCTCATCATTAGAGAAAAAAAAAAAGTGAAATTTTGATCTACGATGTATGGGCTTTTTTCAGAGAATGATTAACTTTATGATAAGGATGCACAATTAATATAAAGTCATCTTGTCCTCACACATTCCACTGGGTTACCACATCACCGTCAAAAACCGCTTCTCTTCCATTGTACGTAAAGCTTTTCTGACTCCCACGCGGAAGCTTGCCACTGTTAACAGCTCGCTTAATATTTAAAGCCAACCATTTCAAGTTGGTGATCAAGGCCACCTCCATTATGCTCTCATACCAGGAGAAAATATTTGCAGCAGACTAACAACTTTTCCTGGTCAACCCAAAAGACCAGGAACTTTGAACGGTGAGAGACCAGTCGGAAAAACTATCCAAATAATTATAAATTTATTGTAATTTTATTAATTTAATTATAAAATTTTCAATTTTTCTAGTTGAGTCCTAAACCTTTTATGATTTTGACTGTAAATCACTGACATAAATAATGACCATCCTACGTGACACAGGAGACGTTGACGTAGATATTTTTTTTGTGAATTTCTTGATTTTTTTTTTTTTGAATTTTTTTCTTTTCCTTTCTTTTTTTCCCATTGCCGTCAAGGGTCGTCAATGCTAGCTAGCTACTGGATCAGACCATTGCAACCGTGGGTGAGGTGGCTTTGCTTGTGGTCGTGACTGATCATAGTGGGAAAAAGAAAAGAAAAGAAAAGAAAACAAGGAAGGAAAAGAGGAGAAAAGAAAATTGAAAATGAGAAGTAAAAGAAAAAATAAAACAACTCAAATTTTTTTTTAAAAAAAAATTGTCTATGTCAATGCCAGGTGCAATGTAAGACGTCTGGCATCCATTTGAACGATTTTTAGTCAAATTAAGTTGAATGGACTTAATTGAGAAATCATCAAAAGATTTAGAATTCAATTGACAAAATTAAAAAATTTATGACTTAATTGACAAAATCGTAATAAGTTTAGGATTATTTGAACAATTTTTCTGATGCGGATCATTGAGCCAAGAGGAAAAAAGAGGATAGCAAGTGCATGAAATACCATACGATGACTAGACTCGTAGAGACGGCAATGTAGATGAAGAGGACAATGACTGATCTTCTTGGTCGTTTCAAGACTCAATCGATCGAGTGTATGTCTATCAACCGCTGGTTGATGTAGATACTGGTGTATATATGAGCGGAACGAAGGTGCACCACAATATTTAATTGTACTTTTATTGCCTACTGCCTAGCTCTCATTTTCATGGGCAAGGATGAAGAAAGTGCGTTGCCTCTTCTTCTCCATTGTCATTCATTAGCATTATCTTCTTTTCGATATGGGTGCACTCCCCTTTAGAGTGCATAATAAGTGAAGAGCTAACTAGTATGTTGACATGCTAACCTTGCTATTATATTATCTTTGTATTATTTTTTAAAGTCAAAGTTAACATTTTAGTGCAATATCCTTCGTATCAACGCATTAGGTTTCTTAATACCTCTCCTCACGTGCAAGTCAGATGAAAAAGACGATTAAATAGGATCATTTTTTCGAATGATTTACAAGATGAGTCCTAAAACTTATCGCCCTAAGGAATTCGAGTTCTGAAATTTTTATTCCGTCATTTTAAGTTCTAACACTTGCAATTTGACGCATTTGAGTCCCCCCGTCAACTCCATCAATTTCAAGAAAAAGCCACGTGACAAATTTTATTATTATTTTTTAACCTCACGTTGTAATGAATAAGAGATAGTCAAATAGATTTCCGTCCACTAAGCTAAAGGAGCTAATAGAGGAAGCACTAAAATGTACATTTATGATAATTTTTAAGACTTAAATATAAGAAACGAAATTTTTAACGAAATTCAAGAAAACACAATCGCCGAATCAAATTGCCCCACAACGAAGAGCAACAAACAATCATCAACAATCGCCTGAACGGAAAATCAGCAGACAACGAAAACGCAAGGCAAGAAGTAATAAATTCCCCTTAAAATGTTTCCAATCGAGGGGGGAAGGCGCGTGGATCTGGAGGGGGGGCTCCTCACCTGCCGGGACTTGGAAACGAGGCGAGAAGCAAGCGCTTGAGCGAACCCAGTCCCCGAGCCGTCGATGATGGATGGCCGCATGCGGCGGCTAGGGTTCCGGCGTCAGCGAGGCGGAGGCGAGGGGTGGCGACGGCGACGGCGGGGCGGAGGCGTGTCGATTGGAGGGCGGCAGTAGACTCCACAAGAAGGTGCACTCGTCGGAGAAGAAGGCGGAGCCGAGTTGCTTTCCTTTGTCAAGCCGACGAGGTATGTGTTTGTGTTTGGGGAAAAGGGTTTGTGTTTCTGCGTGTTTGGAATATAGAATTAATGTGTTTCTCGGGTCGAACAATGTTTGAACTTGACCCAACCCGAAACACGTTTGTTTGTTTGTTTTATATTTGTTACTCGAACACGACCCGAACACAAAACATGTACCAAACTTGTTTCGTGTTTGGGTCGTTTCGGGTCGGGTCGGGTCGGGTAGGGTAGGGTATTATTGCACCCCTAAGTCAAGCAATGTTGTGAGGTGATCTCCAAAGCAGACATGCCATGTCTTTGCCAGTATAGGTCCGTGCTCCCGAACTACGGGATGAACCCGGCCAACGCCATGGCGTTGCCCAAGAAAGGTAAACCGAACCAAGCGGCTATATGCTTCATGATCACACGGCATGCCTAGAGCTTCGGAATCTATTACTTGTTTTTTTTTTATTATAATTAATAAACTAGACATGTGATTAAACACATTGCTCGATCTTCACCGATTTCATGTCTTTTCAATTGGTTTTATTTTGAATTGCCAAATCCTCAAAGATCCCCAATGTTGCACGGTGTTGACTGCTAGGCCACTTTGTTCGTTTTCTTCTCTTTTTTCACTTTTTTCAATTTTATGACGCGCGACATTCCCCATGTATTCGGCAATGATGTTAATGACGGAAAAGGAAAAAGAAAAAGAAAAAGAAAAAACAGCTTCTTGTTGCATGGATTCTCTATCTCCAGAAAAATCGTTACTGTCATAGGGCCGGGAGATGCTTACTCGGCCCAAAATATCATGGGCCGACCACGTTCGTAATGAATAATGATTATTTTTTGCGACCATGAGCGGGTCATCTTACACCTAAAGTTGCAAACTTGTAAAGGCAGAGAAAGCCGACGGAGTCGCCATTGCGAAAGTAGACAATACAATGTCCAAAATAGGACAGGCAACTGGCATTGCTGGGTGGCTGATCTTGACCACGCTATCTCTACCAATTCAAGTAAATCATTACATAGAAGTGTCGACATTTTTGGGGGAAAATTTTGAGAAAAACAAAAATCGTGGGTTTTACATGGGAGGTCCACACGAATCCCCCAAAGTCGACATTTACTACGGATTTGGAGCCGGGAAAAAAATCCCCCGTTCTCTCATGAAATTTGTATCACATTCTACATCATTAACGATATTATCTTCCTTAAATGTAGTATTGACTCATTTCGATTCTTACATAACCACTGGGGTTTGCCCCAGTGGCCACCCTTCCAACATGAAAGGGGAAGGTTGGAGGGTTTGAATCCATATCTTCTCAAGAGGGATTGGGGTAGGGACGAGAATTATTTTCAAGTGTGGGTTTCGACTCCCACACTGCAAGGCGGTAGGACATTAAAAAAAAAAGAAATCCTATATGGAGAGAACGTTTTCCAACTTCGCTAACATAAATGCCTCTGCAATTATAATAGGAAAGATTCCAGGTTTTGTAGGTTGTTTGTAATTGCATTATTTTTTATATCAACATCACGTGCTCGTGATACAAGACCTCCCGCAACTTTTGCGGTTGGTTGGCTTCTGCAGGGATAGCTAGTAGAGTCTAATACATTGTCAATTATTTGTGCTACGTCTCTCTACAGTCTCTATAGATGATGAAATTGAACTGCTGGGATAAGATTGATTTAATGATCAAAGAAAGGATATGGATACGGGCATTGGGCATGCGATATCTAGGTAATTCATGGATTTTCCTTGTTGGTACTCGATTTTGAAATTTTGAATTTAAGCCACTATTATTTTTCAGTGGGCGATATTATCAAAGGTGAATCTATGAAAGCAAGTATCCAGGTGTGCCCATGTTACAATAAAATGTGTTTTTTTAAAACAAAAAAGTTTATGAAGGATTTAGTTGTCGAAGCATGCATTTGAGATTATGTTTGCACCGTCCACGTACATCAAAGGACGCATTGGATAGGATTGTCATCTAAATTTAGAAGAAAAGGAAACCTTTTCTTTCTTTTAAATTATTTTTGCTTATCTGCTTCTCGAATTCTCGTTTTGCCTCTTTTCCACATTACAAAGTAATATTAACCCAATTTTCGTCGGATGAACCCCACAAGAGCATTTCATGGTTCACTAACAAAGTGGTCGTCCTCGAGTTAGCATATGATTAGGGAATTTAAATATTTAAAAAATATGAATTAGAAAGCTAAACAATTTATTCTTGGAATAATTATAAAAAAAGTATATTTCGAATGCCTGCCTTGACAAATCTTAGAAATTTATGATTAAATTTGTCAAATTAAAAGGTTCAAGGCTTAATTAATATCCATATAATAGGGTTAATATTTTTCAAGTAATTATCTCGTTTATTTCTCATATTCCAAAGAATTTATCTTTTTAATAGACGCAGAGCATAGAAAATAGACAACTAAAGGAAACTAAAATGTTTGCACCCATGTAATATGAACTGGGGCATCCTACTGAGGGTGCGTTTGGTTCAGCATTTTCGATGGGCTTTTGACCTCCAAAGTCCCTTGGAGAAATGCTTGACCGTTTGGCAATCATTTTGAAGTAACTTTCAAGATAAAACTAGCATTGGAAAAGCTGATAGCCTAATATTAGTAGGGATTAACATTAAACTTTTAGCATATGGCCAAATATTTAAACTCATTTTTTTATTCCAAAATTACCCTCGCCCATTCTTCAAATTTCTGATTTTGCCATTGTTATTATTTTTTCAATGATAAAAAAAATCAAATAATATAAATGCTAAAAAAATCAAACTTCAGATTTTGCCCTTGGGCGACCTCAACTAATGGCCATCGGCACCAAATCCGGTTCACTGGCAACCATAGCCTTTCCCCGGACTGGCAGAAGACTTGGTCCTTTGTAAAAAAAAAGAAAAAAAAAAGTATATATTTGATTTTTTTTTAGCATTATAAGTTGCATATATAATTTTTTTCAATTTTAAACAAATAAACATTAAAACACTAATATTACATGCCCAAAGAGCTTTTCAAATGTATTTTCTACTGAACGACATTTCTCTTAAAATTGTTTCTCAAAACATAGTTTACCAAACGGTCTTTGTATTTATTCAAAGTCCTTTGGGCTAAATTGTTTTGTATTTTATCAATGGGTTTTCAAAATGTTGAGCCAAATGTATAATGAGAAAGTGAATTTATCGTATCGTGTGTTGCTGGTCTTCACCCTTATCGTTGTTTCCACAAATGAAGAGAGCCCCCAGGTGCAGTTAACCTGCAAATTAAGTGCCATCTTACGCAGAAATATTCAATCCGAATCCACCCGTCCACACGGTCAACGATTGTGTATAGGGCTCAGTGAAAAACAATTGCCGCCCCACCTCTTTATTAAACAAGTTAAATATATCTCCATTTAATCGCATGTAAAGTATGGTCGTGTATAAGAGGATTTGGTATCAAGTCTCTAATGAGGATTACAACCACGCGGCATGAGAATTCTCCAAAATGCTATTTCTACGTACACAGGAAGATGAAGATAACTATTGGTCAAATGAATTTATTACTACAAGTTGAGTTGTAATACGAAATTGCTGGGGGTGCGTCGTATTTGCTTCAGTATGCTAAGCTCTTTGAAAAATGGTTAAATGCTAATCGGAGCCGTCGTGTTGCAACTTGGACAATTTTAATATGTAAAGATTATAGTTTTCACTTTTCTTAAAAATAAACAAACAAGCGCCAAGTCAAACACCCACGTCCATGTTTATAAACTACACACTTGGGTCAATTAGACTTGTTCATATGTCGGTCATGTATTTGGTTGTATCATCCTTAAATTCAATGTGCGACTCAAATTTTTTTAAGGCTAAAAAACTAATGGGAATGGCGTAAATAGTGTAGATTAAGGTTTTTTTTTTTTTTTTTTGATAACGAAAGACTCCACCACGGGCTCCTTGTGCCCGAACGGCTCTTGAGGGCCGGGCTCCTGTACCTCAAGGGAAACTAGCTCAACAATCCACCGCCAGGGCCCCCCACTTAAATCGCTAGCAACTGCGGGTTTCTCAACGATGAGGAATGGACTCTCAACTAACGTAGCTATCCATGGATGGGCGTAGATTAAGGTATCGATTTGCATATTTTGCAATATAGATTAAACAGGATAAGATTTGAACCCAACTAAACCCAAAAAAAAAAAAAAATGTACGGAGAATGTTCTTTCCACAGCTGTAGCCAATATACTATTATAGTACAGAGAAGTTGATATCGAACTCTTAATCGGATTTCGGGAGATTAAAGACGACAGGTCGCTTTCATTTCCAGTTGCACAAATCATGCCGTTGAGGGCATGCCTTGTGATCTAGCAAACTGCGAACGCTTTGAAATCAAGTAGGGGACAGCTTCTCAGTAACTACTTATAAGCGGATTAGGAATGAGGAAAGTTGCACCAAACACGTGCTTAAATAAAATTTCGCATGAAATCACTTGATAACCGTTGACGACGGGTCATGAAATGCGAAATTTCCCTTGTGCAAATTTTCCTGAAATAAAATAGTTATCTCCCATGCGTGACAATTTTAATTTAAGTTACTAAATGAAGCACGACAAATTTTCGGGACAAGTTAAAACAAATCCTCATTTTAAGGCCATTAAGCTTTTTATCTGGAAGTGCCTTTAAATATCGGTAGTTATATGTTTGTAAAAGATTTCATGCATTCGACATGATAAGAGGTTGGTAAAATGTTCAAATTTGAAAATAAGGAGGAAACGCGCGGTGCGAAAAATACAAAAGTCGTCTCATAATCTAATATCAATATTTCGGCCAAACTACAAGGCAATTCATAAGAGTTTCCACGTGTAGAAAATTTTGATTAGAGGTCAGTCAAATGCTCGAATTTGAAATTGGAAAGGAAAAGCATAGTGCCAAAAATGCACAAGTCGCCTCGAAATAAGACCCAAAATCGGTGGATGTTTTGCACTGCGGATGCTTCTAGCATCGTCTCTGGTCTCGCTAAGGCGGACCGAGGACTTGAAGCGGTGGAGGCTTTCTTCAGATTGATGAGTACGGAATTATGTTTTTTTTTTAAAAAAATAAAATTATGTAGAGGGGTTTATTTTATTAAAGCCTCGAGTTAAAACAACATGATAGAGTTATGTCAAATTAATTTTAATTTCGCAACAATCTCTAGTCAGTATCCCTTACCTATATCTACTGTCTATTAGCATTTTGTCTAATATCCCGTTACAATGCATAAGTGCAAACACACATGGATTCTTCACATTGAATCTGTCATTCTTCATGTTACACACATGATTTTAGCGAGATATGGGAGGGAATGCCGACGGAGTGCAAATTTGTGTCAAGAGTATTAGTTTAAGATTTTTATCATTGGCTGCAAGTAAGTGCTTGCAGGTTGACTCTCGCCAGATCTGGCAAGAGTGGCCTTGCCCGCGGCCAGCGAGGGCCATCAAGGCCTCTTTGGCTGTGGGTGAGAGCTTGCAGACCCTCGTCGGCCTTTACTAATGGCTAGTGAGGTTGACAAGCCCTCACCGGCCTCACGATAGGCGAGGGTGGGCCCTCGTCACCCACAGGTGAGGCTGATCTCACTAACGACAGCTAGGGTGGCCTTTGCCTAGCCCTCTGCGAGCATCGCGGGTGGCTGGTCGACCACCAACGAAGAAGGAAGATGAACTAGAAAAAAGAAAAAAAAAGAAAAAAAGAAAATGATGAGGATGTCCTTGATCAGGCCCTTATTTGAAATAAGTATAACAACTTCATGTCATTATTTGAGAAAATGAGAGCATTTTGGGTTTTGTTTGTTTTTTGAAAATTTTCCTTATATTTGGAGTTTAAATCTGTGTGATGAATCTGCAAAATCGACTTTCCTACTTGAATTGGAGTTTGTCTTGGAGGCAATATTAATGTGATAAGTGTTGTTTTCCTTTTAATCTATGGAAAGTCCAAATATTTTATCCAAGATTTGACAACTTGAGAGTGGATCTCGTCAAAGATGTACAGTAAGAATAACGGAATTAGAGATGAGATGGCGAGATATGGTGAGTAGATTCTAATTTGAAAAAGAAAAGATTAAAAATAAAGAGTGGAGTTATTACTTTAAATTACAATTGAAATATTAAGGACAAATTTAATGAAAATGGAGTGGATTTAGAAAGTGAAAATGATACTGTCGCAAACGATGTTTTCAAGAATTCTTTTATATATAATTGTATTTTGTGAGTAATGTGAAAGTTGAATGATGTGAAAGTAGTTTTCTAAAATTTGTTATAGGAAAATTACCAAACACGCATTTGAAAAAACATTTCTAGTGCAATTTTATGTCTTGAATTCAACTGTCAGGCATTGGGGCAAGGGTGCACCAGATCAAGCTCGATAATTAGTGATGCGACCTACCTGTCGAGATCATGGGACTAGCCTTAGCGGACACAATCTTGACCCTGGGTGGCCCAATCTCGATCGCTAGGGATCAAGACACATTTGTAGGGGCTCTTGAGCAAGAGCGCTAGGTCCCCATGCCTAGTATCGGGACCAGGCCTAGCCTAGGTGAATTTTGGGTTCACGAATATAGGAGAGAATTAACTCGAGGTTCACAAATGATTGGGATGTCAATCAATTTCCAACTCAAGAATTGGAAGCTATCCGTTCAAATCTTATCAATTTCATGCAAACTATATTGATTTGGGCCACCTACATACACCAAACACTTGATTTGATTGACTCATTGAAATCGCAGTGTCTTTTTGAGCCTCTAAATAATAGCACATCTGCGTCCATACATAAATTTTCTAATTTTGGAGATAAAAATCCACAAAGCGTGAAGACTCAAGAAGGAGAAAGTTATCTCAAGCTTCTTTGTTGGGAAGGTCGGTTCAAACTTCAAACTAGAGGAAGGTCGAGGTGTCAAGTAATTCAATGCGCTTCATTGCTCATGTGGGTTGTTGTCTTTGGGACTTAATAACATGTCCGTGTATAGTTTTGTTCATACTTCTTTGAATTTACTTTCATATGCTTTATTTTTATTGTACTGATTGTGGTTGTTCACTTTTCCTTGAACATCGTTTAATGGTATAGATTCATAAAATGGATAAAGACCGCGTGAATTACTTAGGTGACAATTCAATCAAGTTAAGGTACCAAAGGAGCACTAGTTAGAGAATTAGTCTAATCAAGTCACTATTTCTCATATTTGGTTATGTAAAAGTGAGGTGTCTTTCATACTTCACTTGGCTCCTAACTAGCCTTAATAAGCTAGTGGCCAATTCTAGTTAGGTTGGATGTCATCAAAACACTTCTAGTAAATTTTCATATATGTAAATTTTCCAAATCAAAACGTTCGACCCAAGTCAATAAATATCTCAATCACACTCTTTGAGAAGTCCACTGGACCTAGATCTTGGTTTATTTCTTCACATATTTTGTAAAAGAACATGACACTACGGCATGAAATTCCCATGCAATGAGTAACATAATGTAGCGTTTTCCCAAAGCAATTGCCAGGCGCACGGCGCTTGCACGCCAATAGCCTTTCTCTCTCTTTTTATTTTTTCCTCAACAACAAAAGAGCACATTGAAAAATGCAAATGCATGCCTTTCTTCTCTTAGCTCAAGAACTGATTTATCGTCTGTTGATGCCTAAATTTCAATTAGGTTTATTTTATTTTATTTTATTTTTTAATTTTATTAATTATCTATTTTGCCTTTTAATAGTAAAAACAAAAAAAAATAACAAAAAAAAAAACAACAGAAAAACAAACGAAAAGAAACGAAAAAAAAAGAAGCAAGAGCTTGCAGCTGCTAGGGCTAGGCCTTCAAGCCCATCCCCTCCCTTTTTCTCGCACGGGCTCCCCTCGGCCCGGCCCGCGCGACCAAACCCTTCCCCCTCCCTCTTCCTTCTCCTTCTTCTCTACGCCTCTATGCATCACGCGCGGCGGCTGGCGACGCGCGAAGGACAGCCTACGGCCAAGGAGGGTAGGCCGACATCGGCCGGAGATGATAGATCACAAGCGCCATTAATGGCTGCCTTCAATGTCGAGCGCTTCACTGGAAAGCTTGGATGGGATGTCGGTTCAGTCGAGGAAGACTGGTCGGCAAGCCAAAGGCTGGCGGTCAAAGCTCTCCGTCGATCGGACTCCCTTCGCCTATAAATAGGTGGCCGCAAGCTCCGTCGACGACCACGGTGAACTCAGAGATCTTCCCTTTTAGAGACTTCAAGGGGAAATCAAAAAGCAAGCGCGTGAGGGATTGGGTCGCGAACCTCAGACGACCTCCCTCCGAGAGACTTCGGGGGAGGCCGGCGGTAAGCGAGCTTGAGAGAGAGAGAGTCGAGCTGGGTAAGGAGAGGGGGTGAGAAGACCAGATCTGGGGGTCGAGCGCCCTCCGCCCCTTGGCGCTCAGCCATCGATGCCATCCGATCGCTACTCGCCATCCACCGCAGCCCCGACGTTCGCAAGCCCAAATCAAAGAGGAGTTCGAGCACCCTTCGCCGTCGTCGCCGTTCGCCACTCAAGTCGTCGTTCGTGGACAGGTAACATACCGTCACCGTCGCCGTTGCCGTCGCCATCGCAACCCTAGGGTTCCCGATTTTCGGGTCGCGGCCGGGTCGTCGGGTGGGACCCGGGCCAAGAACCGAGTAGGGTTTCACCGGTTCTTTCCCAAAACGACAGCCGACGGGCCGTTTTGATAAAAAATAAAAAATAAAAAGGAAAAAAAACGAGCGGGCTCCTCTGCGTTTCGGGTCAACAACTCGGGTCGGATCTAGCCCGCGGACCTGACCCGGGTCGATTATTTATTTATTTATTAAAATAATTTATTTATTTCAAAAACTTCAAAAAAAAATCAAAAATGGTTTATTTTCGAAAAATATTAAAAATAGTAAAAAAAATATTTTATTTTCCAGAAAAATCAAGAAAAATCACAAATACTTTATTTTCCAAAAAATATTATAAATATTAAAAAATATTTTATTTTCCAAAACAAAATAAAAAATAAAAAATGTTCCATATTTTCCAAAAATGCCAAAATCAAAAAAAGCCAAAAAGACTTGTATTTTCTAAAAAAAACCAAAAAATCCAAAAAGTCCCTTTATGTCCAAAAAAATAGAAAAAGACCCAAAAAATGCTTTTCCTCCCTAAAAATGCATGGAAAATCCCTAAAACATAAAAAAAAAAAAAAAACCTAAGGGTTTAAACAAGATTAGGTACGAAAGGGCATTAGTGATTAACTAGTCTAATCAAGTCCCCGATCCTAATTTCTTTGGTTGCGTAGGAGCGAGTATTTCTCTCAATATTTTGCATGGGTTTCTAATCAACCCACCCCAAATTGATTAGTGGCGACTCCATTTTAAAAATTAACTTACAGGTTAAAAACTTAGACTATTAAAGTCGTGAATTGGTGGACTTGGGAGAGTCCGGGCTTAATAAATTTAGCCACACCATTAGCCTCCGCAAGGCGCTCGCCCTGCAGGCGCCGAAAACCAAGAGGTCGCGACAGCTTGGCGTCTCCGCTGGGGAATTTGAGGACTTAGGTCTTTTTGTCTTGTTTAATTTCTTTACTAACTTAGGTTTTTTTTTTTTTTTTTTTTATGCAAGTCAAGTAGCTTAGAATTTTATTTTAATTTTGCTTAAAATAGATTATCTTGTCATTATAAACTGTTGTGCATGTTTTACTGTTTTAACACTACACATGGCACACACAACCCGGCCGTCGGACCTGGGCCGCCATAGGATATTTAGGATGGTGTCAAGAAAGATACAACCTCGAACGCGAGACTACGATGTAGAGGTTGCCTTTCTTTTCTCTGAATTTCTCTAGCCGAGGTTAGGAGGGTATACTGCTAACGCGAGACTGCAACAGGCGGATACCCTTTTAATTTCAACAAGCCTTCTTAGTTAGAAATCGAGCTGCACGTCCTATGTGCATGTTTCTGTGCTTGCCATTTTTTTTAAAAGCAAAGTAATTTATTTACTTTTACTCAGTCCTTTTATTGGCTCATGGCATAGGGTCAGGTCGTGTAACTCCCTTTCTCATATGTGATGGGAATAATCGATATCCAGTTCATTCCTACTCCCAAGAAAGAGCTCCTCAGATGGTTGAATCAGTTAGATTAGCTCGGCCAGGAGTGTGTCAAAGCAAGCATCGGTCATCTCCTTCCGTTGCTCTAAATTAATATCCACTTTGGGGTCATGCAAGCACTACCGCATTTCTGGTGGCCTGAAACATGCACCTTCATGTTTGGCAAATTTGAACTGACTCCGACCTTGGAAGAATACAGTGTCGCCATAAGAATGCCCCTAGAGAGGGAGCTTGTCAAGCCACTAATCAGCATTGACCCCGTGGTTAGTCTATCACGATTTTTAAAAAATCATTCGGTAAGAGAAATTGTTGAAGCCAACAACAATGCTTTCCCGCTATCATCTTTAACTGAATGTTTTGAAAAACAATCAATGAACCAAAAAAGCAAGATCTTCCTCTTAGCGTTCTTTGGATTTATTATCTTCCCCTATAAGAAGAATGCCATAAATCCTTCAATGGCAGGGGTGATAAATCAAGTCACTTATGGAGCAGGATACGTGAACATGGTTTTAGCCGAAACATTTTTATCCCTTAATCGTTTTAAGGAAAACAAAGAAAAAATCATGAGGGCCGCCCCGGAAATTTTACAGATGTGGTTCTTTTCCCATATCAAAGGATTTGGGCATCTCATGGAAATATTTGAAATCAGCAAATTCAAACATCCACTGCAAAAGTTTCAAAACTTGGAAAAATACTCTCCTAGCGAGGAATATTCTCGATGGATTAACTTATTAAAAAACCCTATCCCCGAGACATTCGTATGGCAAATTAAATGGTTCATTGCAGGAGAGGAACTTTTTGTGCTTGATTATTACGACCCCATCCCGCTGCTGGGCCTCTCCGGAGTTACCTTATATTATCCACATAGGGTGGCTCGTTAGAAATCCCGCCGCTGCTCAAACCAGGATTGTTCCGAATCCTTTTCACCCATACCGGCTATGACTACTCAGAGGAGATCCGTATAATCCAAGATGCATGGAGTAGATGTCACACAAAAAAGATTGTCGTACCCAGAAGGTTGAAGGGGCAAGAAAAAGCTCATCATGCATCCACATTCTACATCCTCAACCACATAATTCCCAAGGAATTGCAACCAGTAATCCCCGATGTAGCTAATAAACTTACTCTGCGAGGACGAATTGAATCTCTTGAAAAAAGTTTGGAGACAAGCAGGAAACACATATCAAAGCTAGCACGAAAGAGTAAGCGGCTTCACAAGACTAGAGCTTCCCATCGCATATGAAAATGGGCAGTTCGGTTTTTTTATGTGAATATGTCTAAATGTGAATAGTTAGGATCGCTCTATCTTTTATGCCCTGTTTGAATAGCCCTTTCGGCATTGTATATTTCCCCTATTAATAAATAAAAATGACTCGACCCTTGCCATGGGCCAATGTTCCATTTGTTTCCCTCGCTTATGTTCTTTCCATTTTGCGCAAATACAGGTAATTACGACATAGCTGCATCCAAAAGCTAGAATGGCTGAAGAAAACGTACCAAGCCGTATCGAGATCATGGAAAATGAAATGAAGCAGGTCTTCAATGTGCTCCAGCAACTCTCAAAACAGATAGATTCCATTCAAGGCAAGCTGGCTCCTGCCTTGGCCTCAATCGAAGTACTGTTACCACAATCATCCATTCGAGGTGATCAAGGAAGAGATACTGATGATAACATGCCTGAATTGGAGGACGATCCGCACCAAACCGCGATTGAGAGAGCTAAGCCAAGCAGTTTGTCTAAAATTGAGCATGACAAACGCCTCAAAAAAGCTTGAGGAAAGATTGAAACAACTGCAAGGCCTCCAGGATCCTATTTTGACAGATCTCTCCATTTATTCTAAAGTCAAAAAGCCAGAAAAATTCAAAATACCTGAGTTTGAGAAGTACGATGGCACGACTTGCCCAAGGGCTCATTTGCAAATGTACTTGGTTCGAATGACCCAAACGTTAATAATGCACCATTAATGATTCAATTGTTCCAATCAAGTCTAGTAGGCCCTGCCCTGAGGTGGTACATCACAAAAAATATAAACCTCCTCGAAGCATGGAGTGAAGTAAGTGAGGCATTCCTCAAGCAGTACAAGTTTATAATGGACATTACCCCTTCTCGTGAGGATCTAGAGTGCACGGAAAAGAAACAACATGAATCTTTCAAAGAATATGCCACTAGATGGAGGAATCTGGCCGCCCAGATTAGTCCTGAACCAACTGATTTCGAACTAAGAAAAAATGTTCATCAAAACCCTCCCCCATGAATACCGCAATCGAATGGTAACTACGATCGTTGAATCATTCAATCAACTCATTCCAGTAGGAGAACATATTGAGATAGGGTTAAGGGATGGCTGGTTCATTGAGCCTGCACCCATCAGTAGAAGGCTCAACATGAAAAAAGACAAAGAACCCTTGGTTGATGTTAATGCAACCTACACTACAAACACTAGTCACCTCCTGACTATTCAGACAAGCACAGGATAACAACAGACCACCAATCGTCAACCGCCTTAGCGCTACAACAACAGGAGACAGTTCACTCCGCTTCTCAGATCTCCATCACAAGTTCTGGCAATCCTCTGGAACAAGAACCCCTCTCAACCGAGCCAAAGCGACCTAACGCTGAAAGCTTCTCCAGCTATGACCCGTCTAAAAAATGTGACTATCACATGGGAGAAGTAGGCCACTCAACTGACGAGTGTTTCACCCTTAAGCGTCGGATCTAGAACTTGCTGGATACTAAGGCATTCTCATTCCAAACTACAAAACCAAATGTCCAAAACAATCCACTCCCTAATCACACCGACAAAGTAAACGCAATATTCAGTTCTGAAGCTAGCCAAATCAAAAATGTCAATATTATTGACATCTATCAAGGGTTGGTAGGAGTCGGGTATTATTCAGGCGATGAAGTATCACCCTTAGCAACAATGAAAGAAAGGGTATCAAGAATGATAGAGGTTGGAATAATCATGTACGTTAGCCATATTGGCATGGTCTCCACTATTCGCAAGTCGTCATCAACTGGGATGAAGAATTTGCTGCACTAAACGCAAGAAAGGAGGACATTGATTCCACCCCACCTGAGGGTATCTTTGAAGGGAAAGGAGCCATAGTTCAAGCATCGACAGCAGGAGCAGCTATAATCGTTGAGATCCCCTAGCCCTATAAATACAAGGGCAATAATGCAGTACCATGGTCTTATGACCTTGATGTTGGCTTAGTCACAAGGTCTGGGCAAACCTATGCTCAAGCCAATACACAGCTTGCAAAGCCTGTCGCTGATGAAGAAGCCAAAGAGTTTTTGGTCGTAGTCAAAGCCAGCGAATATAATGTGGTGGAGCAATTGCGGAAATCACCAGCACATATCTCCCTGCTAGAATTACTTCAGACATCTGTCAAGCACCAGAAGTCCCTCATGAAGGTACTAAGTGAAGTACATGTCCCTAAAACGATTGAGCATGACAAACTCGAGCAGTTTGTCAATACCATTTTTCTAAAAGATCAAATGGCATTTTCTGATGAAGAGATCCCTGAGGAGGGTAGAGGACACACCAAGGATCTCTACATATCAGTCAAGTGCAATGCATCTCATGTCACTCGAGTATTGATTGACAATGGATCTACTCTTAACATATGTCCATTAGCGACACTCTGTCGTCTCAAAATAGAGACATCTCGAATCCAGACAGCCAAGACTTTCGTTCGAGCATTCGATGGAACGAAGAAGGAAATAGTGGGAGAGTTCGAGCTCGACGTGCAAATAGGTCCAACCATATTCAAAATTTTGTTCTAGGTGATGGATATCCCCACTGCGTTCAATTTCCTCTTAGGCCGCCCATGGATCCACGTCGCTGGAGTAGTACCTTCAAGCCTCCATTAAAATGTAAAGTTCGTGATTGGAGGAAAACTGATCATGATCCGCAGAGAAGAAGACCACCGCATCTACCACGAGACAGCCATCCCTTATGTTGAACCTAGTGACAAAAATGAATCTAGCTATCAATCGTTCGAGCTTGTGTCTACTATACACGAAACTCGAGGGACTCCACCCCTCGTCCCCGAAATATCAAGTGCTGCAATCATGGTAGGGAAAATTATGACTGGATATGGTTTTATCCTAGGTCAGGGGCTTGGCATGGGAAACCAAGGCATCCGCGAGCTTATCAAAGCCCTGAGAAGACCCCACACCATCGGTTTAGGATATCAGAACAACCCCGAGAAGGAAAGGCAAAAAAGAAAGCTAGCCTTGTATACCCTCGCCTCGAGGAAACCTTCCCAGGTCCTGCAAAGATGATACGTGAGGAAGAAGAAATGATCGATGTTCCAAAGCAATTCAACTACGAAAGCTCGAAGTTTTCCATTTACTTGGTCATGGATCAGAAGAGCATAACTCAGCCCGTACTTGCGAAGAAAGAAGAGCCAGATGGCGTGACCACCCTGTTTGGAGACCTTTTTGTAGGTGCCATTGATGAGGAACAATTAGAAGAAACAGGCGATAACTTCTCGTTCACCCAGCTTCAACGTCAAGTCGATGAGCTACACGAAACAGTACACCACTTGACAGAAAATTTCGCCCAAGTTGCCCGTACATTCCTCTCTCGTCACAATGAGGAGTTGGTAGCCACAGTAAATGAAGAAGATCTTATTGACACGAGCTGGCAAGGGGCTCAGCTACCCTATCCTCAAGAAACACGCGGCCATATTCACTTCTTCCTAAATCGATGGTCACTATCTTCCCCATCCTCCTAGAGCAAGGAATAATCTCTAGGGAACGGAGGCGTCCTACTCCCGAGTACTTCCTTGATTATGATCCATCCAAGTACTATGACTATCATACGGGGGAGTTAGGACACTCGCTAGATGACTGTACCATCCTGAGAGACAAGATTCAGGATCTTTTAGATGTTGGGGTATCACTTTCCGCTCCCCATGGCTATGTTATGGCAAAGATGACCTCCTCACGGTACCTAGCACCCGTACCATGCTCCCTGAGCATGCTAAGGAAGCGCATAGAGGAAAAGGCGATCATGGACACTTTAGGCCAACCAAGTGGTAAATTCGACTACTATGTCAACTATTCAATCCCCCAAGGTTTCTATGACCATCATCAGAGCATCATCCCTGATGGATGGGGAGGCATGGATGATATGAAGTTCACAAAGCTGGGAGCACAAGGAGGCGAAACTGGTGACTGGTATGAAGACTTCTTCGTGGGTGCCATCAACGAAGGACCGTTAGGGGAAATAGGTGTAGGCCCGCTCGAGTAGAACCCTTTTTATTTCCCTCGCATACTCCCCTATGTGGGAACTTGTACATATTTCTTAAGTCCGGCTTGTTTTGTTTTCGACATCAGTTCCACTTAAGGAACTAATTTTTGAAATCACTCTTCTAAAATGTAAATTCACCTACTATTAAATAAAGTTGGAAACATTTTGAGAGCATGAGGAGGCACACCAAACCGGCCCGTTGATGATATCCGGCCGCAAAATGAAAGAAGAAATCTGAGGCTCAGGTTTCCTCATGCTTTCTCATCTTAAAGAACAATTCATCACCTTTTCAAAAGAAAGAAGCATGCATGATGTTAACCTTATTTGTCTCCTTAGCATATCTACTCTATGATACAGGAGTAATCTAGCAGCAGGTGAGGGTATGGGAACGGTCCAAACCAACACCGTAAGTAACCATTCTGATAACTAAGATGACGATTTTGATGATTCCAACAAAATTCAACAGAATTGGGAGCAACACGAAGAAACAAGGCCCCCTACTACTGAAGACATCGTCGCTGTCAATTTAGGTAGAACAGAAGATCCAAGGGAGATAAAGATCGGCGCGAACCTTCCTAAAGAAGAAGCTGCAAGCTTAATCGCCCTCCTAAAGAGATATCAAGATGTATTCGCATGGTCATATGCCAATATGCCAGGCCTCGGTCCAATGATCGTGGAGCATAGCTTGCCAACCACCCCTGATGTAGCCCCCAAGAAGCAACGGCTAAGGAGAACTAAGCCAAAGTTGTCAAAAAAGATTGAAGAAGAAGTAATGAAGCTCCTGGAAGTAGGCTTCCTTGAAGTCTCGCAATACCCTAGTTGGGTAGTGAACATTGTACTAGTAAAGAAGAAAGACGGTCGAATTCGAGTTTGTGTCGACTACCGCAATTTGAACAAAGCAAGTCCAAAAGATGATTTCCCGCCACCCCACATAGACGTTCTTGTGGATAGTACGGCTGGATTTAAACTTTTCTCTTTCATGGATGGATTCTCAAGATACAACCAAATAAAAATGAAGGAGGAAGACAAGGAAAAAACTGCATTCATTACTCCATGGGGAACTTTTCACTATAAGGTCATGCCTTTTGGCCTGAAAAATGCTGGAGTAACTTACCAACGTGCCATGGTTACCCTTTTCCATGACATGATGCACAAAGAAATTGAAGTATATGTCAATGACATGATCGCCAAAACTAGACATGGAAAAGACCATGTGAAAACCTTGGAGAAATTATTCGACCAGCTCCGCCAGTTCAAGTTGTGCTTAAACCCAGCAAAATGCGTGTTCGGGGCAACTTCTGGCAAATTACTTGGATTCATTGTGAGCTGTGAAGGGATAGAAGTAAACCCATCAAAAACCAAGGCAATATTTGAGATGCCTCATCCATCGACTGTAAAGGAAGTCCGAAGCCTCCTGGGAAGATTAAATTACATTGCGCGATTCATTTCCCAACTTTCTGAAACTGCAAAACCCTTCTTTAAACTTCTCAGGAAGGACACACAAATTAAATAGGATGACGATTGCCAACTGGCATTCGAAAATCTAAAGCAGTACCTGATGAAACCCCCGATTCTGGTACCTTTGGTCCCAGGGCACCCTTTAATCCTCTACCTTACCATTAGCAGTGAATCCTTAGGTGCAATGCTTGCACAGAAAAAGACGGGAAGGAGCGAGCCATCTACTAGTTGAGTAAAAAGTTCACCACGTCAGAGCAAAACTACTCCAAATCAGAAAAAACATGCGCTGCATTGGTGTGGGTGTTGCACAGACTCCGGCAGTATACCTTGCATTACCAAACATTCCTCATAACTGAGAGTGACCCGATTAAGTATTTGCTCGGTCGCTCGGCCTTGGTGGGAAAATTGGCCAAATGGCAAATCCTGATCTCAAAATTCAACATCCAAGTGATGTCGCAAAAATCAGTTAAAGGTCGGGTGATTACTCATATGTTAGCAGATTGCCCTAAGGAAGTACATGAGGATAATTCGCCAGACAACCGGATTTCAACAGTAGAAGAAGACACATGGACTATGTTTTTCAATGGAGTTGTAAATTTATTAGGTTCCGCCACTGGCGCAGTTTTGATATCCCCAAATGGGCAACATTATCTTGAGGTTGCAAAATTGGTTTTTCTATGCACCAACAATATAGCCGAATATGAAGCGTGCATCCTCGGCCTGCAAGCGTCTATTGGAATGGAAGTGACAAAACTAAAAGTGTTCGGTGACTCCGCCTTAATTATCCTCCAGACTGTGGGTGAATGGAAGATAAGAGACGCCAAACTTGTGCCTTATCATGACTACTTGGAAAAATTGGTGGGAGAATTTCAGGACATCTCGTTTGAATGCCTAGCTAGAATTCATAATCAGTTCGTTGATGCACTAGCAACACTGTCATCTATGTTGCAAGTAACAAAAGGGTTAGAAGTAGAACCTTTGAAGATTGAAGTCCTAACAAGATAGGCCCACTGCATGACTATTGAAGAACCCGACGGAAAACCCTAGTATTACGATATCATGAAATACGTTTAGAATCAAGAATTCCCTAAAGAAAGCACCCCCTCTGATCGAAAATACCTAATGAAAATGGCTTCAAGGTGTTAGGACTAGAATTAGCACCTAGAGGGAGGTGAATAGGTGTTTAAAGCGATTTTCATAAATTAATCCGAATGAAAGGTTAATGTATTAAAATCAACGATTGCAGCAAATGAAAGCAGTTAAAGATAAAAAGATTAGGGATAGAGAATCAAGACTCCAGATTTATAGTGGTTTGGCTTAGACCAAGCCTACGTCCACTCTCCCGCACGGATAGCCCTTTTCCGGGCTGGATTTCACTAAGAATCAATAAGAGTGATTACAAGTCTCACGCTCTTGAGTCCACAAAGGTGTAGAAAACTCTACTACACTTCCTCAAGGTCTCACTACAATATGATCTCTCTTTTGATTACATATAATGCTCGAAGAATGATATCGCAAAATAGAAAAGGAGATTCAGGACTTTGGAATTCTTCTATCCGCACCCTTCAACAACTAGAGCATCTCTCTTATATACTTCTTCATGCCTTCCATACCGTTGGCACCTTCCAAAGAAGTTCTTCCAATCAACCCGTTGGACATAATCAATTAGAGAGATCTCGAGCTCTTTAAGGTAAGTGTTGATAGCCCATCAATCCTCGTCGCCCATACAATCGGGATCTTGGTTTCCATAAGTAGATCCTTCCAAATATAAGTCGCGAAATCTTTAGAGAATCTATACATATTCGAATACGAAAGTTAGATCTTCTAGTGCTGAATCCAAGAGAAAGATATTCTCTAGCCGTTAGAATAAAGATCATATAAGATCGAATAAACGCGCGGTCGAAACCGTCCATGTGAGTAGACCTTGAAACATGAGTCTTGAGTCTTGCTAGCTTCGGACTTTGATCTTCAGACTTTGTCAATAGAGTCTCGTAAGTCTTCGACTAGACCGATGAAAATGTTTTGTCAACTTCAAAATACTTTAAGAGAATTTATCCAACACAAGGTTTTTCGTCAACGATGAAAATCTGTACAAAAGATCATATGACTCAGTCCTGCTAAGGTGTGTGGATGCAACTGAAACCACACGGATAATGCAAGAAATACATGAGGGAGTATGCGGCCATCACATGAATGGACGCATGTTGGCCAAGAAAATAATGAGATTAGATTATTACTGGCTCCCTTTAGAAAGCGATTGTGCCCAACATGTGCGAAGTTGTCATCGTTGTCAGATTCACGGGGACAAGATAAATGTCCCTCCAACCGAACTGCACCAATTATCTGAGCATTGATGTAATTGGCCCAATCAATCCGAAGGCATCAAATGGGCATCGGTTCATTTTGGTTGCAATCGATTACTTCTCAAAATGGATTGAGGCCACATCCTATGCAAGCGTAACTATGCGAAACGTTATGAAGTTCATCAGATGTGACATAATCGCTCGTTATGGCGTGCCAGAAGCTATCATCACCAACAATGGGTCAAACCTGAACAACAAGTTGATTGATCAATTGTTTTCTGAGTTCAAAATCCAACATCTGAACTTGTCCCCTTATCGTCCACAAATGAATGGAGCAGTAGAAGCCGCCAACAAGAACATCAAAAGAATCCTAGCCAAGATAGCTGAAAACTACCGCGACTGGCATGAGAGGTTACCCTTCGCACTAACAGCATATCGAACCTCCACTGGGGCAACCCCTTTTTCCCTGGTTTACGGCATGGAGGCGGTTTTGCCCATAGAAGTAGAAATCCCATCCCTACAAATTTTATCCCAGGTAGGATTGTCCGAGGAAGAGTGGACACAACAAATGCTCGAGCAACTGAATATGATTGATGACAAAGGGCTTTAAACGACTAAAAGCCCTTTGTCATGGTCAGTGTTATCAGTAGAAGGTAGCCCGATCGTTCAATCAGAAAGTGCGACCTAGGAACTTTGAGGTAAATGAGCTAGTCTTGAGAAAGACACTGCCAATCTTTCCGGAGCCGGAGGCAAGTTTGCCCCAAATTACAAGGGTCCTTATGTAATAAAGAAGATACTCCCCGGAGGAGCCTTGATCCTAACTGAAATGGATGGGCGGTAATTCTCCAAACCAGTTAATTCTGATGCTGTAAAAAAGTACTACCCTTGAAAGATGTTCATTGCCTGGCATTGCCAAGCATTTCTCTATCGAAATGAAAATGCCTATGCGCCTTTTATGAGTGATGTATTTACACCATCATAAAAATGTGTTTGGTTGATTCAATAAAGAAGAATGAATGGTAATCACCAGCATTTAAGGGAGTGTCGAGAATCAGGCCCCAAACTCGATGGAATAATTGATACTACCCAGGCAAACGCATAAGAGTGACCCATGTCAAATCCACCTAACTTGGTGTAAAAGACGTGTCGTTCAAGAACCAGTCCAATTAAATAAAAAGAAGCCCTCTATCCCAGACAATGACCTTAGAACTAGGAAACCTCACTTCTTGTTCCAGACGCATGCTCTCGCAAGAAGTAATTAACAAAAAAACTAGAGGTTTTGATTGTCCATCTCAGATTCCATAGAAGCTTGAAGTACATGATTTTACCCAATGCTGCTATAATCAAAGACAGAAGGAGAAATTCCACAGAAGGAAGGCGTTGAAAATGAATCAACGACCAACAATCAGACATACGCGGCCACAAATAAGAAAGGCTAATCGAAAGAAACGTTGAACTGTAAAGAGGCCGTCATCGACATTCAAATATTCTTGGAGGCCAGCACATATAAACTCTGGGGAAAGACTAATTTGGTATCGTTCCCAGCACTCACTCTTTGAACTCATTTTTGCCATATTTCACTTATTGACAGGAAGCGTTGGGATTCAAGAACCAAGCTTAATGGTTAAATAATGGCAAATCAAGTGATCCAGATCAATTTACCTAACCCGAGGCAAAAGCAGAGATGCTTGTTCAGAGTCCTAACCCTTAGCTGATCATTCGTTTGTCATCTCCTTATTAAATAGAGCCAACCCATCAACACTCATTTGTAAATAACCATTTATGAATAACCCTTTTGATGTTCAAAATTTAACATATTTGGACACACCATCATGTTGACCCTTAAAGCTGTTAATAGGGTTTCTTGAGTAAAAACCTTTCATTTGCTTTGAGAGTACAAACTCTCTCATGCAGCATGCTTCCTCCAAATGGATTTTTGCATGATGATTTTGTCTGTCTAAATCACTGATTCCATTGAGGATTATTAGAATAGACAACTAAGTGAAGAATACAAGATTGATTGAGCATGTTGGATGAGGTACGTTAGAATGATGGTAGGCAAGCCATATTCTACACACAGTCCCTCATCTATACACTTGTGAGATGAGTGCGGAAGATTCCATGACTGCAGGGTAAAGAGTTCTCTCGCGAATGGTACGATAACCAAAATAGTGAGAGGCATTTCATTTCTCACCCCCTTTTGAGCCCCATACACTGGTGAATCTTCTCTCATCAAGAAATACCCCACACTGGAGCATGTCAAAGACAAGGCAAATCAGCATCACAAGGTGAGAAAAGAGATAGAAATTTTCTCGCTCGCACTTGCATCAATCTTCGGGTGTCTTTATTGCATATAAATACTCGCATTAATTTAAGTGCCTTAGAATGACGAAGAACAATTCCTTTTCTATGCATTTGTATACATTGTACAACCCAAGTGAGTCTGTAATTTTACCCTCACATTGAGACAAAGCAGAAGTTATTGCCATAGCTTAGAGCACTGGCTGAAGATGAAGACTCAAAGTCTAAATAATGGTGCGTCGATTGAACTTGCCTAGATAAGTTCCTTAAGCAACAAAAATGAAAAAGCTAAGGGCATAAAAAAGTAGTGTACCTGGAAAAAGCAAAGTCAAATGCCCATAAATGAAAAGTTGGGATAAAAAATAGGGGCATGAAAAAACAGTGTGCCTGGTAAAAGCAAGGCCAATGCCCCTAGCAAAAAAATTTTAGTCAATTGTATTCCCAAGAGAAGTTGCTATTGTGGTTCGATTGATAGAGCCCCTTTCTGACAATGAGAAGAAAGACTGGTGACAAATGCCAAGGCAATCACCAGCTCTCACCCTTTTACACATGAGTCAAGCCTACATTACGTCCCATTGTAAAAGTCTCTTCAGAAAAGGGGCACTTCAATTAACGTAGGATTTCATATGTGCATAAGTATTTCTCGAAGAAGTACGACCAAGATTACTCTATCTCTTTTCATAGGGTTCCTGACTTGTAAACCCGGAGATGATCATGCAACATTTTCGCCCATCAGCTTCGACCTTGATAGTCCCATTTGATGAGTTGCTGACCAAGTCTTCATCACAATTTCAACAAAGACCTCTCACATTGGTAAAGTCGTACCACTCGCGAGAATACTCAGACCCCTGCTGACATGATGACAATGAGAAGTGTGATCCTTATAAATCCCGCATCAATGGTCAGGATAAAACATCCTTTCCACGAGAGTGAGTGAAAAGTCCTTTCAGACTGAAAGTCCCTCGTCTGGCACGCTCAAGACATCTACATTCTAAATGAGGGTTGTATTTCAAAATCTTCCCCAGTGGAATTCAAATGGTACAAAACTGACAAACTTGTCATGCATAAATCACATTTGAATTTACAGCATATATAATCATTGTGTACATGTCTGCATATTGTGTAAATAGCGAACATACTCTTAGAGATCAAAGGTATCGCCAGAAAAGCATATCCCCATCCCTATTCCCCATAACTTTATGTCTGATAATCTTTGAGTACCCACCGTCTAAGTGCTCCCTTTTATCGACACTTAGCCTGTTCGAGTTGTCCCCAAGTATTGATATTTACAATTGTCCAAGCATCTCCCTGTTTTCGAGTGTTTGCCGCTACTCAAGTGCTCTCCCTGTTGACACTCGACTTATTCAAGTTGTCTTTAAAATTTAAATACTCATGACTATCCAAATATCCCCCTGTCTTTGAGTACCAACCACCATTCGGATACTCCATTTCCGTGACATTCGACCTGTCCGAGTTGTCCTCAAAATTATGCTATTGAACGCTAGTAGCTACTCAAGTATTCCACCACATTATGCACCTGCGATCACCCAGGTATGCTTTCTTACACTTGGACCAATTGAGTGGTCCCTGATCATATCATTAAATATTTGTGTTCATCCAAATATTCATTTACTTTGTACACCTGCGTGCCTGCGGCCATTCAGGTAAGCCTTGTGTTACATTCAAATTCTCAATTACCAGGAGGTGAGAGACCTTCATGAATATGCGAGGTACGTCCTTAATATTCCCAATTACCAGGAAATGAGAGACCTTCATGAACATCTGAGGTACGTCCTCGATATTCCCCGATTACCAGGAGGTGAGAGACTTTCATGAATATCCAAGGTACGTCCTCGATATTCCCAACTACTAGGAGGTGAGAGACCTTCACAAATATCTCAGGTACGTCCTCGATATTCCCATTACCAGGAGGTGAGAGACCTTCACGAATATGCGGGGCACATCCTCGATATTCCCCAATTATCAGAGGGTGAGAGACCTTCACGAATATGCGAGATCCATCCTCGATATTCCATTTGCCAGGTATGTTCCAGCATCTAGTACTTGTGATCATACAGGTACTCCTTCGATATCTGCGAACATCTAGGTATCCTCCAAGAGTTAGTACTTGTGATCATATAGGTGCCCATTTGATATCTACAAACATCTAGGTATCCTCCAAGAGTTTGTGCTTGTGATCATCCAAGTACCCCTTTGATGCCTGCAAAGGCCCAAATATCCTCCAGGTTAGTACTTGCGAATATCCAGGTTCTCTTTCAATGCCGGTAAATGTCCAGGTATCTTCAACAAATTGATGCCCTAAGAAAGGTCGGCGCATCTCCCGAGAAAGGTCGAGTACCAACAGGTGTCCTTGATTAAGGTCAGGCACACCCAACAAATCAATGCCCTGAGAAAGGTCAGTGCATCTCCTGAGAAAGGTCGGGTTCCAACAGGTGTCCTTAACAAAGATCAGGCACCTCACAAATCAATGTCCTGAGAAAGGTCGATGCATCCTCCCGAGAAAGGTCGGGTACCAACTGGTGTCCTTGACAGAAATCAGACACCCCCACAAAATAGATGCCCTAAGAAAGGTCGGCGCATCTCCTGAGAAAAGTCGGGTACCAACTGGTGTCCTTGATACAAATCAGGCACCCACAAACAGATGCCCTGAGAAAGGTCGGTGCATCTCCCGTCACGGCAACTGAAGAAAGGTTCAGGTTCAAGATAAACTACTGATTGCTCTAACAGGCGACCAAAGAATAGTTCAGGTCCTAAAGAAGCAACCTTCTTATATCACCAGGTAAGATGACGCCATGATACTTGCCAAAACTCGAGGTTCACACCCTATCTCACTCACTTCCGGTAAGAAACTCCAGGTATCTTCTTATTTGTCTTAGTATATGTAAAGTTATATTACTCTTTTTCTGCATAGAATAATAGGTCCCAAATAAAATATAATCTGCTATGCATGCATAGATAAAATTTAGGCATCGCTTGTTTTTGAATGCAACCTCTGTGAACTCACCTTCAAAGAGGGGCGGTTGTTGACGCCTAAATTTCAATTAGGTTTTTTTTTAATTAATTATCTATTTTTCCTTTTAATAGTAAACACAAAAAAAAAACAAAAAAAAAAAAACAATAGAAAAACAAACAAAAGAAAAAAAAAAAAACAAGAGCTCGCAGAATGCTAGGGGTGGGCCTTCAAGCTTAGCCCCTCCCTATTTCTCGCGTGGGCTCCCTCGGCCCGCCTGCGCGACCAAACCCTTCCCCCTCCCTCTTCCTTCTCCTTCTTCTTTGCGCCTCTGTGAATCACACGCGGCGGCCGGCAACGCGCGAAGGATAACCTACAGCCAAGGAGGGTAGGCCAACGTCGCTTGGAGATGATAGATCACGGCGCCATTAATGGCTGCCTTCAATGCCGAGCGCTTCGTTGGGAAGCTTGGATGGGACGCCGGTTCAGCCGAGGAAGACCAATCGGCAAGCCAAAGGCCAACAGCCGAAGCTCTCCGTCGATTGGACTGCCCTCGCCTATAAATAGGCGGCCGCAAGCTTTGTCGACGACCACGGCGAACTCAGAGATCTTCCCTTTGAGAGACTTCAAGGGGAAATCGAAGAGCGAGCGCGTGAGGGATCGGGTCACGAACCTCAGATGACCTCCCTTCGAGAGACTTCGGGGGAGGCCAGTGGTAAGTGAGGCCGAGAGAGAGAGAGAGTCGAGCTGGGTAAGGAGCGGGGGCAAGAAGACCAGATTTGGGGGTCGAGTGCCCTCCGCCGCAACGCTCGGCCATTGACGCCATCTGATCGTTGCTCGCCATCCACCGCAGCCCCGACATTCGCAAGCCTAGATCGAAGAGGAGTTCAAGCACCTTCCGCTGTCGTCACCATTCGCTACTCAAGCTGCTGTTCGCAGATAAGTAACGTACCGCCGCCGTTGCTGTTGCCGTCGCCATCGCGACCCCCCCGGTTGTCCGGTCCTCGTTCTTGCTTGTCGCCGTTGTTGCCGCCGCGTCGTTTCGCCCCTCCCCCTTAGCGCCGCAAATCGGGAACCCTAGGGTTCTCAACTTTTTGGGTCGCGGCCCGGGTCGTCGGGTCGGACCCGGGCCAAGAACCGAGTAGGGTTTCGCCGGTTCTTTCCCAAAATGATAGGCCGACGGGCCGTTTTGATAAAAAAAAATAAAAAAAAGGAAAAAAAAACAAGTTAGACCCGCTACGTTTCGAGTCATTGACCGGGTCGGATCCAGCCCATGCGGACCCGACCGGTCGGTTTTTTTTTTTAATAATGCTTTAATAAATAATTTATTTAAAAAAATTTAAAAAAATAAAAAATGGTTTATTTTCGGAAAATATTAAAAATAGTAAAAAATATTTTATTTTCCAGAAAAATCAAGAAAAATAAAAAATACTTTATTTTCCAAAAATATTTTATTTTCCAAAACAAAATCAAAATAAAAAATGTTGCATATTTTCCAAAAATGCCAAAAATCCAAGAAAAGCCAAAAAGACTTGTATTTTCAAAAAAAAATCGAAAAATCCAAAAAGTCCTTTTTATGTGCAAAAAAATAGAAAAAGACCCAAAAAAATGTTTTTCCTCCCTAAAAATGCATGGAAAATCCCTAAAACATCCAAAAAAACCTAAGGGTTTAAACAAGATTAGGTATCGAAAGGGCATTAGTGATTAACTAGTGTAATCAAGTCCCCGATCCTAATTTCTTTGGTTGCGCAGGAGCGAGTATTTCTCCCAATATTTCGCATGGGTTTCTAATCAACCCACCCCAAATTGATTAGTGGCGACTCCGTTTTAAAAATTAACTTACATGTTACAAACTTAGCCTATTAAAGTTATGAATTGGTGGACTTGGGAGAGTTCGGGCTTAATAAATTTAGCCACACCATTAGCCTCCGCAAGGCGCCCGCCCTGTAGGCGCTGAACACCAAGAGGTCGTGAGATCGTCCCATCACTAGGACTTCCCGTCTTCTTATCACTTGGTAGCAAGTAGGGGTGAGCGTCTCCCGGTTTCGGTTTGGTTACATCGGAACCTGGAACCTACCCATCGAGCCAAGAACCTAAAACCTATCATGTTAGGGTCAGTTCCGAGGTTCCAACAAGTTTTTTTTTTTTTTTTTTTTTTTCATTTTCAAATTTGAACTATAACGAAGAAAGAAAGAGACAGATCAAAGCTTTCATAAGTTGGATGATGACATTGTGAAAGATTGCGATATATTGATCAACATTCCACACCTCACAACATCAGTTGAAACACTGTTCAAAAATGGATGGAAGCATCTATGAAACAATGACATCATATGACAAGGAACCAATCAGGATTGACCACCACTATCATAATGGGAGAGCATTGTGAAAACAGAACAAAACGGATGAATAAACTCAGAGAGCCTCCGCCCCACGGGGGGCAACGTAGTTGGTGGTGGTGCTTCGATCCCACCCATGTGAGACTACAAATCCTTCAGCTTCAATTGCCCCTCAGGTTATCCGGAGCGAGGAGTGGGGGCCCCTCTAGCACCCTGTGGCGGGGGGGTGTTTACCCACCACATGTAGCGTAAGTGAGGATGGAGACAATTCTCATCATGGTTTATCAAAATAATTGGAAAAAAAAGAAGAAGAATCATGGAGCATGTAAGCATAAATACATATAACCTAGAGATGAATGATGCCATTACGTATCATACTAACAACATATAACCATACCCTACTAGTTCCTTTCAGCTTGTCAAATGTTTTTTCAATTATATTCTCTTTCTTCTGGATGCCAATCAGAGCACTCTCAGCATCATCACCATCATCGTCAAAACCCTTATCACAGAGCTGAACATCCTGAAATACACAAAATAACTACTAATAAGAATTATCAAACAGGAATGGTCGATGTGAAGTTCAATAGACATGGTATATGGACAGGACAGGAAAATCGCACCTAAAATTCACACACTCGCACACAGAGAGCTCAGCAATTCCTATAAATATAACCTCTGACCCCTCCAAAGATATACATGCACCCAACCATAAGGATTTATCAACATTAGATGCACAGATGAAATTATATCACAAAGAGAGGCACTCTAAAAGATACCTCCTCAAATGTCTGATTTTTCAGCAGTTTTCTGAACTCGTTTTTCAAGTTCCATCAGCTCATTCCTCAAAAGTTCAAAACGCTGAATTCCACTTGTTTTAGTTTCATCCATGCCCATCTTTGGAGTGATTTCCTAGACTTTTTCATCTTCCTTGTCCTGCATCATACAACAATGAATTTGGGTGGTTAAGAGTCAATAAATCTGTTCATTCTTGATGAAACAAGAGATGATTATACCCAAGATCTGAGTAAACTCATGAGACTAACACAACAAAACAAGTAGTCAAAAGCCCATCTATGAGTTCAGTCTTTGAAATTAGGCCCTTAGAGACAACAACAGAACCAAGTCATTGTATGTGCACTGTCATAAAGTATAAACTCATAAAATAATAGAGGATAGCATATTCATCTGCTCAAATGTATGTGCACTGTCATAAAGTATTCCATACACTTCCAAAGACAAAAATCAGAACATAATTGACTAGGAAAAGACATAAAAAGCTACCTCCACTACCTAAAGGTTTGTCACTCCCATCATGTCGTGGGGGTTCACTTAAGTAGAAGGAATTGTCACGAGGCAATTGGCAACAAAAAACTTTCACACTTGAACACCACCAGAGGATGAAAAGAATGAGACAAATTAGATTAAGACAAGTGCACAAATAATAAATTGAAACATGACTTGCTGAATTAAGACAATTAAAAGTACCTTTGAGATGCATTTACTGTAGGTCGCTTCCATTGTTCATGTTGATCACAAAGAAGACAAGACATTGATGGACACATGAACAAATATATTGTACAATGAAACGTGGATTCTCTATCAAAGGTTGGTGCATTCAGAATCAGCCACAGTCCTTCTCTACAGACACTTTTCATAACCATAATGGCAGAGCAACTAATTCTCCCTAACCATAAAACTTTGCATTCAGAGAGAACAAAATTGGAACATCGTCCAACACATCAGCCATAACACGATGATAACAAGAATCACCTAGAAAAGAGAACAACCAAACCACAACTCAATCGACTCTAGAACTGGGTTCCCAAAATCGAGAGAAAACGCAAAATTTTTCACCTCCAAAATTCTTCGACGGTAGAGAAAGTGTAGATCGGGAGCATGGAGGCACCCCAAACGATCTGCTTCCATTTTGCGGCAAGGTTCTCGAACTAGAAAGTCCACGAGTGCTCGAGCGGATGCACCTGGTCTGCCTTGGGCTCCTCCTTCGTTGACTACTCGGCCAAGTTCTCTTCGTCCGCAATCTCTCGCTCTTTCAGCTCACGGGTTGCCGCTGCCTGCAACGCCCTTTGAATTAGGGTTACGGTTCGCGGCGACGGGGTTCTTCGGTTGTCGGTGGTCGTAGCCGCCACCGTCGCCACAGATTTCACCATCTCTTCCACCACGATGTTTTTTTCTCAGGAAATTTTTGTAGCTCTCTCTCTCTCTCTCTCTCTCTCTCTCTCTCTCTCTCTCTCTCTCTCTCTCTCTCTCTGTCTCTCTCTCTCTCTCTCTCTCTCTGGCGGCGGGACGACCGGCGTGCAGTGGCGGCTAAGAGGCGGGGCGAGCGAGGGTCATGGCGTCGAGGAGGCAAGGGCGAGGTGAGCGCGAGGCGGCGGCGTCCAACGGCGTTCGGCGGCAGCGTCAAGGGTTAGTAGCGTCCGACGGCAGCGTCGAGGGCAAGTAACATCTAGCGGTGGATGTTGAGGGTGAGCAGCATCGGTGATGAGCAGAGGCAGAGGATGGGAGAGACTGAGAGAACTGTGAAAGTGTGAAATGAACTGAAGGTTTGATTTGGGGCTTTTGAAGCCCTAACTGGTTCCAGTTCCGGTTTCGGTTCTCGATTTCGATTCCTTTCCCATGGGAACCGGAACCGGCAGTTACAAAAAAAAGGGAACTGGGAATTGGAATCGGTCCCTTAAGAATTGGGAATCGAACCGGACCTCCGTCCGGTTCTTCGGTTCCCGGTTCTATTTGGAAATCGTGCTCACCCCTAGTAGCTAGGCTGGAGGGTCGCCATGTGGCCTCAATCTGTCCAATCAATGTGAAGAAAAGCAGAGGTTTTTCTCAAGTCAAGAGAAAGGTAGGGAGAATGAGAAGGTACGATCTTTTTGTACCCCCTCGCCGGAAAAGGGCACGCAAGACAGACAATGCTAAAGAGGCACTAGAATTGTTAATTTCCAACCAAATGTGAAAAATTTAAAATAAATGTTGACATATAATTTTGGCAACCTAAAAAATAAAAATAAAAATGATAAATAAAAAAAAAAGGAAAATCAATCGATTGATTATGCATGGAAATTGAAAATTTTAATCTTGGTAAATGCGGAAGCAATTCCCCCAATCGAGGATGAACATTTAGGGAATCAGGCAAATAAAGAGCAAGAAATTTGATAAAAAGGAAGGAATCGAAGCATTTAAGGAAAAATCGAGCTGATCGCGAAATTAGGCTCCGATTTACGAGCATGATTAAGGCAACAGAGAAAGGAAGCTTGAAAATTATCATGAATTGGGGCTTTCGGAATCACTATAAAAGAGGGCACAATTTCGTAGAAAAGGGGAGTGGAAGAAAGAATTTGCACGAGAGAGAATTCGTGCAAGGAAGACCGAAAAAATTCGTGAGAAAGAACTCGTGCAAGAGAGAAAGAGTTAAAAAAGAAACAAAAGAAGCCCCCTCTCCACCGTACAAAGTCAAAAGGGTGGAGTCATTTCTTTTCTTTTCTCTGACCATTTGCAGAGAAGAAAGAAACAAGCGACGGCAAAGGGAGTGAGGAGAGAGAGGGAAAAGACAAAAAAAATTAAAAAAAGAGTTGTCTTCTTCCTTGGTTTCTGCCTGACGCCCAGCACTAGTGACCTCCACACCCCTACCGTCACCGCGCCCCTTGTTGCTGCCTTCACTTGCCCGTGTCTCCCTCCTTCGTTGCCGAGTGCCATTTGCCCTCCGTGTGCCTCTGCGCCTTTGCTGAGCAGCAGCCCGCGCGCCGCTTTCCTCCTTTGAACGACTCCAGCAACCCACATCATTGATTCTGTTGCTGCCTGTCGCCTCGATCGCTACCACTGGTGCCTCGCCTCCATTTGCTCCCGTTCACCTCACCTGCCGCGCCTCAGCTTCTGCAACCCAACGACCTCCGCGTCTCTGTGCCCGCACCAACAGCGCTGAACGCCAGAGCTTCGTCATCGCCACGCTCACCGTCGCTGCATCATTCGTGCCTAGCAACTCGGCGGTCCACCTCTGCAACCAACGCCGCCCTTGCCTTCGCCAGTGGTCCGCCCCCACTCGCTCATGACCTGCCGTCGTGACTCCTCTGCTCGACGATCGCGCCAGCAGCTCACTGCCAGCCTACCCGACGTCCGCACAGCCCCTGCTCCACCTCTGTCTCCAGCTGCGACGCATCCTCTGCTCAGCCCTGCGCTTGACACCAGCGGCCATGACCTAGTGCCGATGCCCGATGCTCCACCTGGCCACTCCGCGCTTGCACCAGTCCTGACGCTGCCGTCTCTACTTCGGTGCCCAATAGCTCGAACTGGACTGCAGCCCTCCGCCCGACGCTCACCTTAGCCGTTGTTCCTCCTTCAATGATCCACGCCTCCGCCCATCACTGACGCTCGGCGCCACCTCGCAGCAACCCGCACCATCGCCTCTGCCGGAGCACCGGTGCCCCTGCCTCAGACGTGCTTCACCTTTCGTTGCTGCCCTTCTCAAGTTCCCGTAGGTAGTTTATTTTTATTTTTATTTTATTTAGTTATTTAAGTTGGAACGTTGGATGTCAATGTTCATTTTATGAATATTGTAGGTATTATCCGCAGGGCTTTGTCCAAAATTATTGTAATTATTAATTTAATCCGTAAGGCGTTGGATTTTTTTAATTATATTAATTTTTGGGCATTTTGATAGTATTTTAATTGTTAAATAATTATAATTATTAATTTGATCCATAAGATTTCGGATCAAATTTTTAATTATTTTGAACTCTCTTACATGTTGTGATATTTAGGGTTATGATAATCGTTAATTTAATCCATGAGACAACGGATTATTTTTTCAATTATTTTAATCCTTTATTTGATTAGTTTATATATAATATTGATATGATAATTGCTTGTCTTGAAAAACACTAAAAAAATAAAAATCAAATAAAAAATCAAATCTTGCATGAGAGTGTGTTGGTTTTTAGTAAATTAGGATTGCCTTTTTTTAGGATTGCACTTTTAAATAACTTTTGGAATATATTAGGATTGGATTTAAATAATTTTTTAGATAAGGGCTTAGATAATCTTTGCACAATTTGATAATCTCATTTTTCTTTAAAAAAAAAAATGGATTTCTAAGATAGGACAGGGTTTAAGTCAAATTAACCCCTAAAATATATTAGAAAATTATTCCTCTTTAGATATTTTAATTAGGGTTTTTATTAATTCAGAATTTCAATAAAAAATACAAAAATATTAGGTGCATGATAATTAGTTTGCATAATAGGTTCATTTAATTAGAATTTGTTTGTTAATAAAATTAGGTCATGTAATTAGAATGCATGTTTTATGATAAAATTCTAATTTCAAGAAAATCCAAAAATAATTGCTTGCTTTGTGTGTTTAATTCTTTTGATGCAATTTATTTATTTTTCATTGAATGTTTAATAGTGGATGAACATCCGTGTGGTCATCCTTTTGCATGATAGAGATTTAGGTTAAAATAAATCAAAGTTGCTTGCAAAGACATTTTGAAAATAAAAAGAATGGTATCGAAAGAGCATTAGAGAAATCTAGTGTAACCAAGTCTCCATACCTATAGTCTCTGGTTCGTAAGAGTAAAATAACTCCCATTATTTTACTTAGGTGTCTAATCGACTTACCACAAACTGATTAGTGACGACTCTTAAATAAAATCCATTTGCTATTAAAAAATTTGAACCTAAGTTGCGAATTGGTATGAGCTTGGAAGAGCAGGCTTGGGAGAACCCAAGTTTAAAACTTAGTAGTCCATTAACTTAAATCCTAGGTGGTGCACCCAAAATTATGGTCGCGACAATAAAAAAATAGTTGCTCATACAAAAAAAAACCAATTATTTAAAGAACAATTTTTGCGGTAGTATGAAAGGATATTTGGAAGGACCGAGGCAGTGGTGATTATTGGGTGGGCTCTGATCGAATATTATAATTGCGCTTAATTCCTTGGTCGAGCTCCTTCATCCATGACGTGTTCCACTTATGTCCCTGTGTCTAGTCAGAAATTGTACGTGGACCCTGCTCTGCGTGATCAATTGAAATTCTATTCATCGGAAGAACTGTTTATTTTCAACCAAATGGAAAAAAATAAAAATAGAAAAGCAGTAAAAAAAATCAAATTACCCTCAATCTTTCAATTGCAATTTAAAGTGGTAGCCTCATCTCTATGCTAATTGTGTTCATGCTATAGTCGTGTCAACCCCTTTTGACACAATTAATAAACACGTCGAGTTTGAGTTGAACTCATATTCAATGAGATCAACTTCGTGTTTTTTGCTGGAAGTGCGTCTGTAGTTGTCTTCATTGTCAAAACTAGACCGTTTCACTTATCCTCTTACCTCCATTAATAAACACTTCCAGTTTGAGTTGAACTCATATGACTTATTTGATAAAATGGATTGCCACGTCTTGACGAATTACATGACTTATATTGACCTACTTAATATAGATTAGCTAGGTTTTTCTTCTTTTTATTGCTAATAAGTAAAATTGATTTTACTCTTTGATATAATTGGACTAAGTATTGGAGTAATAATCTTCTCCATAAACAACGCAAAAAGAACGTTCATAATCTTATCGGTTCTTTCCTGAAATGATTAAATTATTATATTAAACTTATTAAGCACATAAATTACGTGAAAAAATAGCTCAGGCATTAAGCCACTTATTTTACAGCACATCAGTCATTTTTTTCTCAATTATTTTATAATTATTATATTTATGGACAAATGCATGAATTTGTTGTATTATGTTATCACTCCCACGCATATATTTTTTAATATAAATTATTTATTATAAAAAGCTTCTGAAAAAAATGACCTTCTGTTTCTATATAAGTGTACGATTTCAACTTTCTATTATGTGTTTTTATCAGTTTCTTTGATTTAAAGATTTCTCATACGTAATTTTGGAATGTCTCTTTCTTGGATAAACGGAATAAGTGTGCATCTATGTGGTTATTTTTATAAAAAAAAAGATATTAGGAAGCTCTTGTTAAATAAAAATTATTTCACGGATAGTAATATTAAAAAAATTCAAAAAAAAAGGTAGAAGTTATTATTAAGGATACTGTTTCTTTTTGGGTCTAAATATCAAGGAATTGAATATACCTTTTTTTTTCTTTTGCCATATCTGTTATCATAAAGTTTATTTTTGTCGAAAAGTTATCATAGAGTTAATAAAAGTGCTCTTTGAAGTTTTTCAAAGCGTTTGGATCGTAATCAGATGCTAAATTGAATATAGACCAAACTCGACTATTTAGGTACTCTCTTTATCTTTCTGCATCTTCCATTTCTCATATGCGTCTGCTGGTGATGAAATATTAAATCCCATTTTTTGTTGACCATGCAATCTTAGATCTGTAGTGAACTCCTGAACGGGGTCACTTCATGCTAGAACACATGATTCCTATTCGAAGTGTCTGTGTTTTAAGTTAAACTTATTTGTCGAGTTCGCTCTTTTTCAGTTGGAAAAGTAATTCTAACTTCTTTTGCATAATATTAGTTAGAATATGTTGGTATCTGAATTGGCTTCTATCACTATATCTTATTGAAGGCTTTTCTTTTTTTGGGTGTGGGGGGGTGGGGGTTGAATATGCAATTGTGGTTAGTCATGTAGGAGGTGCTCAATGCTTTAGAGGTTTTTTCGGCAATGTGCCATAAAATTTCATGGCCTTTTCAACATTGATGCATCCCTTTGCAATTGTGTAGACGTATCTTTTTCATTGGTTCAAGCAGTATCAATCAATAATTCCGGTATAAGGTGGCTTGAGGACATTTATAGGAATTATATGATGATTTTGCACTGGAAATTAGCAAACTGGTTAGATTTTCCTTGTTTAGGCTCTCTGTCATTTGTTCGAATCCCCTGGTCGCTCCTTCGCTTCAAAGAATCCTTGGTTTGTTTGGGACATAGGTTGGGTAGTGCCATGGCAAAGGATAATCCTAGGTCTACCCAAACTAGGACCGTACTATTGGTTGTTCAAAGATTCACCACGATCAAGGCCTAGAATCGCGCTCTCCCCCGTTCGGAGCTCTCCTCTACCGACTGTGTAGCTATGGCAGCCCCCATCCTCACCTCTTCAAACCCTAATCCCCCACCATAATCTAGCCTTCATTCCCATAAAAAGCAGCTCGTCAGTCATTTGACCTAGTTCAATCCACAACTTTTCTCCACTGTTTCATTCATTTCCCAAAAACCCAGTATAGCACCGGCATGCGTGAGTGGTGTCCTTCTCGAGGGATCTTCGCCTTCCACTTCAGCGAGCTCTTCATCTCGCAATCCAGGTGTATTTCTCTCTGATCGGAAGATTAGAACAGGGTCTTCAGTTAGCAAACCCTAGAAGCTGATCCCAGCGACCATGGTAGGGGAGGAAGAATTAGTGGGTCGTCTCACCCATCTCTGCAATAAATTGGGTAAGCTGATGTATGAGAATGATATGATTGTCTTGGATGAGGAAATTTCGGAAGAAAAGATACAAGAATGCCGTTTCTTCCTTGTGGGGCAACTATACAAGAACCCTAATGTTAATTTTCAAGCACTTACAACAGCGAAATTTAAAACTTGTGCTTGAACCCTAAGAACCCTAACTATACAAGTACTCGAGGGAGGTCTTTGGTCTTTCTCTAACCATTTACTGCTGTTGAGAACTTGGGAGCCGGATACCCCTCCACATTGTTATGAATTTAAAACTTGTGCCTTTTGGGTTAGAATCTTCGGCCTTCATTTGGAATGGAATTATGAGCACATGATAAAGAAAATAGCAAGTTCAATGGGGAAAGTGCTGGAGGTTAAAACAGATGCTAGAGGCCTTGCTTTTCAGAATATTGGGAAAGCAAGAGTGGAGATGGATGTCAAGGCTGAATTGAGAGTGGGACAATTGATGAGTCATGGGGATAAGAAAGTTTGGCTTGGACTTTAAATATGAACGATTGCCCTTTTTTTGCTACTCTTGTGGCAAAATTAGGCATTATGCTAATTATTGTCAAGACATACCTTATGATGAGGAAAAATTCACAACCGAGCTGGGAGGATGCTTTGGAGCTGGATGAAAGCAGAAACTTCTGAGCACAGCCCATTCTGGAAGGTGTTCTACCATGAAGTGTCATTAGCAGCAAATGTAGAAGAGTTGTTCCTGAAACCCCTAAACAACAAAGACAAATTGAAGTTATGGAAGTTGGTCAGCCTATTACTCCCACTATCAATCAGAATTTTCAGCAGGGAGGACCTAACCACAGCATCACAAATGAGGTGCCTATGCACAACTCAGGGAAAATAATACTTATGCTTACCGGTCCAGAGTATTTACATAATACAAACTTCCAGCCAGCAACTACCTCTGAAAGTAACAGAAAGAAAAACCTATCCCAACACAAAACCCACTCTTTCAAGAAACAAAGAAAAGGCAGCGCGCATATTACAACTACTCTGGCTCAAAGAGTGCTGGATGAGACTCAACTTCTAGATACTCCCATTCTGATGACTGAAGAAGTGGCATCATGGGCTGTGGTGGCTAGCCCTAATAAGCCACCAAATGAACCATGAATATATTAAGTTGGAACTGTCAAGGGTTGGGCACACCTTTGACAGTTCGAGAATTGAGAGCCGTTACGGCTAAATTCAAGCCCTCCTTGGTTTTTCTAATGGAAACAAAAACTAAGATTGAAGTTGTGCAGAGAGTAAGGAGAAGACTTCAATTTTAGAACTGTTTAGTAGTTGATCAAGTGGGTATGGCGGGCGGTTTGGCTCCTATGTGGGATGATCGGATTACAATGGAAATTGACTCAATGACTGAAAGTTTTGTCAATCTAAAATGTGAAGAGGGGGTCATGGGTAAAAAAATGAGGATTACCTTTGTTCATGCGCCATATACATACTGAAAGAGGTTACAACTTTGGGACAGTGTCGTGACCAAATTTTCGGGTGCACCACCTAAAATTAGGCAAATGGATTGCTAAGCCTAGACTTAGCTCGGACTCTCCCCAGCCCATACCAACACGTGACTTAAATTCAAATATCTAGCATGCAAAAGGGAGTCGCCACTAATCAATTTGTGGTAGGTCGATTAGACACTTAAGTAAAATAATGGGAGAATCATTTTACTCCTATGAACCAGAGACTTTAGGCACGGGGACTTAGTTACACTAGATTATCCTAATGCCCTTTCGGTAGCTTTTTTATTTCGAAAAAATGTTTTGCAGGCAGCTTGAATTAATTTCACTTTCCTAACATGTGAGGTTATTATATGGGTGCGCATACCACCAATTTAACACTCAAGAAAGCAATTAAATAATGCAGAACTTACCTCAAAGCAACGAAAGCATCTGTGTTGTTAGATCAGAATTCACATAAGCAATTCTAGATATGATTTCTAATTAACAAGCAATCACTCAATTTTTGCTTTCGCTTTTTAACGAAAAAATGCAATGATTCTAATATAAAATGAAATAATATGGCATGGCAAAATGTCCTAAACTATATGACATGAAGAAATGCAATAATTAAATGCAATCTAAATGACCTAATTCTAATGACATGCAATCCGATGCAATAACATACAAAATTATTTCAACTAAAATGACATGGAACATGCAATTTAATATGCGAGCTATATGTAACGCAACATTTATTAAATGACCTAGTCTAATGACAAGCAATTTCTAATTAAATGAACCTAACAACAATCACTAAATGACGTGCATTTCATGAACCTAATTCTATATGACGTGCACATGATTTTTTATTTTTTTAATAAGAAATTGCAATCTATCTAGGATAAATTATTTAAACCTATAATTAATAAACATGCAATCCTAATATGCAATGACGTACAAAGAATGCCCTAATTCTACATGATAGATGCATGATGATTTTTTTTTTTTTTGTGTTTTTTTTATTTTATAAAATTCGAAATTAAAATTGCCAAATAATTAAACATCCTAAATGAATAAATTTTATGGATTTTTATTTTTTAGAAAATTCGAAATAGATAAATTTCCTATCCTAGATATCCAATTTAGTTCAAAGATATCATCTAACCTAGATATCATCTAAACATGCATTTAAAAAAAATGACTAACTAACCTATCGTGCAATCAATTCTAATCTACATGGGATGCAAATGCAATTTTTTTTTTTGTATTTTCGGGATAAATATAACAATTAAAAGATAAACATCAAACGATCCATAGTCATCAAAAATGCTATCCACCATTCGAATTGAAATTCATACTTGATTATTTCGCTAATAAAATCGATAAATTGATCTTAAGCCTTAAAGATCAAGATATCAATTTTACTCCCACGTGAATAATTATTCCATCGAAAGCCTTATAGATAGAATAAAAATTCGTGCGGTTGTGAATTGGATTCTGCATCACGGAATTTCAATCATGCATTAGAAAATACTTCAAACAAGGAGACAAAATATCAAGAAATAAAATAAGATAAAAAAAATCTACCTAATGAATTAAATCTACCTGATAAAATAAATCTACCTAAAATAAAATAAATCTCTACCTAAATTGAATTTTTCCAAAAATTCGAACAGTAGATTGGACCAACGATGGAGGCTCGGTGTGGCTAGAGTCGGTGGTCGTGATGGTGGGTCACCGAGGGGGTTCAAGTGATGCTGGCTGATGGGTCTCTCGGTGGTGCTTACGATCAACAAACCTACAAAACAGAAAACTTCACCAGATGCTTGGTTTGGGGATGAGCTCAATGGGGCAGCAGCTTGTCTTGACGTCGGGCCAAAGGATGGTGTCGGAGCAGCTCACGTCGAGGCTTTACGGCTCAGCATGGCTATTTTGCTGGTTCGGCGAGGCCGCAAAAACTATCAAAACTTAATGTAATCACATGGAAGTTTGCTGCGTCGTCAAGCGAAGCAATCTTGATACACGTCTTTTCTTTTGTGGACGTGTCTGTGGTCGAGAGTTGAAGAGTGTGTAGTGCTCCGTGAAAACCTCAGGTGCTCGACGTTCAAGACCTGAAGACCCCCCCTTTCATGCCTTCTTTTCTATAATCTTCCTGCAAGCTCACACGTGGTGCTCCAATTGTTGGCGTCTTTCGTTCTCAAATTTTGACTTTTAAAATCCCCACGATCAGATTGGAAGACTGATTGCAGGCATTGGTAATTGGTCGAGTCATCACGTTGGGAAGACGACGGATGCAACCCACTGGGCACGCTGGGAATTTACAGGAAATCATCAAAGAATTAAATGCCGCTAGTGAGGGGTTGGGAGACAATGCGCAGCTGCGACTGGCTTCGATCAAGAGGGCCTTGACCGTCTATGCGGTTCACTCTTTCGTTCGTGTATTCTCAATGTGCGCTCCGAAATTCTGAGTTGCCGACTCTCACCGTGGAGAACGTGAGTTCTCCCCCTTTTTTTTTTGCGGCCGTGTGTTTCTATTGTTTGGCCTCCCAAAACCCTAAGCGAACAAACCTATTTATAGGCCACCGATTAGGTTTTTAATTTTTCTAAATCGATATCCACGGAGATTCTTTTTTTTTTTTTCAAACACAATATTTGTTTTGCCGAACGCAATATTTGTTTTTCCACTTGCCCTATCCGAATTAATCATATCCCGGAAAATTTTCAAATTCCTATTTTCACGAGATGACATTTGATCATTAAAAAAAACGGGCTTGGGACAATTTGCTCGCTTCGTGGGCTTAATTCGGCCTGTCAAGTTAAAAGTTCAGAACCACTAATTTGAACCCATTCGTCACCGGTCCAATGCAAAAAATGCAAATTAAAAATCAACGCACCTAAATCTATATGCTATGCAATTAATCTTCTTCTTTTTTCGGGGATAAAATTAACCCATAATTTTCTATGCAATAAATAAATTATCAGATCGCGAAAATTGAGGTGTCAACAACTACCCCTCTTTGAAGGTGAGCTCGTAGAGGTTGCTTTCAAAGACAAGTTGAAACCTAAATTTTGACCACGCACATGCACTGAATGATTTGATTTTTGATTTTTGATTTTTTTTTAATTTTTTTTTAGTCGGAAAATGAATCCCATTTTCAAATGGAATTTATATGATGCATGGAAATGCTAATGCAAATGCATGATGCGAAAGGAAAGAACGTACCTACAGTCACTTACCAGTCAGTGTGGTAAAGCATCTTGAGGTGCATGATAAATCCCTATTTACTCCACAGGTACCCAACTGTCACTCAGGTTCCTTGAAGAGTCTAATAGGTAATAGATTGAGACATTGATTGGGAAGAACACTCACATCCAAAGTGAAATGTTCAACAAAAAGAATTGAGACATCTAGATCCAGACTGAGATGTCAAGAGTTTTTTTTAAAAGCTCGAAATGCCTAAATCCAGACTAGGATATAATGAGAAAGCTCGAAAAACATTCACATCCAAAGTGAAAAGTTCAACGAAAAGAATCAAGACATCCGGGTCCAGATTGAGATGTCAAGATATTTGAAACTCGAAATACCTAGATCCAGACTAAGGTATAACGAGAAAGGTCGACAAAACATTCACATCCAAAGTGAAATGTTTAGATGGATATAATCAAGACATCTAAGTCCAGATTGAGATGTCATGATTTTTGAAACTCGAAATACCTAGATCCAAACTCAGGCATAACGAGGAAAATCGAAGAACATTCACATCCAAAGTAAAATGTTCAACGAAAATAATCAAGACATCCGGGTCCAGACATACATGTCATGATTTTGGAAACTCAAAATACCTAGATCCAAACTAAGGTATAACAAGGAAGATCAAAGAACATTCACATCCGGAGTGAAATGTTCAACGAAAATAATCAAGACATCCGAGTCCAAACAAAGATGTCATGATTTTGGAAACTCGAAATACCTAGATCCAGACTAAGGTATAACGAGGAAGATCGAAGAACATTCACAGCTAGAGTAAAATGTTCAAATGAAAAGAATCGAGACATCCGGGTCCAGACTGAGATGTCAAGATTTTTTAAACTCGAAATACCTAGATCCAGACTAAGGTATAACGAGAAAAATCGAAGAACATTCACATCCAAAGTAAAATGTTCAATGAATATAATCAAGACATCCGTGTCCAGACAGAGATGTCATGATTTTTAAAACTCGAAATACCTAGATCCAGACTAAGGTATAACGAGAAAGATATTAGGGGGGACAACTCGATCGAGTCGAGTGTCGGTGCACTTGAGAGGGAATACCTATGCAATGATGTATTCAAGATATGGATAGAGATATACTTACTTGATAACATCTCTGATCCTTGGGGATGTCTCCTGCAAAACATGGTCGTAGGAGAGGGAACATGCATTTGTAGTCACAAACATGCATTAATTCAAGAGAGGTTCATGTGTGACGACTTCCATGCATCACCTAATTTCCATTGGGAAAGACCTCAAAAGAATAATCCAATCTGAACACATGAGTGTCATGGATGTGTCAAGTGAGGGATCTTTCAGTCTAAAAGGACTTTTCACTCGTCCTCATTAAAATCGTCATTTCATCCTGTCCTTTGATGCAGGATTTTGATAGTCACTCTATCTCACCATCATGTCAAACAAGGGTTTGATCAATCTCGCAAGTGGTACGACCTTACCAGTCTAAGAGGTCTTTTACAGGGACTGCAATATAGGCTTGGTCAACGGCTTAACAAATGAGACTCCTTGAGTCGAGGTTATTGAAAAAAAGAATGATATTCTGTCAACATCTCTAGGTTTACAAGTCAAGAAGCATATGAAATGAGGCAAAAATCATCTTACTCGCACTTCTTCAAGTGATGCTTTCAAACATATGAACTCTTACGTTAATTCAAGTGCCATAATCTGAAGAGACTTTGCAAGGGACGTAACGTAGGCTTGGTTCATGGGTTGAGAAGCGAAATGAATATTAGGCTCAAAAAGTGTTTAGGGGGTCAAAGTTGGTGATCATCTTGACATTTCCACCAATTTTCTTCCACACCATCGAAGATTTTCTTCACATCAAAACTCCATTGATTGTAACAGTACTTGAGTTTTTTTAGTAATGCCTTGTGGGGATACTACTCACCACATCAAGTGTTTGATTTTTATCTTTTCTGGGCATTGGCCTTGCTTTTACCAGGCACACTGCTTTTTCATGCCCCATTTTTTTGCACTTACTTTCTTTGGACTTGCACAGCCTCCATCTTTTATCAACATTGTAAACCATGTTACTCGAGTGGTTTGTTTTTCTTGCCTTGCCCCAGTGTAGGGGATGATCACCAACTGGGTTTCATGTGAAATAAATTCATAGGCTAAAGTGGGTTATGCAATGGATAAAGTGTATAGGATAGAGAAAGAACAGCTCTTCGTCGTCCTAAGGCACTTCAAATTATTGTACAAGTTACAATGCGAAAGCAATACTCGAAGATTGATGCAAGTATGAGTAAGAAAATTCCTATCATTCATTTCAAATTTTGCCCCAATATGGGACAATCCTTGATAGAGATAATTTAAAGAAGCTCTTCATGTGTGTGGGCTCAAATGGCTAAATAACGAGTATACCTGTAGTGTTTCGGGTAGAAGAATAAACTGCCTCTTGTCATCTCGGTTGATGTACCTTTTGCGAGATCACGTTTTCCTTGTAGGCATGGGATTGTTCCACACAACTCACTGGGGTTTAGTGTATGAAATAGTGTATGGAATAAGGTTTGCCTTTCGTCATTCCAAAGTATCCCTTTTGACACATTCAATTCATCTCACATAATTCATCAAGGAAAACATGCAAGATTTGTAACAAATTTGAACAATTGAACTTGCAACTCATTGAAGCAATTTATTTATCATAGAAATCTTTGCAATTCAAAACATGACACAGCAAATTCTATCATGGGTAATACTTCTTGATAGCATCAAAATTCACTGGAGTGGAAAACTCATGACCATCCATTTCTGCCAGGATTAAAGCACCACTAGGAAGCACCTTCTTCACTATATATGGAGCACCGTAGTTTAGAGCGAACTTGCCACCAGGATCCAGAAAAATCGGCAACAACTTCCTTAGAACAAGGTCATTTACCTCGAAATGTCTCGGTCTCACCTTTCGGTTGAAGGATCTAGCCACCCTCTGCTGATAAGTTTGGCCATGGCAAAGAGCCTTCAGTCTTCTTTCATCAATCAAGTTTAAGTGTTCAAGTCTTTGTTGCGTCCACTCAGCCTCAGACAACTCCATTTGGGATAAAACTCTTAGAGAAGGAATCTCCACTTCCACAGGTAGAACTGCTTCCACTCTGATGGAATTCTAGTCGGCAGAAGACGACTTACCTGATTCCAATGCGCAAACAGCAAATAGCCATGGATCGAACGTTGAATTGCGAATCAATCACGAACAACTGCCTCACGTTGGTCTGGATGCAATCACAAGGAAAACACCCGATTTCCACGGCGTAAATGCAAACCGTTCTTGCAAATTGATGATGGAACGCCTTCTTTCTTGACGATGGAATTTTGAGAGAGAATTTGGTGTGAATGAATTGACAACTACTTCCCAACGATTGTGTTCGGGAGATTTTATACGTCTCCCTTCGTACCCCTCCATTGGTGACTTTCCATCGTAACGCATTAAGATGAAACAGTGCGTTCTGTTCGCACCCCATCATGGACGTACCAGCTGAAAGAACTACATCTCCCACTCGGACATGATGGGCCTGATAGCGCTCTATCAAGAATATAAGGCAAGGCATTCAACATTCATCAACTTTACAGAACAATTCATAATGGCAAGTAAGCCGTGCGACCAGTGAGTACACCTGCACTTGGGAGCTCAAACTATGCACCTGTTAGGGATGACATAATGGCTACAACCGAAAAGAAAAACAAACAATCGATGTCTCATAGTGCCCCAGACATATTTTGTTACATCAATTCAAGTATACCTATCCCTTAAAGGCTATACTTGATTATCCTAAAAAAACATCATGTATTTACAATTATATCCGCAACCACATAAGGCGATATAATTGGTCGACCAAGAAATACATGTGACAGATGTAAAACAACAATAGTCTTCCTTCGCACTCATGTCTCTCTTAATTTTAGAACAATCGCTTTCCTAGACACGTCCCATAGGCCATATCTATTCATGACTGCCCGTAACATGCTAAAGTAGCAACATTGATCTTTCATTTCGAGAACATAGTCAGAAGTAACATAGGGAACGAATTGAGGTAAATTATAAATTACCTCAAGGGCTCACACAATGAGTAAATAGGGATAATTTTACTCACCTTCCCTTGTCGGTCGAACAATGCACATGTAGTATGAATTACATGCTGTAGTGGCTTTCTCTTTCTATAAGAGCGTATGTCATTTCTTAAATATATCCACTATACGGATCTTAGCCTAAACAAGTCACGTGCTTCTCACGTACTCATGTTTAACTCGAGTGCTATATTAGCTCGCTTTCTATAGCGCCCAATTAAGTACTCGCATCCGGCATTTTACAGGCATACATGATTGTGGGACTATCATGTTCGGTCTTAAACAAATCACAGACCTCATCTTGACTCCAATCAAGGCGACATATTTTATGTACGAGACTTGCTCTTTAGCATTTATTTGTACATAACGTCTCATCTCAACGTGCTAACTATAGCACTTGAGGCGATTGCTTGTGTGAGTAAGCCAATCATTACCTGCTGACATACTTTCCAATAATATATGTGTGCTTGTGCTAGTCTCATAATGGATTTGTACTTTTGATAAAACATCAAGTCATTAATAAACAAACAAGTACAATACACATGTCCATAAATACATAAAACAATGATCCTCTACAATAACACATATCACATTCTACGCAAACCTAGTGACACCCTGTGGGTCAAGAATATGTCTCTAGGAATAGCCTTCGTAAATGGATCAGCAACCATTCTATTGGTTGAAATATATTGTAGAATCACTTCTTTCTGCGCTATAATATCTTTGATGAAGTTATTCTTTATGTCAATGTGCTTCGTCCTTCCATGATACTTGGGATCTTTCACATAGGCAATGGCTGCTGACTATCGCAATAAACTGCCACCTTTGGTCTTGAAATCTCGTGACAAATGGCTAAATTTTCAAAGAAACGTTTTAGCCATACTACTTCTTGCACTGCTTGCGCGAGAACACGCAATAAATTCAGCCTCCATAGTAGACAAGGCTGTGCATGTTTGTTTCTTGCTATTCCAAGAAATTGCACCTCCATTGAGCAAGAATGCATATCCAGAAGTCGATTTACGCTCATCCAGGTCTCCACCCCAATCAGCATCTGAATAACCTAATAGGCGTAAATCATTCCATTGGTAACAAAGTCGATAGTCCATAGTGCCCTTCAAGTATCTCAGGATCCTCTTCACTGCTTTCCAGTGTGCTTGACCGGGATTTGATTGAAATCGGCTCACCAATCCCACGGCATAACATATGTCGGGTCGAGTACACATCATAGCATACATCAAGCTTCCGATCGCACTAGCGTAAGGAACAATTTCCATTATTTTAATTGGAAATCCTTATCATTCTCACCTCTACTAGGAAAATCGTTCTCCAAGAACGTGACATCTCGTGACTCCTTTTCGGTCACACTCCCATCAGCTTGTTCACCTATGAACACGTACCCTTTGGAGTGTTTAGAATATCTTATAAAGATACATTTCTTCCCTCTAGGGCCTAATTTGCCATATTTATGGGAAGATTCATAAACATAAGCTGCACATCCCTATGGACGTAGACTACTTAAGTCTGGTTTTCTACCAATCCATAATTCATAAGGGGTGGAAGTGACCGATTTTGAGGGCACTCAGTTAAGTACATAGGCAGCAGTCAATAATGCATCTCCCCAAAAGGAGATAGGTAAATTTGCTTGCGCCATCATAGACCTAACCATTTTTAATAGGGTTCTATTCCTTCTCTCAGCTACCCCATTTTGTTGTGGAGTATTAGGAATAGTCAATTGTCGTACAATTCCCTTTTCATCACAAAGAGCCTTGAATTTCTCCGATAGATACTCACGTCCGCGATCGGTTCTCAATGCCTTTATTGTTTTGTTCAACTGATTCTCTACCATCGTTATATATTGTCTAAAGCATTCTAATGCTTCGGACTTATGGGAGATCAGAAAGACATAACCGAAATGCGTGAAGTCATCTATGAAAGTAATGAAATATGAGGCTCCATGCCTTGCCCTCACATTCAAAGGACCACAAATGTCAGAATGTATGAGTTGCAATGGAAATTCAGCTATAGTCCCTTTACCGAATGGTTTTCTAGTTGCTTTTCCCGCTAGACAATGTTCACATACGGGTAGATCAACATTAGTGAGTGACCCTAAAAGGCCTTCTCTAGCTAATCTTTGCATTCTTTGCAACCCAATGTGACCTAATCTAGCATGCCAAGTATTTGCATCAATCTCAACGTTATTAGAAGACGCAATTAGAGAAAAACAACCATCAACATTAACATTGTACTGATCATAGTCAATGTCCAACACCATAAACCATTCAATACATGACCTGAACCATAATAAACTATTCCATACAAAATATCAACACAATCACCATGGAAATTCAATACATAACCTAAGCTAAGAAGAACAACTACAGAGACCAAGTTTCGTCGAATATCCGGAGCATAAAGGACATCAGCGGAATAGGTTTCGACCACCACGTAAGATTAATTTACATGTGCCGATACCCTTCACTTCAACTCTTGAGTTATTCCCAACATATATCCATCTTCTTCCAAGCGGTATCCGACGATACTCCACAAATGCTTCTCGGTCTCTAGCTATATGGTCTGTTGCTCCTGAGTCTACAGTCCACATTGGATGAGATTCAGCAAGCATTACAAGATTAGAAACAAAAGCATTACTCAAAGTAATGGAGTAATAGGGTACATTTTTCGGCTCAGTGCATTCACGAGCAAAATGACCTAGCTTGCCACAATTGTGGCACTCCATCTTGGCCTTGTCATTCTTCCCACCACGCTTCTTGCGTCGAAAGGTCTTAGCCCTCTTGGGTCCCTGATCAGTCATCTTCCCTTTGTTGTTGAACTGAAGATTCCTCTTGCGCTTAAAACCCGAAGCTTTACGCGAACTCGTTTCAGCAACATAAGCATGGGTAGAGGATCTCGTAGCCTCTAGGCGCTCATCCTCTAATTCCAAATGACGCGCAATATCTTCAAAAGTGACGATGTTCTCACTATGCGTCATATTGATCTTCATATGTTCCCAATTATCAGGAAGAGACCTTATAACAGCCTGAACTTGTTGTTCATCAGTAAGGGAGTGACCTGCCGACTTCAACTCATGGATCATGTTTAACATCTCCCGAAGATGTTGCCTCATTGTTACATTTGGGCGCTTTCGGAATGTGTCAAACTTGATGGCGAGTCTCCTCAGCTTAGTGGCAGATGTACCCCCCAACTTATCCTTCAAGGCAACCCACATAGCTTGAGCTTTATCATAACTTTCAAACTCACACATGAGATCATCTTGCATACAGCTCAGCAACGTGATGCGAGCAATGCTATTCTTCTTTTTCCAAGCTTGATAAGCTTCTAGATCTCTCATGTGTTGAGCTGAAGTTCCATGCTCAGGTTCATCCATGGTGTGGTTGAGGGTTTCCAAAACCCCTTGCTCCTCAAGGATGTATTGAACCTTTCGGTGCCAAATATCATAATTGTCACCGTTCAGCTTCTCACCCTTATTGAGGTCAGCCACAATGGTCTTGGATGCCGATGCCATAATCAATTGCTATAACACATTGATATAATAGACGCATAATCAATACTAGCACATTTTTCAGAGTAACACACATATTTAATTTGCAGCAAAAACAAACTAAAATAATAATAATTCAACAAAAAGACATAGAAACAAAAGTTCACTTTGTTCCCAATCAACTTCTATGTAAGATTGTTCTATTATCATTAATTAGTTTAATTTGCACAAATTTTGAGTTCTAGGTGAGGACTCCTTCGAATTCTACCAACCTACGAACTCCCACTAGGAAAATAATTACATGACCTCATGTAATTTCTACATCTTTCCTTAACACAAAACCATAGCATGATAATAACCAACGTATAAAACAACAATCATGCTTCAACTATAATTAAAATTGCAATTCAACATGTAATGGATTTCCTACCATTGTTCTAATTTTCTAGCAACTAGAAAATTGCAAGTATATTGAAACCATATACATCATATCATTGAACCAAACTTTACACAGCATATATAACATCATTTGCACAAAAGTTAGCCACTGTATTTCCTAAACCACAAGAAAATACAAGCTACAAATGAATAAACTATGCACTAAAAAACCAAAAAATACGCGTACATAGGGTTCCCTACACATTTTCATATATTTATAAAATCCAAAAATGAAAACTAATTATACCATAGTGTGGAGGACATCCCTACGAACCCAATGCCACCGACCACGCTCCAATCGAAGCCCGCACGCGCCGCCGGTGAGCCAAACGGCTCCTGGCCGGTCCGACCGTTGACCGCTCAACGGGTCGGGTCAACGGGTCTGGTCAGGTCAACGGGTTGGGTCGGTGGTCGGGTCAACGGGTTGGGTCGGTTCGCCGGCCAGTGACCGGCCGGCCAACTACCGCCGGCAACGACGTCATCCCAACGGTTACCGACCGTTGGATGATGTCATCACGCGCCAGTTCATCGACCGGCGCATGACGCGCACCCGCTGGTTCACATACCGGCGCGTGTAGCGCACGCGCTGGCCAAGCCAGAGCTTCAGGCGCGTGGCGCCCACGCGCAGCGGCTTCTGGCCGCGCGTGCGGGCACGTACGGCGTCGTACGGCGGCGCTCGACCCACCGTTGGACTCGTCTCGACGAGATCTTTCACCCTATATATTCAAAAATTAATTTTGGCCCAAAAATTATATCGAAAATGGCCAAAACCGTACGGGTGTACACGACATCGAGTCCGTTCTTCACTCCGGTTGAAATTTCGAGTTTTTATAGATGGCAATTTCGACCATTAGACATCCAAACAGTGTAGAATTGATACTCTTGATCTCAATATCAAAAGTTAAACGAGAAATTTCAATGAATAACAAGGCAGAAATCACGACCGGGCTCTGATACCAATGATGGAATTCTAGTCGACGGAACACGACTTACCTGATTCCAACGCGCAAACAGTAAATAGCCCCGGATCGAACGTTGAATTGCGAATCAATCACGAACAACACTGCCTCACGTTGGTCTGGATGCAATCACAAGGAAAACACCCGATTTCGACGGCGTAAATGCAAACCGTTCTTGCAAATTGATGATGGAACGCTTTCTTTCTTGACGATGGAATTTTGAGAGAGAATTTGGTGCGAATGAATTGACAACTACTTCCCAACGGTTGTGTTCGGGAGATTTTATACGTCTCCCTTCGTACCCCTCCATTGGTGACTTTCCATCGTAACGCATCAAGATGAAACAGTGCGTTCCATTCGCACCCCATCATGGACGTACCAGCTGAAAGAACTACACATGCCATATACTAGAGCAAAAGGGGTTGCCCCAGTAGAAGTGCGGATTGATGTCCGGTACGCCATTAGTGCGAAGGGTAACCTGTCATGCCAATCTCAATAATTCTCAGCCGTCTTAGCCAGAATCTTCTTAATATTTTTATTGGCCACTTCAACAGCCCCGTTCATTTGAGGGCGGTAAGGGGATGAATTCAAATGCTTGATCTTAAACTCGTTGAACAACTCATTGACAATTTTGTTGTTCAAATTTGTCCCGTTGTCAGTGATGACTACTTTAGGGACGCCATAGTGAGCAATTATATCTCATTTGATGAACTTTGCAACATTGCGAGCGGTGACACTTGCAAAGGACATAGCTTCAATCTATTTGGAGAAATAATCTATCGCCACCAAAATGAATCGATGCCCATTGGAAACCTTCTGATTTATTGGGCCAATTATATCAATGCCCCACATTGAAAAAGGCCACAGCTCGGAAAACTGGTGCATCTCAGTTGGAGGAACATTTATCTTATTAGCATAGATCTGGCAACGATGACAACTTTGAACATGCTGAATACAGTCACCCTCTAGTGTGAGCCTGTAGTAACCTAATCTCATAATCTTCTTGGCCAACATGTGCCCATACATATGAGGACCACATACTGCTTCGTGCACTTCTTGCATGATTTGAGTGGGTTCGGTTGCATCTACATACTGCAACAAGACTGAATCATAAGACCTCTTGTACAAACTTTTACCACTGATAAAGAATTTTGAGGCCATTTTCATGATATACTTCCTATCAGCTGGAGTACTTCCTTAAGGGAATTCCTATTTCTGAATGTAATTCATGATATCGTAATACCATGGCTTTCCATTTGATTCCTTAGTCACGATCATACAATAAGCCGGCTTTGGTAGAACCTCTATTTTCAAAGGCTCAACTTCTAATCCATCAGTAACTTGCAACGTAGAAGCTAAAGTTGCGAGTGCATCTGCGAATTGATTATGATATCTCGATAAGTATACGAATAAAACTTCACCGAATTCTTTCACTAGATCCTCTAGATACTCGTGATATGGGAGCAGCTTGGTATCTTTAGTCTTCCATTCACCTACAGCCTGTAGTATGATTAGCGCGGAATCCCCGAACACTTTTACCTTGGCTTTTTCATGTTGTTCCCAGCTACGTTGCACCTCAATGGAATCCTTGATCGAGTCATCAGGATCATCATTATCAGCACTTGTTGGATTGGATTGGACCATTTCCACACCTTTGCATGCTATATGATCATCCTTGAAACATAATGTAGATAGATAAAAAAGACAAACAGGGCAAATCATATTTATCTATCTCTTTTTTTAAAGATTTTTCTTTTGAAATTGTTTTTTGAAAAGTAATTGGAAAAGCATTTTTTTTTTAAATATTTTGACACAAGAAAGTATGATGAAACTCAGGCCTAAGAATTCTCCTTGGATTTTTCATTTGTTTTATCGGTTGGATATCATCACCGGGTTGGTTTGGTGTGCCTCATCATACTCTCAAAATAAAGCTTGCAATTTTATTGAAATTTATCAATCAATTACAATTTATTGAATGGAAAATGCAATTCAAGTCCTAAGAAGAAAGCGAAAAAGAAGAAATCGAAAACAATACCTAGAAAGCAATAAAAATTCCCACGTGGGGGAATGTGTGAAAGTGATAAATGGGTTACTCTTGTGGGCCAGGGCCTATTTCTTCCAGAAGTTCTCCATCAATGGCTCCTATGACGAGGTCATCGAATAGAATTGTCATTCCTTCCAAGGCGTCATAAGAATTTTCGGTCTTTGGAGGCGTTGGATCGTCCATGCCATCCCATCCACTTGGAATTATGGTGTGGGGGTCAATATAAGAGCTAGGAGGAGCCGAATACTTCACCATATAGTCAAATTTTCTACTTGGCTGCCCTAGAGCATCCATGACTTCCGCTTCATCTCTCATCATAATTGGAGGACCAGGGAACGTATCGCGCATGTTTGGAGGTGGTAAAATTTGCCTCCCTTGCCCTTGTTCAGGTGGCGAGTTGTGCCTTCCCCATCCAGAACTTCCTCCACCTCTTCCATGGTACCCTAATCCAGCAGATCGGGACCTCTGAGGAGCTTCAATGGGGTTTTGAATACCTTGACCTCTTCTTCCAAGACCATGGCTAGGAACAAAGCCATTCCCGACCATCACCCTTCCTACCATAAGGGTAGCATTTGAAACTTCAGGAGTGGGCGGTGACGAATCTCGAGAAGCCTGTATGGTGGACACCAATTCAAATGAGTGATAGCTCGATTTGAATTCAATATCTGACTCAACATAGGGGATAGTCGTCTCATGGTAAATTTGATGATCCTCCTCTCCATAGTAGTGACTAGCTTCCCTTTGATCACAAACTTCACAGCTTGCTGCAGACTTGAAGTTACCGCTCCAGCAGTGTGAATTCAGGGACAACACAGCAGAAAATTAAATGCGGTAGGGATATCCATTACTTGAAATGGGACATTGAAAACAATCGGCCCTATTTGCACATTGAGATGAATCTCTCCGAGCACCTCCTTCTTTGTGCTATCAAAAGCTCACACAGAAGTCTTTGCAGCATGTATCTTGGACGGGTCTACCTTAAGATGGTGAAGAGTGGCCAACGGACATATATTTAGGGCAGACCCATTATCAATGAGCACTTGGGACACATGAGAAGCCTTGTGCTTGACCAATATGTAGAGTGCTTTGTTATGCCCTGTACCCTCAAGAGGGAATTCCTCATCAGAAAAAGCAATCATGTCCTTGAGAATGACCAATCCAACAAAATCCTCCAGCTTATCTGCCTCAACCATTTCGGGTACACGAATTTCACTCAGCACCTTCATCAGTGACTTTTGATGCACAGAGGATGTTTGGAGGAGCTCGAGCAAAGAGATCTGAGCGGGCATCTTTCACAATTGCTCGACCACATTATACTCACTTGCTTTAATCACAGCCATAAATTCCTTAGCTTCTTCGTCAATAACAAGCTTTGCGGGTTGAGCATTGGCTTGAGCATAAGTCTGACCAGACCTCATAACGAGGTCAACATCTAAGTCATAGGACCAAGGCACCGCTTTGTTGTCGACATACTCATATGGTTGAGGCATCTCGATCACAATCTCCTCATCAGATGCATCTTCTAACAGGGGCATATCCGCGAGCGTCGGATCTACTTCTTCCTTACCATCATCGAGAGCAGTCTGCTCCTCCTCCCAGTCGATAATGATGTGGAAAATGGTGGAAACTATGCAGTTACGGTCAGCATACATGATGACACCGTTATCTACCTTTATGGTAACCCTTTCTCTCATCAGTGATAATGGAATGCCCTCATGACGTGGATAGTATCCAGCTCTCACCAGCCCATTATAAGCATCCGCCACATGCACATTCGAGTTCTTGATTCGACCGTGAACATGTTCGAAGATAGCATTCACCTTATCCTCATGCTTGGGTAGAGGATTCTTCCTGACATTTGGCTGGGCGGTGTTGAAGGCAAATACCTTAGTGTCCAATAAGTTTTGGACCTTATGCTTTAAAGTCATGCATTCATCAGTCGAATGTCCTACTTCCCCCATATGATACTCGCATTTCTTAGAGGGGTCGTAGTTAGAGAAATTTTCAGCATTGGGTCGTTTTAGTTCGTAAGACAACAACTCCTTTTGAAGGACTTTTAAGACCTGGGACAAAGGGCCAGGAAGAGGAGTGAACTACCTCTTAACAAACTGTTGAGGTGCGGTCGGTCGGCCTCCTCCTTGTTGATTCTTAGGGACATGAACAATCGGAGACTTGCCAGACTATGCATATGCAACATTGACTTCCGTGCTAGGTTCTTTGTCTTTCTTCATGGTGAACCTTTTGCCTTGATGAGTTTGTTCATTGAACCATCCATCTCTTAGCCCAACTTCGATCTGTTCACCCACCGGGATAAGTTGGTTGAAATTCTCAACATACGTGCTAGCCATCCGATTGCAAAACTCAAACGGGAGAGTCTTGACGAACAACTTCATCAGCTCCTTGTCAGCAGGCTCCGGAGTGACTTGAGCGTCCAGATTTCGCCACCTTATAGCATACTCCTTGAATGACTCACTTTTCTTCTTCTCCATCCACTCAAGATCCTCTCGGGAAGGTGCAATGTCCATGTTGAACTTATATTGCTTGATGAATGCATCAGTCACTTCATTCTAGGTGTCAAGGAGGTTTACATTCTTCATTATGTACCAGTTCAGTGCAGGCCCAGTCAAATTTGCATGGAATGATTGAATCATGAGCGGCTCATTCTTGACATATTGGGCTATGCGTTCGTGGTACATCTGCAAATGAGCTTTTGGGCAGGAAGTACCATCGTATTTCTCGAACTCCGGCATTTTGAACTTCTTTGGCACCTTGACCTTCTCATACATAGACAAGTCAAATGGGAGTGAGCTTTGTGACTCTTATAGCTGTCTCACTTTCTCTTCTAGCTTTGCAACACGCTCATCCTGATCTGTCTTGGGAACGCTATCAAGCTTGGTCTTTCCAACAAGGACTGAGTCATCTTCCAACCTGGGCATGTCGTTGTTAATCGTTTGAACCTTGTTTACTTTCTTCGGGATAACTATTTCAAGAAGAGCGGGTGCAGCTATTGGGTTCGCTTGACACCAAAAAAACTTTCGGGATTGAGTTGGGCAACCACTACTACGCGGCCTCACGATCGAAGTCGTATCCAACTCAATACCATCCTAAGTGTCCTAGTGCAGCCCAGGTCTGGCGGCAGGTTGTGTGTGCAATAGTGTAGTGCAAATGCAAGGCATGCACGACAATTTAATATCAAGCAACACTTCAACATGAAATTAAACCATTCATTCCTTCACCTCCCTACAAAACAGAGGTTAGCAAACACTTCCCCTTATACCTCCTAATCTGTTAAAACATTTAACACCTTAAATGTTAGGGATGTACCTGAGATCCTCACTGGCAAACAAAAATATTTTTGCAAAATAGAAGAGAAAATCGGCCTAAGTCCACTAAGAGCTTTAACTCAAGTTCCCAGCAGAGTCGCCAAGCTATCGCGACCAAATTTTCGGGTGCACCACCTAAAATTAGGCTAATGGATTGCTAAGCCTAGACTTAGCTCGGGCTCTCCCAAGCCCATACTAACTCACGACTTAAATTCAAATATCTAGCATGCAAAAGGGAGTCGCAACTAATCAATTTGTGGTAGGTTGATTAGACACCTAAGTAAAATAATGGGAGAATCATTTTACTCCTATGAACCAGAGACTTTGGGTACGGGGACTTGGTTACATTAGACTATCCTAGTGCCCTTTTGGTACCTTTTTATCTCGAAAAAAATGTTTTGCAGGCAGCTTGAATTAATTTCACTTTCCTAACATGTGAGGTGATCATACGGGTGCGCATATCACCAATTTAACACTCAAGAAAGCAAGTAAATAATGAAGAACTTACCTCAAAGCAACGAAAGCATCTACATTGTTAGATCGGAATTCACATCAACAATCCTAGATATGATTTCTAATTAACAAGCAATCACTCAATTTTTGCTTTCATTTTTTAACGAGAATATACTCCATATGCAATGCAATGCTTCTAATATAAAATGAAATAATATGGCATGTCAAAATGTCCTAAACTATATGACATGAAGAAATGCAATAATTAAATGCAATCTAAATGATCTAATTCTAATGACATGCAATGCAATGCAATGACATACAAAATTATTTCAACTAAAATTACATGCAACATGCAATTTAATATGCGAGCTATATGTCACGCGACATTTATTAAATGACCTAGTCTAATGACGAGCAATTTCTAATTAAATGAACCTAACAACAATCACTAAATGACGTGCATTTCAAGAACCTAATTCTATATGACGTGCACATGATTTTTTATTTTTTTAAAAAGAACATGCAATCTATCTAGGATAAATTATTTAAACCTATAATTAATAAACATGCAATCCTAATATGCAATGACGTACAAAGAATGCCCTAATTCTACATCATGGAATTTCAATCATGCATTAAAAAATACTTCAAACAAAGAGACAAAATATCAAGAAATAAAATAAGATAAAAGAAATCTACCTAATGAATTAAATCTACCTAATAAAATAAATCTACCTAAAAATAAAATAAATCTCTACCTAAATTGAATTTTTTCCAAAAATTCGAACTGTAGATTGGACCAACGATGGAGGCTCGGTGCGGCTAGAGTCGGAGGCCGTGATGGTGGGTCACCGAGGGGGTTCAAGTAATGCTGGCCGATGGGTCTCTCGGTGGTGCTTACGATCAACAAACCTACAAAACAGAAAACTTCACCAGATGCTTGGTTTGGGGATGAGCTCAACGGGACGGCAGCTTGTCTTGACGTCGGGCCATAGGATGGTATCGGAGCAGCTCAGGTCGAGGCTTTATGGCTCAACATTGCTATTTTGCTACTTCATGGTTCAGCAAGGCCGCAAAAACTGTCAAAACTTAATGTAATCACATGGAAGTTTGCTGTGTCGTCGAGCGAAGCAATCTTCATACACGTCTTCTCTTTTGTGGACGTGTCTGTGTTCGAGAGTTGAAGAGTGTGTAGTGCTCCGTGAAAACCTCAGGTGCTCGACGTTCAAGACCTGAAGACCCCCCTTTCATGCCTTCTCTTCTATAATCTTCCTGCAAGCTCACACGTGGTGCTCCAATTGTTGGCTTCTTTCGTTCTCAAATTTTGACTTTTAAAATCCCCACGATCAGATTGGAAGACTGACTGCAGGCGTTGGTAATTGGTCAAGTCATCACGTTGGGAAGACGACGGATGCAACCCGCTGGGCACGTTGGGAATTTTCAGGAAATCATCAAAGAATTAAAACGGATGCAACCCGCTGCTGGCGAGGAGTTGGGAGACAATGTGAAGCTGCGACTAGCTTCGATCAAGAGGGCCTTGACCGTCTCTACGGTTCACTCTTTCATTCGTGTATTCTCGATGTGCGCTCCGAAATTCTGAGTTGCCGACTCTCATCGTGGAGAACGTGAGTTCTCCCCCTTTTTTTGCAACCGTGTGTTTCTATTGTGTGGCCTCCCGAAACCCTAAGCGAACAAACCTATTTATAGGCCACCGATTAGGTTTTTAATTTTTCCAAATCGATATGCACGAAGATTCTTTTTTTTTTCAAACACAATATTCGTTTTGCTAAACGCAATATTAGTTTTTCCACTTGCCCTATCCGAATTAATCATATCTTGGAAAATTTTCAAATTCCTATTTTCACGAGATGACATTTGATCATTAAAAAAAAATGGGCTTGGGACAATTTGCTCGCTTCGTGGGCTTAGTCCGGCTTGTCAAGTTAAAGCTCAGAACCACTAATTCGAACCCATTTGTCACCGGTCCAATGCAAAAAATGCAAATTAAAAGTCAATGCACCTAAATCTATATGCTATGCAATTAATATTTTTTTTCGGGGATAAAATTAACCCCTAACTTTCTATGCAATAAAGAAATGATCAGATCGCCAAATTTTAGGTGTCAACAGACAGCTTGCGATAGATAAGCTATACTAATACTGTACCTTGGGTGTGCTTGGGAGACTTCAATGAAGTACGTTTTTATTGGGAAAAAGTGGGGAAGAGGATGACTGAAAATTTTAGAATGATTGCGTTTCGGGATTGCTTCGATGCATGTTCTCTAATGGACATAAACAGTAAGGGATGTGCTTTTACTTGGTCCAATAACTAGGGGTGTGTAACCGGACCGGGTATACCTGATTCCCGGACCGGCCCACCTTGAAAATAGGGTCGGGTATCGGTTCCCATTAAAACCAGTCCGGGAACAGGTTCCCAAAATTTGGAACCAGTTTAAACCGGTCTGGGAACAGGTTCCAAGTGATTACCAACCCGGAAACCGGTTCCCGGACTGGTTTTGTAAGTAGAGGTCCAAAACCTTTTTTTTCTCCCGATTTCTATTCTCACTCACGCAATCACACGATGTTTTTCCTCTTGGCTCTCTCAAACACGCACGGCACTCCTCCTTTGTCATTCATCTTCCTCACTTGTTTCCCTCCCTCACCGACTCCCTCTCACACCGTCTGATGGACGGACGATGTTCATCGCTGCCAAATTCCTGTGTATCACATGGATTGGCTTACCTAATTTCTCTTTTGTAGGAGGAGTTATACTTGCATAAATGAGTAGCTTCATGTAGTAGTTGTGGGAATAAGACTAATATTAGACCCATGTTTGTTGCTAATTCTTTGCCTTATGATTTTATTTACTATAATTAGCCCTATGGATCCTTAATTTTTCGTTTAGTAAAAAAATTCATGTATTAATTTATTACCAGTGCTTAATGTTTCAATATAAACTTGGAAGATTACGTTATTTTCTCGCTTATTAATATAAAATTCGAAGTCATATAGGATATCGGGAGATTGCAAAACAGGTTTCAATAGAAACAGGGTTGACCCTGGAACGGGATCGAAAAAACAGGGTAGGTCGGGTACAGGGTCCAATACAAATAGGGTCGGGTAAAGGGTCTAGGTTTAGACCCTACCCACCTAGACCCGATCACCCCTACCAATAATAGGGAAGGGGAAGAATATCTGAAAGAACGACTTGATAGAGTAGTGAGTACCATTGAATGGTGGCTAATGTACCCTGAAGCTGAAGCTTTTGCTCTTACAGCCGTAGGCTCAGACCATAGTCCTATTATCCTGTCTCTTCAATCGACTCAAACTAGAAGGAAACGAATATGCAGATTTGAAGCTTTTTGGCTTGAAAGTGCCGAATGTAGGGAAGTGGTGTTAGAGTTATGGGAATCTACAAATCAGCACCAGACCAAATTAGTTGGTAAACTTCAGGCTGCTCAAAATGCACTATCCAAGTGGAGTAAATAGAAATTTGTGAATGGCAGGAAGAGAATCAGTCTATTAAAGCAGGAACTAGAGGGCCTTACAAATAATATTTTTGATGTCTTTATTAAGGCACTCTTTAAAAAGTTACAAAGTGAAATTGATGAGCTTGGAAGGTAAGAGGAAATGTACTGGGGGTTAAGATCGAGAATTAATTGGCTGAAATGGGGAGACCAGAACACCAAATACTTTCATGCGACAACCATACAAAGAAGACATAGAAACATAATTTCTATGTTACAAAACACAGAAAATACATGGCTGGTTGAGCAGAATCAATTGAGAGAACATATTGTGCAATTCTTCAGGGAGTTATATCAGTCCAATGGACCTTGGAATTTTGAGCCAGTGATAGACCAACTACCTGCAAGAGTAACAGATGTCATGAACAGACAATTACTTGTTGAAGTTACTATAGATGAAGTCATAGAAGCTACATTTCAGCTAGGAGCAACTAAAGCCCTTGGCCTAGATGGTCTCAACGGTCTATTCTATCATCATCACTGGGAAGACATTAGATGGTCTCAATGGTCTATTCTATCAGCAACTAAAGCCCTTGGCCTAGATGGTCTCAATGGCCACTACGGGCACGCATGATAAAATTTTTATTTCTTGATTTCTTCAGTATCTCTGTTCCTCGGAACAAGTTTGGAACAGAAATCCGTTTAGTAACATAATTTGATTTCTCTATTTTTGAAATAGATTTCTATTCTAGAAATAGAGAAATCGAATAAATCAAAAGCTGAAATTTTTAACTTCTTAGTTTCTGAAATAGAAATCGAAGCTGAAATTAAACCATACAAAAGAACCTTGCGCTTTCTTGCCAACTTATTTCACTCATAACCATAACTTCACAAATTATTGCTAATTTTCTTTTTCTTATTTTGCTTGTGTTTTTTTTTTTTAATTTTTTTTTTGATAACTTCCTCTTTAGGATGAAAGGCAATCGAATGGGTCCCCAATTTTAAAAAACGACCAAAGTTCTTAAATGCTTACTTAAAAACAATGGGGCTCTTTCCTCCTAGAAAGGGCACGCACATGGCCAGTTGAAAAAAAAGTTCTTACGCAATAGATGAATAAAAAACGTGCCTAAAAATTTAACCTTGTTTCTTTACGGATTCAAAATTCTTGCAAAATCAAAATAATTAGATTGTTATACAATCCTGAATTTTAATTCGAAGGCAAGAGATTCAAGAGAATCTCTCTCTTTGCTATGCAAGGGCCATCAAAGGTTCATTGAGCAACAATAAAGAAATTAGGGATGAGCAGTTGGACTGATTCAATTAGAGAATCAAAATAAACTGACTTTCCCCCAATTGGTTGCTAACCATAAACGTTACTTCAAGGTAGAATTCTCATATATTCCTTTATGCCATCAATTTTATTTTGTTGATAATCTTGTATAACTCCGGGATTTTTAACTCCTTTTAAAGGTGAACGGTATCATTTAAATGATTATAGGGATACAGCGAGATGGCCAACAACTGCAAGAGAATTGTTCAACTGTTGACATTCTTCTCTAAGGAATGTCATTGAAAGAACATTTGCAGCATTGAAGAATCAATTTTTCACATTGAGGCACATGCCCTCATTTGCAATTCGAAAGCAAGCACATATTGTAATTACATGTTGTGCCATCCATAATTACATCTGTGATCAAGACAAGATGGATAAGAACTTTTCCCTATATAGAGATCCGCAGTACTTGTCTGAACCTACGCAGGATGAGCTTGCAAACGATACATTAACCAAGGAGGGAAAGCAAATAAATACGCTTAGGAAAACCATTGCCAATAAAATGACAAAGGATAATAATATGCTGGAAATTCCATGAAATTGTATTTTCAACTTTTGTAATGTATTAGTATTATTTCGACTATTATTTTGTATTTGAGGATTTCCTATGTTGTTATCTAATCAATTTCTATTCCTAGAAATAGCAATTTTATTATTTTATCAAACGGATTTTTGTTCTAGAAATAGAATTTTTGAGTCGTTATCAAACGGGTTTCTTTACTCAGAAACTTGTTCGGGGAATAGAAATTAAGAAATCAATTTCTAGAATAGAAATTTTGTCATGCACGCCCTACATCTCTATCACCAGCCCTGAATAAAACAAACATCTCCCTTATTCCAAAGGTCCAGCACCTTGAGAGATTGGACTAGTATTGTCCAATTAGTTTATGCAATTTTAGCTGTAAGATTATCTCTAAAGTGCTAGCTAATCGACTCAAACCCCTCCTAACAGAAATTATAGCACTAGAATAGAGTGCCTTTGCGGGTGGGAGGCAAATCCAAGATAATATCTTCATTGTCCAGGAAGTATTGCATCAAATCAGAATTAGGAGCAGAAAAAAGAAATTTCAAGCAGTTTCGAAATTAGATATGAAGAAGGCATACGATCGAGTGGAATGAGACTTTTTGGAGGCGTGCCTTCTAAAAACTGGTTTTTATGAGAAATAGGTGAAATTGGTGATGCAATGTGTTACTACGGTCACATTTAGCATCAAATTTAATGGTGAACCCCTACAGTACTTTTAACTTTCAAGAGTACTCAGGCAAGGGGATCCCTTATCTCTGTATCTTTTTATTATTGTGGCAAATGTCTTATCCTCCTTGATGAAGCAAGCTGTAGATAATGGCAGCATTACATGAATCAAGCTAACTAGAAATTGCCCTACACTTTCTCACTTATTATTTGCCGATGATTCGATCTTTTTCATGAATGGTACCATTCTAGGATGTCAGAACCTGGCTATGATTTTGAATCAATATTGTGTAATTGCTAGACAAGAGATTAATTTGAACAAATAGGGAATATTTTTCAGCTAGGGCTGCCCTCAAACATTAAAAGATAATATGGCAAGGGAATTGAGGGTTCCTATTATTGATAAAACTGGCAAATATCTGGGTATTCCCTCAGACTGGGGAGAGTCGAAAAAACAAATGTTTGCATGAATCCTCAGGAGAATCAGTTCAATATTAGAAAGCTAGAAGGAGAAGCTGCTCTCTAAAGCTGGAAAAGAAGTCCTGTTGAAAATAGTGATTCAAGCACTACCTCAATACACTATGTCAGTATTTAAAATCCCAGTATCTATTTGCAAGGCTATTGAACAGAAAATTGCTTCATTTTGGTGGAAGACTAATGAAAAAAAAAAGAAGGCATTCATTGGAAGAGATGGGATATATTGAAAATCAGGAAAGATAGAGGTGGTATGGACTTTAGAGATCTTCTCTCTTTTAATAGAGCGATGTTAGGGAAGCATGGATGGCGACTGGTACAACAACCATCTTCTCTTTGGGGCAGATTATTCAAGGGGTTATACTATCCACACACGGATTTTTGGCATGCAGCAAATGGCATTTGACCTTCATGGGAATGGAAAAGCCTGGTCTTAGGGAGGAATTCTATAGCACCCAAAATCATGTGGAAAGTAGGAGATGAATCTAAGATTAAAATTAGGGAGGATAAATGGCTGCACAGAGGTGTTATTGAGGGTCCAGTGCATGTTAATGAACCTTCTTTAGTCTCAGGGAACAAGGCAGATGTGATGAAATTAAAATAGCAGCACACTTTGATGAACATTTAGCTGAAGAAATTCTGACTATCCCTATTAAGCCCCAAACAGAAATGGATCAACTTGTATGGACTGGCACATAGGCAGGCAAATATACACTGAAAAGTGTGTATAACTACATCAAGGAGTACAAAGCACAAATTCAGGAGAATCAGGCTACAACTTCTTTTCAACCTCCCCCATCACTCTGAAAAGACATTTGGAATTTGCACACCTCACCCAAGATAAAAAAATTTATATGGAATTTATGCAACAATGCTCTCCCAACAAAAGATAACTTGTTTGGAAGGAAAATATTACCTGACCCCATATGCCCATTATGCAATTTTGAGAGGGAAACGGTTGAACATCTATTCTTGTTGTGTCCATGGACAAGACAAATTTGGGACACTGAGTTGAACATTAAAATTTCACGTCAGGGCTTGACAAGGATAGAAGAATGGTTTTGTCAACTCAACAAGAATACAATGAATCCTCCAAACCTGCACATGGTGGTTGTAACGTTGTGGAATATGTGGAAGGCCCAAAATCAGGCAGTCTTTCCAGGTAGAAAACCAGAGGTGTCGGCTATCATCGATTCGACACAAGCGGTCCTCAAAATCTATCACAGGTTGAATCCAAGGAAGGGTGGATCCAGAGATAATGGAGAAGCCGAACCTGATAATAGAGAAACCAACATAGAAATTAGCAAGACTAATGCAAAGCTGAGACAGGGGAACAGAGAATCAGGTGAGGAGCAACAACCTATGACTCGTATGCAGGAACACAGAGCGGATGATGGTTTGCGAAACAGGGTAGATGAGTGGAGAGGAAACATGAGATCAAGGTTGTGTAGTGAGCTGAGCCCAGGTAGTAGAGTGGCGTCGGGAACAAGAGTGGAAGGCAGCAGAGCACAACGGCGAGACGAGCACCCTTGGCCTAGCACCTTTAACACTCGAATTACTGGTGAAGCCAGGTGCGAAGCAGAGGAATCAAGCACCAGGAGGTAGAACGGCAAGTTACGAACCCGAACCCAACAAGAGGAAGTCGAAGAGAATGAGCGATCCCTTCACAGATCTGAAACCCGAGAAGCTGCATGCTGGAGGACCCACAAAGTTGGTGGATCTTAATCTCGAGAAATCGACCCCTCTCAACTCAGCAACGATAACCATCGAATTATTGGTGAAGCCGAGAGCAAAGTAGACGGATAAGTAACTAGTGGGCTGAACGGCGAACCCGAACCCGACCAGAGGAAGCCGAAAGGAAAGCAAGTGAGAAGAACAGAGTGCGGCGCCATGGACCGAGAGATGAGCCGAAACAGAGCCATAGAGTGCCGAAAATGGAAGGATGCGCTAGTGCAGGGGGCAGAGTAAGAAGATCTGAAACCCGAGAAGCTGTTCATAAGAAAACCCTTGAAGTCGACAGATCTGCAACTTGAGCAACAAAACCCTCTCAGACATGGACTCCACCACCAGAAGGAGCCTTGAAGATAAACATAGACGGAACATTCTTACCTAGTTTGTTGGAGAATTCTATTGCCTGCATATGCCATGATTCGAAGGAGAGGATGGTGGGCGGAGAGGCTAAAGCAATTAGAGCCTCCTCCCCCTTGATGGCCGAAACCCTAGCACTTTGGAAAGTCCTCAACTTTTTATACCCTAAAAGACACGAAGTACTTCTCTTTGAGTCAGACAATTCGCAACTTGTTAAAGCAATGACCAGTTCACAGCAGTTAAGTTGGGAAGTTCAACCTATTGTCAGCAAATGCAAGGAAAAAATGCAGGCCATTTCACATGTTCAGATAGCCCATTGCTCTAGAGAGGCCAATCGTGCTGCAGGCTAGGTAGCTAAAGCCCACAAGAACAACTACTTATTTCTGAATTGGGTTTTATCACCTTCACAAACTTTATGGAACCTTTTGTGTAATGATGCCCCTTTACCGGGCCTCTCATCTTTGATTACTTAATGAAATGCTTTAGCTTCTGACCAAAAAAAAAATAAAATAGGACCGTACTAAGACAATGGTGACAAGCTTGCTCAAAAAGAGTAGTAGGCTCATTTTGTAATGGGCGTGGACCTCCTATGGTAACGCCCAAATAGTTGCCAATTTTGGTTGCCCCTTTCCACTGTTTTTAATGATAAAAAGGATTTGGGTTTTGAGTGAGACAATATCAAAGAGATTCATGAATGGAGAGGTAATATGCCAAGTCATTGTTTCAATCGTCATGTGTCATAAATTGTTCTTGAATTTTTATTATATTTTGTTGCCTCTCTTGTAATTATTTCGTTCTGATGCCCTAAATTATAGTATTGCTATTTGTATTTGCTTCTTCAGTCATAGCGACTAGTAGCTTTTTCTCAATAGTATCCAAGTTTTCCTATATGAGTTGGCAATTTCCAATTCATTGTTTGCTGCCACTAGCATGGCGTAGAACTTATTCATTTCAAATTCTCCTTCCTCTAGTCGTAGAAAGCAACACCAGCCGCACGCCGGCTGCTCACCAATTTGATTACATTAGGCTTTAAGTATTCACGGTCTGGGCTCGCAGAGCACAGTTACATATACTAAAATATAAATATTCAAAAAAATACATCTATATATAATAAAAGTAATTAAAAAAATAAATAGGCTTTGAATTTACTTTCATATGCTTTATTTTTATTGTACTGATTGTTGTTGTTTACTTTTCCTAGAACATTGTTTAGTCGTTTATGTTCATAAAATGGATAAGGACCACATGAATCACTAAGGCAACAATTCAATCAAGTTAGGATACTGAAGGAGCACTAATTAGAGAATTAGTCTAATTAAGTCCTCATTTCTCAAATTTTGGTCGTATAAAAGTGAGATACCTTTCATTCTTCACTTGGCTCCTAGCTGGCCTTAATAGGCTAGTGGCAAATCCTAGTTAGGTTGGACATCATCAAAACAGTTCCGGTAAATTTTCATTAATGTAAATTTTCCAATCAAAAGTTTGACCCAAGTCAATAAATATCTCCATTGGATTCTTTGAGAAATCTATTGGACGTAGATCTTGGTTCATTTCGTTATGTTCAAAAGAACATGAGGCCACGGCATGGATTTCCCATGCAAACACAATGTAGCCTTTTCCTAAAGGAATGCCATCCGCACGTCGATGGCATGCTGGTTGTATGCCTATAGCCTCTCTCTCTCTCTCTCCTAAACAATAAAAGGACACATTGAAAAATGCAAATGCCTTTCTTCTCTTTGCTCGAGATTTGATTTGTCGCCACATCACTAAAGAAGGCAAAGGAGGATCACAAGGCGTTCTTTCTCGATAAGTAGCAGCAATGCAAGGGAGTCCCCATGTGGCCTCAATCTGTTCAATCAATGTGCAAAAAAGCAGAGGTCAAATGTGGGGAGAAGGAGAAGGTACCATCTTTCCATACCCCCTCGTGGGAAAAGGGAACGCTCCAATAAGATAGACAATGCTAAACAGGCACCAGGACTTCTCATTTCCAACCAAATGGAAAAAATAAAAATAAAGATGTTGAAAGATACGCAGAAGATTGGGAAGATTTGATTAGATCAAATTAGGGATTTTATTGAATCAATTAAAATCAGATCTAATCTATACATTGTATCTTTTCCTTTTATTCTACACATACTCTGTAATATAATGTAACTCTGTACATTGAATGAAACACAGAGAAATACACAAGAAATTCCTACACTTCTTCCTCTCAATCTACTTTTTCCCTTCGTATTTTGACATGGTATCAGAGCACCAAAGACTTTGACCTTTGCTTCCGCTTCATCTCTGTTGATTGCCGAGAGGAACCCTATCCTGCAAAAGGGTTGCCAAGAGGAATCAAAGTTCTTTTGAAGGGAAATTCTGTCAGATATGAACCAACCAGAGAACCTCACCTCAAATCCAGATGAACCAATAGCAACATTGACGACCCCACAGACTTCCAATGGTATTTATGTTGCTAAACAACAATTCGGCCAGATCCAAAATCAACATGCGCAATGGCAGAATGCTCCGGCTCAGTTTAATCTGGGTCAGCCATTCTCGGTGTATTGGATGCCATATCCATGGATCCCAGGGATGAATCCAGTCACATCATCGCCGGGATTTCAGAGTACTGTGCCGAGCGATGGAGGTCTACCAACCAACATTGGGGAAGACTCGACCATCGGCCTAGAGCAGACGGGCGGATCAAATCATTCTGGAACAGGATCTCAAGGGCAATCTAGTGCGGGACTTCAGGGACAATCCAGTAACCCTTACCAAGGAATACCACCTGGATATCTTCCTTTTCCTTTCGCGGCCGCCATGGATCGACCAGAGCCCGGCGACGCGCTTTATGTCTCCAATTCCGACGGACCGGAGTTGCGGCTCATCAGCCACCTTCTCACGGGTCTAGAGAATTACTCAACCTGGGCACGGGAAATTCGGCGAGCCCTAATCACAAAAGACAAAGAGGGGTTCATCGATGGAACCGTTCCGATCCCGACAGACGAAAAAGTGGGAAAACAGTGGAGAAAATGCAACCAATTGATCAGAACATGGATCGGTAACTGCATCAACTCAGAAATCGCGGCTGGGTTACCACCCACAGAAGACTCAAAATTAATTTGGGAGAGCATCCGAGAAATGTATGGCAAATTAGATCGGGCCAAAATTTTTTCACTCCACCAATCGCTCAACGAACTGAAGCAAGGAAACACATCGATAACGATGTGCTTCAACAGGCTCTCAGCCCTCTGGAACGAGTTGGAAAGCGCTGAGGAAAAACTGGAAGGGGCCGAATCGACCCTCCAACAGTATAAGGCTATAAAAGACAGGGAGAAAGTGACTCGGTTCTTACTCATTTTGAACAATTCATATATCACCTTCCGATCGCAAATCTTGGCGATGGAACCAGCACCAACCCTTGGCCGAATCTTCCAGCTTGCAGTGCAAGAGGAGAATCAACGGCTTGCTTCGTCGGACAACAAGAACTCTGAAACCCTAGCGCTAGCAGTAAGGGTGGAGAAGGAGAAAACCCTAGATCGAAAAGGGCAAGAATCGCTAGGGTTCGCGGAGACAAAACTCTATAAATGGGGCAGCGCGGACGGCTTAGATCGGATGCCGCGATCCGACGGCTCTAGAGGCGCGCGAGGTTCGGTTGATTTGGACGGTGGAGATGCGTCCGTTTTAAGAGGATCCAACGGTCCTCAAAATCCGAAAGGATATAGACCGAATTTTAAAAAAAAAGGCAAATTATTTTGCGATTTTTGCAAGCGGCCCCACCACACAATAGACACCTGCTGGAAATTACATGGTAAGCCTGAAGAAAAAGAAAAAAAAAGGGAAAGAAATATCTACAGCAGCCTATCAAATTTCTGGATCGATGAATTCTGCAAATCAGCCTATTACACATGGGGAATATCAGCAACTTATGCAGGCCTTGCAAAAATTGGATGTCTAGAAAAAGGGTAGCAGCTTTACAGGTATTTCTTATTGCCTGGCTAGTACTATTTCTAGAAATACCTGGATTATAGACTTATGACCAGTGATCATATAGCATGTGATAGAAGATTATTTTCTGCTATTAATGACGAATTAGAAGATCCTGTCACTGTGCAATTACCCAATGGAAATGCTGCCTATGTCACTACAACAGGAACAATCAAACTCAATTCCCATATTGTCCTTACCAATGTCCTTTATACTCCGGACTTCCAATTTAATCTCATTTCAGTGTCTAGAGCCTGTAAGGAAAACTCTTGTCGAGTTCTTTTCAACATTGATACCTATTTGTTTCAGGCCCTTTCGACTGGGACACTAATGGGCTGGGGTAGTCTCTCTAAAGGATTGTTTTTTTGGAAAAGCTTGCCTGCAAATTTTCACTTTTCTTGTAATAAGAAATCATTGTGTAACTCAACTTCCAATGATAGAAATTTCCTTTTGCACTCCAGATTGGGTCATAGCTCCTTTTTTTCTTATCCTCAATGTCGAATTTGCCCACTTGCAAAGCAATTGCGTAATCCTTTTCCCTTAAGTCAAAGTCGTTCGAGAAATATTCTTTCCTTACTTCATATTGATGTCTGGGGACCTTACCGTATAGTAAATCATGATGGATCGCGATTTTTCCTTACCATTGTGGATGATCACTCCAGAGCCACATGGATCTTTCTCATGCAGTCTAAAAGTCAAGTTGTGTCCAATTTAAAAACCTTTCTTTTCTTATCCAAAACCCAGTTTGGGAAACCTGTGCAAAAAATAAGGACAGACAATGGGAAGGAAAAATGGAGTGGTGGAAAAGAAGCATCGTCATCTCTTGGAGGTTGCCAGAGCTTTAAAATTTCAAGCTTCTATTCCAGATATTTTTCGGGGGGATTGCATATTGACTGCTGCTTATTTAATAAATCGAATGCCGACCAAGGTTCTAGATGGACAATCTCCTTTCCAGATACTCTTTGGAAAGTAGCTTGATTTGAGCCACTTGAGAGTTTTTGGCTGTCTGTGCTATGTTGCAATTGTCGGGCCCAAAGATAAGATGGGTCCACGTGCTCATCACTATATCTTTATGGGCTATTCTACCTTACAAAAGGGATATCGGATTTTTGATCCAACTATAGGAGAATTTTCTCTCAGCAGGAATATTACATTCCAAGAAACTATTTTTCCTTTTGCTCATCAGAACAAAAGTGCTATAGAACCAGGGCATTCTCCAACCTATTCTGCTGAAGATAGATCTGCAGGTTCCGGATATATATTTCTTCCTCCGTTGATAGATACACAAGGTGTTTCCAAATCCACTGTCAGCACAACACCTTTAGAGGAAGTCCAAGATGAAAGACTAAATGATGATGAGATTCCTTCAGATCTGCCTACTTCGGACTTGCTTCCAGTAGAAATCCCAGACATTGCTACGTCTTCAGAAGATAATCGACACAGACGTTCTGGACGAGCTACTCGACCACCTACCTGGACTAAAGACTATATATGTGGAGTCAGGAATTCACCAGGTATTCCTTTTTCAATATCATCTTATGTTTCCTTCAATCATTTGTCCCTAATGCATCGCTGTTGCATTGCTCGTATTTTCGAAGAACAAGAACCATCCAACTTCTATGAGGCAAGCACTGATCCACGTTGGCAAACAGCAATGGAGGCAGAATTGAATGCCCTTATGGATAATCACACATGGGATCTTGTTTCATTACCTCCAAATCGTAAAGCGATTGGATGTAAATGGGTCTACAAGATCAAATATCGAGCAGATGGGTCGATTGAACGATACAAAGTGCGACTAGTGGCTAAAGGTTTCACACAGAAAGAAGGTTTCGATTATCACGAGACTTTTTCTCCCGTGGTCAAGGCTGTCACAGTTCGTTCCTTTCTCTCTGTAGCAGCTTCTCAAGACTAGTTGTTACATTAAATGGATGTTCATAATGCCTTTCTCCATGGTGATTTAGACGAGGAGATATATATGGAAATACCTCAAGGCTTACGGAGACAGGAGGAGAATAAAGTATGTCGTCTCCGCAAATCCTTGTATGGGCTCAAGCGAGCATCTAGACAATGGTATGCGGAATTTGCTGAATCACTAATAGCTTTTGGTTTTCAACAATCCAGATTTGATTATGTTGTTTTCACATGGACTCAAGGTATGTCATCTATCTACTTTATGATATATGTGGATGACATACTCATTATGGGGAATGATGAAATAGCTATCAAAGGCCTTAAAAGATACCTGCATTCTACCTTTCATATTAAAGATCTGGGATCGCCAAAGTATTTCCTTGGAATTGAAATTGCTCGATCTAGCCAAGGAATCTCTCTCAGTCAGAGAAAATTTGCATTGGAGATCATTTCAGAAGCATGATTATCTGGATGTAAGCCAGCTGTGGTGCCGATTGAGCAAAATGCCAAACTAACAATCGCTGATTATGATGCTGAAGTGCCTCTGGAGGCAGATCATATTCTCAAGGACTCCTTGGGCTATCAGAAGCTTGTCGAGAAGCTCATATATTTAACTATGACCAAACTAGACATAAGCTACACTGTGCAGACACTTAGCCAGTTCATGCATAAGTCAAAACAGTCTCATATGAATGCCGTGTTGAAAGTCGTGAGGTACTTGAAGAAATGTCCTGGTCTTGGGATTCTTCTCTCTAGGAAGTGTGACATGAAAATGACCACACACTGCGACACAGACTATGCAACCTGTCCCATGAGCAAAAGATTGATAATCGGATTTTGTATCAAATTGGTGGATTCTTTACTTTCCTGGAGGACGAAGAAACAACCAACTATCTCGTTGTCTTCGGCAGAGGCAAAATATCGAGCCATGGCTAAAACCACATGTGAGATAGTATGGTTGAGAGGGTTACTTCAGGATCTTGGAGTGCAAGTCAAGGGACCAACAAAGTTGTTTTGCGACAACGATGCAGCCCTCAAACTTGCATCTAATCCTATAGTGCATGAGAGAACAAAGCACATTGAAGTAGATTGTCATTTCACCCGGGAGAAAATCCAGGAAGGGATAATTGAGACACAAGGGATTGGAACACAAGAACAACCGGCGGATGTCTTCACCAAACCTCTGTGTCAAAAATAGCATGCGTATCTCTTGAGCAAGCTAGGCGTCTTGGACATCTACAAGCCACCAGCTTGAGGGGGTGTGTTGAAAGATACGCAGAACATTGAGAAGATTTGATTAGATCAAATTAGGGATTTTATTGAATCAATTAAAATCAGATCTAATCTATACATTGTATCTTTTCCTTTTATTCTACACATACTCTGTAATATAATGTAACTCTGTACATTGAATGAAACACAGAGAAATACACAAGAAATTCCTACACTTCTTCCTCTCAATCTACTTTTTCCCTTCATATTTTGACAAAAGAAACAATAATTGCTCATAATAAAATCAATTATTTATAGAGCAGTAGTCATGGTCGAATGAAAGCATATTTGGAAGTCGCCACGTTGCCCGGTAGATGTGATTATTGAGCGGGCTTTGATCAGATATTAAGAGCGCGCTTAATTCCTTAGTCGAGCTCCTTCATCCTAATACCTACAAATTTGTGGATGAGGTCTCGCCTTTTCGACCAAATGCCATTGCTCAAGCCCACCTCACAATATCTTCACTCCGTTGTGACTCCGATTAGGTCGGGATAGGCTCATGGGTCGTCGGGCAGATGATTGGGTCTAGCTTGGGAATTGGACTTCGATGATGCTATTAGAATGAAAACACGTGGTTTCATCTGTGATATACGTAAGTATTATTAGTTGATGTCACAACAATTAAATGTGCTTTTATTATATATATCATGTTTGGAATTAGGAGTAATCTTAGAAATGAAGTATTTACCTGTATCCCAGCCCCAAGCAATTGTTGAGGATCTGGAAATTGAATTAAACAAAACGGAAAATGCATTAAATTGAATAATAACGACTAAATATCATAATACTTGCAAGCACTGTGTTCCTTTTTTAAAATTCTATACGTAAATAAAGATTGCCTTATAAGCTCCACCTAACTTCAACCTATATATTTCTGGCCTTAATTTGTTGCATGTGAATACTCCTACTAGAATTATAAGATTTTGGAGTAATGGACCAGACTCTCATCCTAACATTTTTCTTTTTTTGGTAAAACAATGAGAACGGGTGAACGGCGTCTACAACCTCTCCTGTGTAATTATAAGAATTCCACACTAGTGATAGAATGTTTCATAACTTAAGGATGGTACGAGGCAGGTGGAATCCATGCCCAACGTGGATTGCCTCGAACGGGGCCAAATTATCTTGTGAAAATGCCCTCGGAAGAGTTGAGCCGGAGTTATCCCATGCCATGGCATAGTCGAACCTATACTACAAACAAACCACGGCTAAACCTTAAAGTCGAGGAGCATCGAGGGATTCAAGAATTGTGACCGGGGCCTTTGGTGTCCCTCCAGTCAAGAATCTGTTTTGAGTATATCACGATACTACTGCAGATGTGAGCTTAGAAATTGTCAATATAATGGAATGGTCTGACTAGACTCGAAAGATCTTTCTGTCTTTCAAAATTTCATAAAATTTTTGAATTCGTCATTTATATTCCTAAATTATTCATTCGAATCGCCATTCTATAAATAAATCTATCTTGAATTCTGTAAAATAGAATGAATATTTTATGGATTCCCACCCAGTAATAGAATAGTGAAAGTAGAAGTCTATCGAACGACTTAAAAGTAAACTCTACATTACCAACTTATTATAAAAAGATAAAAAAAAAACTCTTTGTTACTGGGCCAACCATGAGAATCTTTAGAATCTTCATGACACGGGATCGCAAATTCGAGGACATCTTCCAAAGCAACAATCTATCTCGACTAGATCCTCGAGTATCCAAGAAACTTCAATTGAAACATGTGATGGCAAGTCGTGATTTAAATTCATCCTATATCCTGTCGATGTTACTTTGCATCTTCCAACATACGTCCTTTACTCCAGGTTTAATAAAACACTTTATTTCATCGAAATTTCAACAATTGTCTTTCTCTAGTAGCATCTTCAAAGAGTTTTCCTTGATATAATTATGTAGGGGGAAATTGCACCGGGATTATCTGTATTAATGACACATTATACGGATTATATCCCGTCACCTCATCCCGTATTAATAAGCTCATGACTTCTATTTATAAGTACCCAATTACGTTTGAATATCAATTATGCTGGCAAGTATCGACGTTTGTAGATATTGAGGATCACAGGGAGATGGAGATTGAATGTGAGGCTGGTGCCGGATGACACCATTGAAGCTCTCTCCTATCATGCTCCAGCGAGACGCGTCGTTTGTTCTTCAGCCTTAGAGAAATGCGGTTATCTACAGAGAGTAGAGTTTTGTTATTTTTTGGCTAATGTGCAGAGAGTGGAGCTTTGAGGCGGAGGGGAGAGAGAGAAGGAGAGCGTGTCAGAGAGCAAGGGCATCACGCATCTCACTTGATTTTCGGGATTCAATAGAGCATGAGTTTGAATGAGTGAATAGCTTGTAGAGAATTAAGAGGAAAGTTAGGGCTGTTGGAGGAGCATTTGACTTGTTGAACAGTATTTAAATGGATGGCATATTTCGAAACTCAATTATATTCCTCCTCGACTTATTGAACATTAACTTTTGTCAAATGATTATAGTGCACGAATATTGATCCAGTCCATCTATAATCGATGTAACATAAGACATTCTTAAATGTCGAATATATCCTATTTATTTAAATTTAAATAAACTTTATCTTTTCATAAAAATACAAGAATTGATCAAATTAGTTAAAAAGATTTAAAACCCGACATAAATATTTAGCCTCATCATTTACTGATCCAATAATTTTCTTGAGAGTGATAGGATTCGCTTGAGTTTCTTTTCACCTAATTTCTTTTCTTTTGTTGACTACTTGTTAAATTATATCTAGAGTTTAAATCTGTGTGATGAATCTCCAAAATCTTCTTTCTTATCTGAATTAGAGTTGATCTTGAAGGAAATGTTAACGTGATAAGTGTGTGTGTTTTTATTTTTAATCTATGGGAAGTCTCTGTTTGTTGGTCAAGAAAGTCCAAATCTTTTTTCCAAGATTTGACTGCGTGAGAGTGAGCCTCTTCAAAGACTTCAGTAAGAATAACAGAGATAGAGATGGCGAGATGTGGTGACTAGATTCTAAATTGTAAATGAAAAGATAAAAGAAAAAAAAAAGAGTGGATTCATTACTTTAAATTGCAATTGAAAGATTAAGGATAGATTTGTCCTGTGTGTAACCGGAGTGATTTAGTCCTTTAGGAGGTGGAAATGGCACCGGCCAAAACAATTTTTTAAAAAATTCTTTTACATATGATTGTATTTTGTGAATAATATGAAAGTGGTTTTCCAATATTTGCTACAGGAAAATTGTCAAAAACGCATTGGAAAAAAACATCTCTAATACAATTTTATGTCTATGATTCAAATGTTGGGAATTGGGGCTTAGGTGCATGAGAATAAGCCCGAGATGTAAGCTCGGTCACTGAGATCATGAGACCAGCCTCAGTGGACCCAATCCCGGCCTTGGATAACCCTATCTCAAATGCTAGGGAGCACTACGTTCCCATGCCCAATATCGGGGACCAGGCTTGGCCTAGGTGAATTTGGGGTTCACAGATAAAAGAAAGACTTAACTTGGAGTTCATAAATGATTGAAATGTCAAGAAATTTCCAACTCAAGAATCAAAAGTTATGTATTTAAATCCTATTAATTTCATACAAATTATGTTGATTTGGGCCACCTGCATACGCTAATCACCTGACTTGACTAACTTATTGAAATCGTAAGGTCTTTTTTGAGTCTCTAAGTAGCAACACATATGCATCCATACAAACATGTTCTAATATTGGAGATTAAGGGTCCACAAAGCGTCAAGACTGAAAAGGAGAAAGTTACTCGAGGCTTGTTCATTAGGAAGGTTGGCTCAAACTTCAAACCAGAGGGAGGTCGAGGTGTCAGTGTAATTCAGTGCGCTTCCGTGTGAATTCTCCCCAATTAGATTATGACATCTGGATGGTAAGAACGGTCAAATAGAGACAGATTCGGCCTCTAATGCATTACCGCTAACCTCAGCCGCGGCCCTTTCCCATCTTTCTATCACTTTTCTGGGTTCGTGGTCGCTTGCTTCTATAACGTCCCATGCAAATTTCCCTCCACAGCCCACGCTTGTCTTTTATAGTAAGATAAATTATTTAATTATGATCATTCATATCCCCTTTTGATCCAACGATAAATATTTTTCCAATAGAAAATATGGATGGTTAATAACCTAAATTTTACAAAAACCTTGCGTATTCATTTGTATCTTTACCCAATTTTTTTGGAATTATGTTTATTTATTGTAAAGAGGGGTTATTCTATTAAAGTCTTCAGTTAAAACACCATGATAGATTTATCTCAAATTAATTTTAATTTCATAACAATCTTTAATCGGTGTCCCTTATCTAAATCTACCATCTATTCGCATTTTGCCTAATATCCTGTTGCAATGCATACATGCAATCACACATGGATTCTTCACCTCGAATATGTCGTTCTTCATGTCACATGCATGATTTAGTGAGATATAGCGAGATATGGGAGAGAATGCCAACGGAGTGCAAATTTGTGTCAAGAGAACTGGTTTAAGATTTTTATTGGTGTTAATCCATGAAAGGTGAGATTTACTGGAAGATTTATAATAAAAAAACTAAAGTTCAAGAGATTTCCCTAAGTTTGGCTATACAGCGTTTTGGAAAAAATATTAGAATACATAAAATAAGAATAATTATTGGGAATACATTACACATGTCATGCCCCAATCCTCGGTCACATGCCCATCCTTCAACTTTGGTCGATTTTAAAATGCGATATCCTAGGACTACATATCGCCGACCCTTTCCTTTTTAATAGCACATGCGGAAGCAGTTATAAAAATCCCCAGACAATAAAGCAATGGGATATACAAGTAGGACTAGAAACTTGAACCTGAAAACCAACACCCTTCTGTACATCTATAACCCTTAGTCATACATATACATATACAAGCCATCTTAAAAAGGTCGGTTTCTACTCAACAAGTTCCACAACAAAAGTCATCAAATAGGAGTGGAGTCTCAGTTCTCATCAGGATCCTCCTTTGGATCATCCTCGGAGTTCTCCTCCAGATACTCCTCTTCGGGTTCTTTCTCCTTAGGTTCCTCATTAGGGTCCTGAAATGTTGTCCCAAAACTAGAATGAGACTACGTCTCAGCAAGTTCTACCCCCTAAGACCCGATTAGTAAACTAATACACCTTAGGGCTGCCTATACACAACATGGGTCAGAGGACTTACCTTGGCCTCAGATTCCACCTACATATTAGCACAGATCAAATAGGCATCCAAGCAATCACATCACTGATCGAAGCATCGATCAAATCGACCTAGTTGATTACTCGCCAACAAGACCACTCACGGTCATTTCCATTCAATCAATCAATTCACAACATCAAATCAAGACAATGATCAATCAACCTAGTCGATTACGTCTCAATCAACCATTCACCGATCATTCCATTCAATCAATCAATTCACAACATCATATCAAAGCAATGATCAATCGACCTAGTCAATTATATGTCAATTGGACTATCTCTCGGTCATTCATTCCATCCCATATAACCTTTAATAGTACACTTAGTCATAGAGCTCTATTAATACTCTCGGGCGTCGTTTTCGCCAAGGTGACATAAGTAACAGACGGTCTACGTGCGTTCTTTAAGGTGCCATTTTTGCACAATGATATCCTTAATCACCGAACCACGCCCGTTATAGATCATAGACAATCTACGTGCATTCTTAAAGGCACCGTTTTCGCACAGTGATGTCCTTCATCACCAAACCACACCCGTCACAAATCATAGGTAGTCTATGTGCGTTCTTTAAGGCACCGTTTTCGCATAGTGATATCCTTAATCACAGAACCACGCCTGCCACAAGTCATAGACTATCTACGTGCGTTCTTTAAGGTGCCATTTTCGCACAGTGATATTCTTAATCACCGAATCACGCCTGTCTATACTTCGTACCTGATCGGTCTCAGCCAATAGAATTCTCAGTTTACTCTCACGATTCTTTCCGCTTTACAACTCATCAAAGCATTATAAAGGTTGAAGGACCAAACTTGGCCATGTACCGATCAATTATTCAATTCCATTCAATTTCAATCAATTAAGGAGTAATTCCTCAAATTGCACAATCAATTCAATTAAGCACAATGTGGAGCTCAAAAAAATAAACGGACTACACCACCACAATCATCACAAAATTCCGGTCACCGGCCATCCCAGTTGAATTTCCAAAAAATAAATAATTAAATAATTGATTTCGAAAAAAAAAATATGTAATTTTAAATTAGCACAACATAAAGCTCAATTAAATAAATGGACTGTACCACGATCATCAACATAAAATCCCGGTCACTGGCTATCACAGTTGAATTTCCGGAAAATAAATAATTAAATAATTAATTTCAAAATTTAATATTTAATTACTAAAAATTCCATCTACGCCCGAATTGCCTAATTAAAACCCGATAAGGGTAGGGAAAAATCCCAAGAAGCATTCAATAAATACTATAAGCCATTCTCTAGTTAAGTACACTAACTATTTAACTAATATGCAATGCAATTAACTAATAATCACTAATCCATTCTAATCTAACCAATTAATTACACTTAACTAACAATAATCAACCTTTAAGTATAATTAGTAAACTAAGAAGGCATTAGTGAGCAAAACTCACTGGAATTAAACGCAAGTCGGATCAATCCGACGGGGACGACGCGAGGATCGACTTTCCTCAAGGCGGACCGAGCATTCGGGCTTGAGAAGCCGGCCAAAACTGGCCAAACCTTTGTTGCAATACCCATTTTCCAACTCCTTGTTCGCTACTAGTTGAGGGCGGATCCGGTGTCGGTTGAGGCGTGTAAGGGTGGCTAGGGTTGGGCGGAGCTCCGGCGGGTCGAGGTGGTGGTGCATGGTGGTCGGAGGTGGCCGAACAGGGTTGGACAGAGGCAGTTGGAGCTGGACAACCCATTAGAATGGAGAGCTGGGCGAGAGGGTGGACGAGGCGTGCAGAGCAGCGACAAGGTGACGGCGTTGCAGCATGGCGGCGAACAGCGGAGGGTGGTGGTGTTGCATGCGGTCGCTGGCTACTCCAACGTCCATCTTAGATCTGTTGCGACGTCGGACAGCCACCGAAGAAGAAGAAATCGATGCCGGTAGAAGGGAGGAAGAGGAAGGCAAAGAGCATGTGGGTGGTGCTCGAGGGCGACTCCAACTCCGGTTACTTGCTGCGACGAAACTGAGAGGAATCGTTGCTTCGGCCTGCTTGTTCTTCACTAGTCTTCGATTGCAGCTGAAGAAGAAATCGAAAGGAATGGGAAGCTCTAAGAGAGAGACAGCGATGGGAGAGAGAAGGTGGAAAAGGGGAAACCGGTTTCTCTCTCTTAGGTCACTCACACGTGGGCCACCACCAGCTGTCATCCACCCACATTTTCAAGCCCCAAAATGCCCCTTTTAGAAGCCTTTAGATAATTCAAAATGTTGGGTCTATGGGCATACGGATTTTGCTAGGTTTTCTCTCAAATTGGACCTTAATCCCGCTTGAATGAAATCAATTTGACCCCCATAAATTCATTCAATACTTCATCGATCAAATTGGTACTTTTCCTTACCAACATAGCCGACTTGCATCCCAAATTCACAATAAAAAACGGCCCTCTGCAAATTCCGATAAAAAACAGCCCTAGCTCAACTTTTTTCCCAAAAAGTCTCAGTTGTCAGAAAAATCTTCTGAGACTGAGTTGACACTCCTAGAATTTATTTTGACATGACAAAATCTTCAATTTTTGAAATCAGACTTAGATCGGCAGTTAATTTCACTAGGACGCGTTTTTAGTTTAACCTAGGCTACTGGGTAGTTTTCAAAACTTCACGACTCGTGATCGATTTTCTTCAAGCCACGATAAACCCACTTGACACATTGACAACTCTCAGTTGTCGTGAAAATCTCGAGGATTCAAATATGGACACAGAGTACCAAAACGACAGTAAAATCAAATTAGTGCTGGTCGACGAGAGTTTTCCAATTTAGTGTAGTCACCCACGATTGATCACTCATCTCAGTCGAACCAACCTATCTCTAACTTCAAATCGATTTTTAAGCACGGTCAAGAAGTCAATTCCTGATCGAATTCTCAAGTCTATCTGCCTTAAAGTCCTTAATAGCTTACCCAGCTAGTCTAGTTATCTCGTGAGTGGCCAACTTAGAGAAAAACACTATAGTCGCGTCGATGAAATGGCCAATTCATCTAATCGAAATAAAAGCCCGAAAATTTGGATGTCACAACTCTTCCCCTCTTATAAAAATTTCGTCCTCGAAATTTAAACATTTACCAATCCTTAAACAAAAATGTTGGGGTGTTGTTGTCTCATTGAGTCTCGCTTTTCCACGCTGTTTCTTCGGTCTCATGGTGTTGTTAGACCACTTTGACCAAGGAGGCCATCTTAGTACACAAAATCTGCTCTTTCCGAACCAAAAACTGAACTGAGCTTCTCACATATGACACTCTATCATTCACATCTGACTCTGATCTGACAACTGCAAACACTAATTACTGAGCTGACTCTAGCTTGTGATCTTTCTTCCCTTCCCTTTCTTTTCACCACTGAAATTCTGTACATTCTGCTTTGCATTACTTAAGAAAGAACCATCTGAAAACTCTGCCAAACTTGTAACTTGTGATCTAGATTCGAAATATAATTCATCCTCGGCACTCCATGCTAGTGAATTATCTTATATTCACACACTTCGGCATACTCATTCACATTTTGATCTTTTCGTATTGTACTGAAGTGAACCGGTTTCATCTATCGATCGACCACTATCCTCATATGGAATCAGTACTTCCCCGACTCCTTAGTAAGCCTATCACAATGTACAATTGTGATATATTTTCATTCCCACTAGGGACTCTCAAGTGATGGCAAAAGTCCTCCCGGTTCGCATTACCGAACTTCCACTTACTGACACCTCTAACACTTGCAAACTGCCTGGCGGTATCTATCTTCATATCAGCCTACTAATCTAGCTTACGCCGATTCTAATCTACTTGCACCGTCTGGTCAAAAACTGCAATACTACAATGAATTTCTGACAAGATCTTTTCCCTGAGTGCTACACTGTCAAGTGCACTCAATCACTCATGGAACTCGAACGTTCCATCCTCAGAAGTCTTAAAGTCAGATTCTTTCTTACTAGGATCCTCTTATAAGATCTTCTGAACATCTCGGTCTACCACTAAAGTGTCTGCTTTTAACTTGAATATTCAGTCCAATTTTGAGGGCGGCCATAAATTCAAAAGGTGGCCTATCTCAAATTTGAAAACCGAATTTTGAACTCTTTTCAATAAGGTCCATGCTTTAACCAACATGCGTACAATTAAAAACTCTTGACTCGACACATCAATGACTTCTTTCGTTCTCCCAGGGTAATACCAGATAACACCATTATAGTCCTACCAAAATTCTGATTCATGACACCGTTTCATATTCAACTTATTGGATCTCAACTAGCGGGATGTGTATGCAAGAATCTTCTCATGTTGTATCAATACGTAACCAGTCTTTTGCAAGACACATCACTAAAGATTTCGTGCTTTCCAGAGCCAAATGAAAAGTTTAGAATAAGTGCTGTAGCCAGTTCTTACTCAAGCTCTGGAAACTATTCTCGTACTTGTCCATGCCGATGAATTTCTCTTTTTTTTCTTAAGAGGTCAAGCCCGCGATGATATTGATGCTGAAAATTCTTTCACGAACCTTCTGTAGTAATATGTCCAATCCCCATGGCTTATGATCTTTGACATTCTTGTCGGTTTTGGTCCATTAACAACTGATTCGATGTTGGCTAGGTCCATGAAGATTCCTTTACTCGTAATCACATGACCATTCTTAGGGGCTCTCGTGATCCTCAGCACTTAATGAATACCCTAGAATGTCGTTACACCACACAATCACCATTGATCTAGATATTCTTTGAACACTCGGTTTGTCAAATCTATGACAGTGTCTGGAGCGTTAGTCAAATTAAATGGCTTCACATTATTCTCACAAGGGCTAAATCAAGTGCGAAATGTTGTCTTTAGTATAACCTCCTTCCTGGTTCTCAACTGACGATAACCTGTCCTCAAGTCGATCCTTGAAGACGTCAACACTCTTTATAACAAGTCACACCATTCATTGATCTTCGGTAATGAACACTCATCATTGATTGTCACCTAATTGAGTTGACCATGGTTGATGCATAATTGCAACGAACCATCTTTCTTTCTTTCTCACTATGAGGCCGATATTTCCTCTAGGTAATGCACTGATATGCATGAATTCCTCATTCATCAATCCTTACATTTGCACCATTGGTTCTATCAATTCAGACAACAACAATCGATAAGAATCTTTAGAGAATGGTTCTGTTCCAGATGCTAGCTCGATCGTAATTCTATCTCTTTCTCTGGCAACGGTCTGACCATCCTTCTAGCAACACTTCCAAGAATTCTTGGACTATTGAGGAGTCCTCAATTTTCAATTCTTCAATCTGTCTTATTTTTTACAGTCGTCAAGTAACCTAGGGAACCTCCATCTAACAAACGGATTGCCTCAAGTGACGAGATTAAAGAAGTCGAGGACCCTTCTCAACTCTCAATAAAACTTGGCACTTCTACCTACTCTTGGAATAAACTGGGTTACTCCACTATAACAATTCATCACCACAAAATGCTCTAGAACCAATTCCTTCCACACTTGACGAATAAGTTGTACACCAACAACCAATCAAGTACAACTCTAGTCAATGGTTCTTTTCCTACAGCCTTAACAAACAATTGAAATTCCACAATTGTATTCCCACCACTCTCTGGCACAATTATGATGAAATCACCTCAAAACATTCTTCCATTGAATAACACATAGTCAATTCTGTTCCTGTTCCTTTTGCCATCCTAATGGCGTCTTTTCAGCTGTATCGGTATCAATGCTCCCTTGGACTCACACTGATAGTTTTTCATCTGACAGCCGTGCTGACTACCATCATAGCCCGTTTTAGCCATTCTCAGACATAGGATTAATCCATGCATTCCTTCCATACTTTTGGCACTTACCTAGTGAGTCTTCTACTTCCTATCAAGTGTCAGCATGCACTATTTCTTGTATTGGAGACCTATCCCAAAAATTCCACAGTGCGTTCTATGGCGCACTTCTTCTGACCTGTCCTATCGACGGTGACAGCAGTAACCGTTGTCGAGATTCCATATTCTTATGCGGACAACTCATAAATCACTGTCTGTGCTGGCGACACTTACCACCAATTTCTATCCTTAAAATACACGAGACTAATCCATACCGTCTTCCATGGAACAACATGTTCCATTTGTCTGAATGCTGACCTGACTATTCCACCCTTCCTATTGTGTGGAATAAAATACCGTTCCCTCAACATCAGTCTTTATCCTGATCGAATTCCAAGTCTGCTTGCGCTGAATCTTGATTCAGAATTTATCCTTCTAGGTTGGACCTCAGCAAAGGTAGCAACGACAACAACTTGATCCTGATTTTACTGGCTCATCCAGATCCCAAAGAACACTTGTATCAGATCGATCTTATCTGACTTAGGATCATTCAACGCTGCTACACTAGTACCAACCTACGGTGGCACTCTTACGCTCGAGCTAGCCAAACTTGACACTCTGCCTTTCGAATCCACATTAAATAAAAGCGAGTGATTCACACACGACAAACAATTCTACCAATCAGCTATCAAAGACATGTACCAGCATGAATTTAAAGGTCATCTATTATTATCCCAAAGGTCATCGCACCTTATCACTCTAATACCTAACCATTGCTCTAATACCACAAAAAGGGGATGTCACGCCTTGATCCTCGGTCACGTGCCCATCCTTCAACTTTGGTCGATTTTAAAATGCGATATCCCAGGACTACATATCGTCGACCCTTTCCTTTTTTATAGCACATGCAGAAGTAGTTATAAAAATCCCCAAACAATAAAGCAATGGGATATACAAGTAGGACTAGAAACTTGAACCTAAAAACCAACACCCTTATGTACATCTATAACCCTCAGTCATACATATACATATACAAGCGATCTTAAACAGGTCGGTTTCAACTCAACAAGTTCCACAACAAAAGTCATCAAATAGGAGTGTAGTCTTAGTTCTCATCAGGATCCTACTCTGGATCATCCTCGGGGTTCTCCTCCAGATACTCCTCTTCGGGTTCTTTCTCCTCAGGTTCCTCATCAAGGTCCTGAAATGTTGTCCCACAACCGGGATGAGACTACGTCTCAGTAAGTTCTACCCCCTAAGACCCGATTAGTAAACTAATACACCTTGTTGACACCTAATTTTTTTGTCCAAAAATCATTTGCAAAAAAAATGGGAACTAGTTTTTCCACAACAATATTTCATTTCAAATTCTTGCATATAGATTATCTAGGTGTTTAGTATAATATTTTAAATGGAATATGTTTTTCCTTAAAAAAAAAATTAAATTAAATATATAAAAAAGGATTAAAAAAGATAAAAAAAAAAGAAAAAAGAAAAAAGTTGGGGCCAATGATCTAAATATGACTAGCCAAGCCCGGGACGTCATATTGGAATTAAAATGGCAAATTGGGGCCAAAATGCAATTTTCAAAAGTTGAGGGACCAATTTGCAAATTTTGCAAAATTTTGCCCGAACCCTTAAATCATCATCTTGGTCACCAATTAAGTTGAAATTGAACTTGGGCCAACTCGAATCAATCAAATCGGGTGAAAAGGACCAAACTTGCATTAAAATGGATATTTTCGGATAAGAAAATGGCCAACTTTGAGGGACTTTCTTGCAAAATTGAGTGAGTACAATTGCGAAAGCTAGCCAAGATCTTAAACTACTATACATGAGCTTGCTAATTGATCAAAAACCGCAGCCAAATTGATGGATTAAGGCACTCAAATGAGCTACCAAAACCCAGCCCACAGTTTGGTCTCAATTCGGAGCTGCTGAGTAAGCAACTTGGTGACCCCACCATATCCCACTCAGCCGCCCATCCAGCCTGATCTTTGCACGTGATTGAAGACCATAATGAGTAGTGCTAGTGGACGGTGGCCAGGGATAAGCTACTGAAGGCACAAGAAAATTGTACCAAATCCGGACACTCAACAACTGCAAAAGTTGAAAAATTGGCTAAGTCAGAGAGTGGGTGAACTAGCTCAGTTGGCAGGCTTGATAGGTGGACAAAAAGCCGACCAAGAGATTGATGAATTGAGTGGATAAGATCTATGAAGCACGCTTTTTCGGGGCACAAGAGAGAGGAGACGAGAGGGGAGGGGAGAGCTTACGGTCGTCCTCCAAAAACACCTCTAGAAGCAACTCCAAAAAAGTAAACACAGAAATTCCGGATCAACCTTCAGGGACAAAAGTGAGATTTTCACACACCTGCGGCAACAATTAGCCAAAACCTTCAACGAGAGAGTTAAACTTCACTCAAAGATCTTTCCAACCATATGTCGCACGTCCCAAATGGAGATCACGAAGGCCTCCTAAAGTCCCCCGAAAAACTACCCTCCTGGTGGGCCAAAGAAAGTCTGAATTTTTCTAAGTGTTGAGCCCGGTTTGTCACGAGTGAGAGAAAGCGAGTGTTTTTGAGAAAACTGAGAGACAAATGAGGAAAAGCTTAACTTTCACCCCAAACTAGAATATATATAGTTTGGTTTAATGTTAATTTGTCCAACAAAAGAGGTCTTGAAGTCTAATTTTAGAGGTTGCCAAAAACCTTTGTTGTCACTTTCTCTTATGCAGATCTCACTTTCAGTTTGAAGAAACCAAATTCCACGTGCTCCCAGAGGACAATTTCTTGGTTTCCTTGGCTAAGAGTCACTTGAAAGGGAAACTAGAAAGCAAGGTAAGCATCCTAAATGTATTTTAGTTTAATTTTGAACATGTTTTGATCACGAAAATCAAGAGGAAAACTAGTCCGGATGACTGATTTTCGAGGTGGAAATTTTTCTAAGTGTTGGAATCTCTTCAAGAGTTTTGCATGTGTGCTTCTTGGAGAGGTCGTTTGTGATGTGTTCAGTTGGTCATTCTCTGTGATTTTTGTTGCCTTTGAAAGCTCATGTTACCTGCTTTCACTTGGATCAAGTAGTGTTTCCCGTAGATCTTGCATGTGATGAGTGTCGGGGCTTGAATATGGGCAAATAACATGTTTGCTTGACTTGGGTTCAAACCCAGATTTGCAAAATCAGCTCAAACCCGTGTATTTGAGGACGATTTTAGCTTGGTTCTAGTGTGTTTTAAGCTATGATTTCTATCTAATTTTGTTATTTGTATGTGGTAGTATAATCTTGATACTTTATTTCCACATAAGTTTTCTCATGCGTTGAGATTGAAGGCCGCAAACAATGCTTGAGGAAACTGTTTGGTCTAGTTTGAGGCATGTCAAGTGTTCGACAAAATGCGCAAACCAAGTTTCGATCTTCAAACGGTCAATTTGAGCTTGATTATTGTGATATTCATGTGCTGTGTTACTCCATGTTAGCATAGATCGGTTTAAGGAATTATTATTAATATTTAAAAAAAATGGAAATTTCAAAAATATCAAAAAAATGTTAGATAGCATCAAATTAGGATAGAAATGACATATGTGAAATTGTCCTAATTTTAAAAGGTCATTTTCTTAATTTAAATGATATTTTGGTATTTTTGAGTCATTTTTTTGTAAATAATCTATTATGCATAGATTAAAATTAATTCGAGTAATTGCATGCATCTAGAGTAATTTCATGCATATTTAAATTCCCATTTTGCTCACGGGGTCCCGTCCCGGGCGTGATAACAAGGCCATGTAATATTATTTGCCCGACTTGTATCGGGTCTTTCTTTTTTCCATTTATTTTCAAGTCATTTCAATTTCTTGGATGTTTACTTACGCACCGCTTTTCATTAATTTGAGTGCAAATTTCTATTCTAAATTATGTTAGGATTAGTCTAAACATTAAGGAAAGCAACCTTACAAAAACATTTGCACGGACACTTAGCGGTTTCATAAAGATTATAATTGGTAATCAAGATTGTGTGGCCATTTAGATTAAAACCTTCCAAGTTAGTGGTACCACAAGGGCGCTAATAGAAACATTGGCGTAAACAAGTCCCCGTTCCTAGAAATCTCTCGGTTGCGTAGGAATTGAGACAACACTCCCGTGTCTTGATTGGTTTCTAGCAGACCCCAATAGGCTAGTGGCGACTCCTAGAAATACATAGGTTGTTAAGAACTAAAAAAAAAACAAAATCCAACGTTGCGCGAGGTATGGGCTTGGGAGAGCTCGCTCCTAGTCTAGGGTCGTTGGTCCGCCTCTTTAGGCAAATACCCCTAAACCTTCTTCTTTTTCCCCGGATGGAAAATAGAGGTCGTGACAGCTTGGCGACTCCACTGGGGACTTGGTTGCAAACCTTAGAGGACTTAGGCCGTAATAACTTGGTTGGTTGTCCACTAACATGGTCTTCATTTGATAGCGCGTGTCAAAGTTGCGTGGAAAACAAGGTTAGTCCACTAACAATGTGTTAAATGTTTTTGTAGGTTTGGAGTAATAAGGGGTGGAGTGTTTGTTAACCCATTTCTTTTGTAGGGAGGTGTAGGAATGTATGTCTATATGGATGAAATTGAAGTGTTGTTTGGATATCAATTGTTGTGCATGCCTTCATACTTGCACTACACATTTCCACACACAACCCGCGATCTAAAACCCCAATCGCACCAGGAAGCCCATAGGAGGTGCCAAAAGATGGAACCCGTGCGGGGAATGACCCCTGGTTATCCACTTTTTGTCCCGCTCATTATGATTAATGATAAAGAGAACTGTCCGACGTAAGTGCGGAGTGGGGAAAATTCTTTAGATCTAATCAAAATGGGGACTTTAAGCCTTTAGAATTCCACCTTTAGGCAAATACCCCTAAACCTTCTTCTTTTTCCCCATACGTAAAAGAGAGGCCGTGACACACCTTAAGGCTGCCTATGCATAACATGGGTAAGAGAACTTACCTTGGCCTTATATTCCACTTACATATTAGCATAGATCAAATAGGCATCCAAGCAATCACATCACTGATCGAAGCATCGATCAAATCGACCTAGTCGATTACACGCTAACAAGACCACTCATGGTCATTTCCATTCAATCAATCAATTCACAACATCAAATCAAGACAATGATCAATCGACCTAGTCGATTACGTCTCAATCAACCATTCACCGATCATTCAATTCAATCAATCAATTCACACAGCAGATCAAAGCAATGATCAATCGACCTAGTCGATTACATGTCAATTGGACTATCTCTCAGTCATTCATTCCATCCCATATAACCTTCAATAGTACACTTAGTCACAGAGCTCCATTAATACTCTTAGGCATCGTTTTCACCAAGGTGACATAAGTAACATATAGTCTACATGCGTTCTTTAAGGCGCCGTTTTCGCACAGTGATATCCTTAATCACCGAACCACGCCCAGCATAGATCACAGACAGTCTACGCACGTTCTTTAAGGCGTCGTTTTCGCACAGTGATGTCCTTCATCACCAAACCATGCCTGTCACAAATCATAGGCAGTCTATGTGCATTCTTTAAGGTGCCATTTTAGCATAGTGATATCCTTAATCTCTGAACCACTCCTGTCACAAGTCATAGACAGTCTTCGTGTATTCTTTAAGGCGCCGTTTTCGCACAGTGATATGTTTAATCACTGAACCACGCCTGTCTATACTTCGTATTCGATCGGTCTTAGCCAATAGAATTCTCAGTTTACTCTCACGATTCTTTCCACTTTACAACTCATCAAAAAATTATAAAGGTTAAAGAACCAAACTCGGCCATGTATTGATCAATTATTCAATTCCACTCAATTTCAATCAATTAAGGAATAATTCCTCAAATTGCATAATCAATTCAATTAAGCACAATGTGGAGCTCAAATAAATAAACGGATAGCACCACGACAATTAGCACGAAATTCTAGTCACTGGCCATCCCGATTGAATTTCTGAAAAATAAATAATTAAATAATTAATTTCGAAAATTAAATAAATAAATACGATAATTTCAATTTAGCACAACATAAAGCTCAATTAAATAAATGGACTGCACCACGATCATCAACATAAAATCCCAGTCACTGGCCATACCAGTTGAATTTCCAGAAAATAAATAATTAACTATTTAATTTCGAAAATTAATATTTAATTATTAAAAATTTCATTTACGCCCGAATTGCCTAATTAAAACCCGATAAGGGTCGGGAAAAATCCAAGAAGCATTCAATAAATACTTTAAGCCATTCTCTAGTTAAGTACACTAACTATTTAACTAATATGCAATGCAATTAACTAATTGTTGACATCTAAATTTTTGCCCAAAAATCATTTCCAAAAAAAAAATTGGAACTTGTTTTTCCACAAAAATATTTCAAGTTAAATTCTTGCATATAGATTATCTAGGCATTTAGTATAGTGTTTTAAATAGAATATGTTTTTCCTTAAAAAAAAAAAAAAAATTAAATTAAATTAAATATATAAAAAGATTAAGAAAAATTAAAAAAAAAAAGAAAAAGTTCGGGCCAATGATCTAAATGTGACTAGCCAAGCCCGGGAGGTCAGATTGGAATTAAAATGGCAAATTGGGGCCAAAATACAATTTTCAAAAGTTGAGGGACCAATTCGCAAATTTTGCAAAATTTGCGCCCAAGCCCGTAAATCATCACCTTGGTCACCAATTAAGTTGAAATTGAATTTGGACCAACTCGAATCAATCAAATCGGGCCAAAAAGACCAAGTTGGTATTGAATTGGATATTTTCGGATAAGAAATGGCCAATTTTGAGGGACTTTCTTGCAAAATTGGTTGGGAAAAATTGCGAAATCTGGTAGAGATCTTAAACTACTATGCATGAGCTTGCTAATTGATAAAAAATCGCAGCCAAATTGATGGATTAAAGCACTCAAACGAGCTACCAAAACCCAGCCCACGGTTTAGCCTCAATCCGGAGTTGCTGAGTAAGCAACTTGGTGGCCCCACCATATCCCACTCAGCCGCCCATCCAGCCTGATCTTTGCACGTGATTGAAGACCATAATGCGTAGTGCCAGTGGACATAAAATGGCCAGGGATAAGCTGCTGAATGCACGGGAAAGTCGCAGCAAAACCCGCACACTCAACAGCTGCAAAATTTCAGAATTTTGGCTAAGTCAGAGAGTGGGTAGACTGCTCAGTTGGTGGGCTTGGCAGGTGGACAAAAAGCCGACCAAGAGATTGATGATTTCGAGGGATAACATCTAGGAAGCAAGCTCTTTCAGGGGAAGAGAGAGAAGACGAGAGGGAGAGGAGAGAGCTCACGGTCGTCCCCCAAAGAGGCCCTCAGAAGCAACTCCAGAATAGCAAACCCAGAAATTCCAGACCGACCTTGAGAGAGAAAAGTGCCATTTTCACAAACTTACAGCCAAAATTAGCCAAAACCTTCAACTAGAGAGTGAAACTTCACTCAAATATCTTTCCAACCATAGGTCGCACGTCCCAAATGGAGATCGGGAAGGCCTCCTAAAGCCCCCCGAAAAACTACCCTCCTGGCGGGCCAAAGAAAGTCTGAATTTTTCTATTCAAAGTGTTGAGCCCGGTTGGTCACGAGTGAGAGAAAGCGGATGTTTTTGAGAAAACTGAGAGACAAATGAGGAAAAGCTTGACTTTTACCCCAAACTTGAATATATTTAGTTTGGTTTGGTGTTAATTTTTCCAACAAAAGAGGTCTTGAAGTCTAATTTTAGAGGTCGACAAAAACCTTCGTTGTCATTTTTCTTCTGCAGATCTCATTTTCCAGTTGAAGAAGCCAACTTCCACGGGCCCCGAGGATAATTTCTTGGTTTCTTGAGCGAAGAACCACTTGAAAGGGAAACTAAGAAGCAAGGTAAGCATCCTAGATGTATTTTCTTTCGAGTTTGAGTATGTTTTGATCATGAAAATGAAGAGGAAAAGCAGCCCGGAGGACTGATTTTCGAGGTGGAAATTTTTCTAAGTGTTGGAATCTCTTCAAGAGTTTTGCATGTGTGCTTCTTGGAGAGGTCGTTTTTGATGCGTTCGGTTGGTCATTCTCTATGATGTTTATTGCTTTTGAAAGCTCATGTTACCTACTTTCACTCGGATCAAGTAGTGTTTCCCTTAGATCTTGCATGTGATAAGTGTCGGGGCTTGAACATGGGCATGCAAACTGTTTGTTTGACTTGGGTTCAAACCCAGATTTGTGAAATCAGATCAAACCCGCATATTTGAGGATGATTTTAGCTTAGTTCTTGTGTGTTGTAGGCTATGATTTCTATCTAATATTTCTCATTGCATGTGGTAGTATAATCTTGATGTTTTAGTTCCACATAATATTGCTCATGGGTGAAGATTGAAGGCTGCAAACATGGCCCGCGAAGCTGTTTTGGGGTGATTTAATGCACGCCAAGTGTTCGATGAAATGCGCAAACCAAGTTTCGATCTTGAAACGGTCGATTTGAGCTCGGTTATTGTGATATTCATGTGCTGTGTTACTCCATGTTAGCATAGATCGGTTTAAGGAATTATTATTAATATTTTTAAAAATAATAATAAAAAAAAAAAGAAAAATATGAAAATTTCAAAAATATCAAAAAATGTTGGATGTTATCAAATTAAGCCAAAAATGACATCTAGGAGATTTTCCTAATTTTATAAAGTCATTTTTCCTAATTAAATGATATTTTGGTATTTTATAACCATTTTTGTAAATAATCTATTTTGCTTAGATTAAAATTATTTAGAGTAATTTCATGCATCTAGGGTAATTTCATGCATATTTAAATTCTCATTTTGCTCACGGGGTCCTGTCCCGGGCGTGATAACAAGGCCATGTAATATTATTTGCCCGACTTGTATCGGGTTTTCATTTTCCGCATTTATTTTCAAGTTATTTCAATTTCTTGGATGTTTACTTATGCACCGCTTTTCATTAATTTGAATGTAAATTTCTTTTCTAAATTATGTTAGGATTAGTCTAGACATTAAAAAAAAAAAAAAAACTACAAAAGCATTTGCATGGACGCTTAGCGGTTTTGTAAGGATTATAATTGATAATCAAGATTGTGTGGCCATTTAGATTAAAACCTTTCAAGTTAGTGGTACCGTAAGGGCGCTAATAGAAACATTAGCGTAAACAAGTCCCTGTTCCTAGAAATCTCTGGTTGCGTAGGAATCGAGACAACACCCCGTGACTCGATTGGTTTCTAGCCGACCCCAATAGGCTAGTGGCGACTCCTAGAAATATTTAGGTTGTTAAGAACTAAAAAACAAAATCCAACGTCGCGCGAGGTATGGGCTTGGGAGAGCCCGCACCTAATTTAGGGCCATTGGTCCGCCTCTTTAGGCAAATACCCCTAAACCATTCTTTCTTTTCCCCGAACGAAAAAAAGAGGTCGTGACAGCTTGGCGACTCCGCTGGGGACTTGGTTGCAAACTTTAGAGGACTTAGGCCGTAATAACTTTGGTTGGTTGTTCACTAACATGGTCTTCATTTGATAGCGCGTGTCAAAGTCGCGTGGAAAATAAGGTTAGTCCCCTAACAACGTGTTAAATGTTTTTGTAGGTTTGGAGTAATAAGGGGTGGTGTGTCTGTTGACCCATTTCTTTTGCAGGGAGGTGTTGGAATGTATGTCTATATGGATGAAATTGAAGTGTTGTTTGGATATCAATTGTTGTGCATGCCTTCATACTTGCACTACACATTTACACACACAACCCGCGATCTAAAACCCCGATCGCACCAGGAAGCCCATAGGAGGTGCCAAAAGATGGAACCCGTGCGGGAATGACCCATGGTTATCCACTTTTGGTCCCGCTCATTTTGATTAATGATAAAGAGAACTGTCCGACATAAGTGCGGAGTGGGGAAAACTCTTTTGATCTAATCAAAATGGGGACCTTAAGCCTTTAGAATTCTGTCTTTATGCGTCAAACCTCACAAGTTTACATCCGCATGTCTATGTGATTGAAAAAAAAAAATGTCTCTTCACCCACTGTAAGTACGATTTCTCCATCTACTTGCTCACTTCGGATTGAAATTTTCATTTTTTGGAGATTCGCATAAATCAATGGAATGCCCTTAGCAATATAGGCTTGGGACTCACTCTTGATAAACAAATATTTCAAATGCATCTGATCTGGCCTAGATTATAACATATGTTTTTGTCTAAATTTTCAATTACAAACTCAAAGTCACATTTTGTATAGAAATTCTTCCAAGTCAAGATTATATTTTGGGGCATTAGAATTAAAATCAAATTTTCAATAAAATTCTTTGTTGGTCACATTCCGAAATTAAAATTCAAATCACATTTTGTGTATTGATTTCTCAAAATCACCTCACCTTTGCATGAGTGAAATTACAAATTAATCTTTCAAAATCAATGCCCCATTTGTGTATGAAATTTTGGAACAAAGTGGGCATTCAATTGATAGCCGCGGATCGATCTTTTAATGAAATCTCCTCTTACTAATAAAATCTTGACTAAATACTAAATTCTCGTAAGTGGATACTACGAAGAAGGTATCGTCGCCTTGATTTCATTGTAAGAGGCGGCTTTATTGAAAGATCAATTTTTCATTCATGTACTGACATTATCTTCCTTTCATAGGTCATGTGAGACAACCATTCCTTGAACTCCTCTTGCTTGACCATGCCAAAAGTGGACTTTAAAGCTAGGACAAGAATTGTGTTTATTATGCTCCTTTACGAAAGAGCTTCTTGTACTTTATCCTTGTCATTATTCCTATTAGGAACCGCATTTTGCATTTTGGGTTTTGATTGTGGACCCAATCAAGTGCTTTTGTAAATCATACAACTCACATTTTTGAATAATGAAGTTAGAGTTCATAAAAATCATATTCTTTAAAACACTTGAAGTGTTTCAAATGGATCCTCTAGGCTGAGTTTTATGCCTTAGCTTCAAAATGTTTGAAAATAAGTTTCAAGAATAACTTGCGTAATATTTTATCTCTTTACTTAATCGCTTTTGCAGGTTGATCCGCAGAACGATGCTTTAAGGGGGCAAAAAGACGGTTTTGTTCAAGATTAGCATTTACTTCCTCTGGAAAGACAAAAATAAGAAGCAACTGCAATCCCTACACTTCCAATGGTTTCTTGGCATCCAATCCTGTATGGAGATGATTATTGGGGGTCTGCAAGACAACACTTCAAGATGTAGATGTACACAAACAAGAATCGGTCATCAAATGTTGCCTTCAAATAAAAGGTGGTAATCGTTTCAAGTTAACTTCGATTTATTTTATGAATGACTTGTCCTTGTACTTTGTGCAGATTTTAGTGAGGCAAATTACTGGCAAGCAACAAGATTACATGGGGAGGACAACCTGGTCCCGAATCACACGATCTCTAAAAGAAAATGGTGTGTTCGTTCCAAAAGTCAAAACAACTCATTCATAAACCGACATAGCCACCCATGCTTACAGATTGTGAAGTGGGAAATGCATTGATGCAGCAAAAATGGCGAAAAATCACCTAGCCTAAAAGGGGTATGCAGGAAATTGAGTAAAGCATGAAAGGTTCAAATGAAACAGAGATTCATCAATCCAACATGATGGAGCTGCATATGGACAAGTTATCTAACCTAGTGTGGCATGCATTTGACCATAGCGACAATGTCTTGCCTTCTTCCACAAAGCTACAATGAGATGCTGAATTGCCCGACTTTGAAAAAGGGTGTACTTCGTTCCTAAACTTAATGTACCTAAGAGTAGAAATAATACATTGTTCCCACATTTGTAGGGAATTTTAAGTGGGCCAGTTGGCAACAAAATGGATCGGGGGCACGCAATGCCTAAGTCATCCGACTTCTAAAAAGGGAAAGATTCAAATGGAATAAACATTTGCCAAGTGAATTGCTCTCAATCACAAGAGCAAATCCCTCTCCATAACCAAGAAAACGAGATGGAACACAGTCATCAGATATGCCGTAAAATGGAGTATACCGTTCCTAAAATGAATCATATCGAATATGAAAATAACATATTACGTCTCTTTTTCCTTGCAGTTGATAAACGGGGCAAGTCACTCAAAGTAGAGTAACTCTCACCTGTGAAGCAAGATGAAACAAAGTCAATTGATTCAGCACAAAAGGGGAGTATCGTCCCTAAATTAGTCAAATTCAATTTTAGAATATAAGTAACATGCCCCATCTCTTGTAGGAAAATGTGTACATTGACCACTGAAGCAACACCTTATACCAAGAAGGCATGCTAAGGCCCAACCATCCATTTTGATGGAATAAATGGAGTAAAACATACAAGGAGCAATGCCCTCACATATCTTCAAGGAAATGTTAACACCTGAATAGCAAAGGCACATGAAGATGAAACACAAGACATTTAAAGTCAGATATAGGAGAAGGGTATTCGGTATCGTTTCCAAAATGTCTCGTCTAACTTCATTTTTGACGTAGTTCCCTTGTTTGACAGGAAGCGTCGCTATTCGAGGAACAAACTCGAGAAATTGATTGAAGCATAATCTATATGGACCAAGCAAGCATATGGAGGTAACACATGTCAAATTCACCTAACTTGGTCTAGTTCAAGAGCCAGTTCAATTAAATAAAAAAAGGAAGCGTCCCATGGACACTACCAGCGCTTCGGCCTGGTGGTATGGGGAATGAATGAACGGGTCCGAGAGGTACGGGGTTCGATCCCCAGAAACGGCAACAAGGTTGCCATGTAAAAAATAAAAAAAAAATAAAAAAAACTTTTTGCATCTCTTACTTTTGCAAAATGAGGAAAATGCTTGAACTAATGAGACCAAAGACTTGAGAATCTCTTCAAGTCTTAAAACAATAGGTTCATGCTGCCGTTTGCCGCCAAATGGTGAAACCGACCAAGGGTAATGTTGTATCGTCTCCGCTTTACGATCCCCGAGGATTCATATACTAACACATTCCCTTTTGTTCTTTGTAGGGTCGCCTGACTACTAAGGCACAGGTAAGTACCCTTCTTCTCAAAATCAATTGGAAAATAAATGGAGAATTTTCATTGCAAGAAAGAACATTTAGTGTTTTTCTAGAAACAAGCACAAAAAAAAAAAAAAAATGGAAAATGAAGAAACAAGTTTTCCACAAAGTTTGCAAAAATCTTCTTTACCTTTAAATTGTCCATCCACTCGGTGGATCACTCATTTCGAATCAAAGTTCTTTGTGGAGATTAATCCACTCAGATGATCTCAACAAAAATGAAAGGCGATGTTGCTTATGCCAAGCGAGAAACACTTAGGATGAGGAAAAGCAACCCATTTCCAAACATGTCCTTTAAGCACTCGAGATTCGAGCGAAAAGAAAACCCATGTCGTTTAAGGTCAATGAATTCATTCGCAAGTGGTACATAGATCAAGATGATAAGAGGCATTTCCTTCCTCTATCATACACACTACATGTGACAATAGTTAGCCCATTTGAGCCTTTTAATGTGAAGAATTTTCTACAAAATACCCCTGTCAAGAACCACCCTAAGATGGGGCAATTATGGAGGTTTGGGTTGATATTATTTGGAGAGGAAAGATGAGAAAGGTTTCTTTGCTCTCACTTGCATAAATCTTTTTGTGGTAACTTCAGGTGAATTCTTATCGAAGCTCGAAGCATCCCAAGGTGAAGAAGAGCATTCTTTTCTCTACCCAAACACTGATACCCTTTGCTTAAACCATATTGAGCCTAACTATTCATTTCTAAAACTCGAGTGGTGATTATCTCCCCACATTTGGGGCAAGGCATATGATTTGCCAAGGCAAGTGATGCTTACATGAGAATCTGAAAAGCATCTTGAGAGTCCTAAGAGCTCAAAAAGTTCAAAGGAACAAAAGTCAAGTGAAAATTAAGGGGCATGAAAAAGCGGTGTGCCTGGTAAAAGCAAGGCCAATGCCCGAAAAAAAAAAAAAAAGGGAGAGTGGAAGAAAAACAATTGCATCAAGAGGAATATCTCTGCGAAAACAAAAATGGCAAAAAGAAAAAAATTGCTTGCATTGAAAAGAAAATCATTGCAAATGCAAAAGCCATTATGTTAAGATGATTAGTCAAAGGACTTTCGAGACAATTTGAATTTTAAAAGTCAAATACCAAAAAAAAAAAAAAAAAAAAAAGGGGATGATATGGTAATGATGCCATGATAATCACCAACTCTCAAATCCCCCATCGACAAAAAGATCTAAGCCTTTTGAGCTAAACCTTATGAGCTTTTCCCCAAACCAACATTACAACCTATTCCCGAAGTCTCTTCAGATTGGGATGATTCAAAGTGGAAATAAAGACTTCCCAAAGAAGATGCTGCTCGAAGAAGTGAGAGTAAGGTTGTCTTATCTCATCTCAAGGTTTCTTGACTTGTAAACCCGGCGAAGATGTTGATCAGTGATTAATTCAATTCATAGCCAATGATGCTTATCCATTGCTAAAACCATGACCAAACCTGCACTACAGTCCTTCTAAAAGACCTTTTAGATTGGTCAATGTGTACTTATTGCGAATGATTCAAAGCCTTGTACACTGGAAGAGTGAGATTGAGTGATCAGTTTATTTCCCACATGAATAGATGGGATCAAATAGCCATTTTCTTGAGAATATGCGAGAAGCCCTTTCTGACTAGGTGTCTTTGCTCGGCATACTTAACAGACCTTTCTCATAAGTCAAGGTCATTTCAACAAGGATTTTTCTCCCAAGAGAATTTGATGATTAATGATATCATCCGAGCGTGATGACAATTGTATGAGTTTGTCAAGTGGTCGGAATTAATTTGATTTGTTTATGCAATCATTGCCTTCTCATTACCAACACACTTTTGATATTGTTTTGATGACATGTGCTAAAATTGATCTCATCTAGTATGCTTTCGCTACTAGAAAACTTGTTATAATGAATACTATTTGATGTGCAGTACCCATTTCAGAATATTCTCAAATGACAGGTTCCTCCAGTGAAACCACACAATTCCAAGGGTTCATGGGTTAGCCTTAAACCATGCGCTTTCAAAGGTTCTTGGTTATCCTTAAACCTTGCAATCTCAAAGGGTTCATGCGGTTAACCTTAAACCATGCATTTTTAAAAGGTTCTTGGTTATCCTTAAACCTTGCAATTTCAAATGGTTCATGGGTTAGCCTTAAACCATGCATTTTCAAAAGGTTCTTGGTTATCCTTAAACCTTGCAATTTCAAATGGTTCATGGATTAGCCTTAAACCATGCATTTTCAAAAAGTTCTTGGTTATCCTTAAACCATGCAATTCCAAAGGGTTCATGGGTCACCTTAAACCATGTATTTTCAAGAGGTTCTTGGTCATCCTCAAACCATATACTTTACGGTTAGTGGGACAGCCTTAAACCACACGGTTAGTGGGACTGCCTTAAACCACAAGGTTCGTGGGACTGTCTTAAACCACACGGTTAGTGGGACTGCCTTAAATCACAAGGTTAGTGGGTCTACCTTAAACCACACGGTTAGTGGGACTGCCTTAAACCACAAGGTTCGTGGGACTGCCTTAAACCACAAGGTTCGTGGGACTGCCTTAAACCACACGGTTAGTGGGACTGCCTTAAACCACAAGGTTCGTGGGACTGCCTTAAACCCCAAGGTTCGTGGGTATAGCCTTAAACCACACTTTTCAAAGTATTCATAGGTACATCCCTAAACTACGCTCTTTACATTAAGCTTACTTGCATTTTCATTTTACTATTAAAAACAAAAAAAAAAAAAAAAAAAAAAAAAAAAAAAAAAAAAAACAAAAAAAAAAAAAAAAATTAGGTGTCACCTTATCTTTGAAAGAAATCTCTTTGAGCTTCCTTCCAAAGAGGGGCAAATTGTTGACACCTAAATTTTGACCAAAAATCATTTCCAAAAAAAAAAATTGGAACTTGTTTTTCCACAAAAATATTTCAAGTTAAATTCTTGCATATAGATTATCTAGGCATTTAGTATAGTGTTTTAAATAGAATATGTTTTTCCTTAAAAAAAAAATAAAAAAAATTAAATTAAATATATAAAAAGATTAAAAAAATTAAAAAAAAAAAAAAGGAAAAAGTTCGGGCCAATGATCTAAATGTGACTAGCCAAGCCCGGGAGGTCAGATTGGAATTAAAATGGCAAATTGGGGCCAAAATGCAATTTTCAAAAGTTGAGGGACCAATTCGCAAATTTTGCAAAATTTGCGCCCAAGCCCGTAAATCATCACCTTGGTCACCAATTAAGTTGAAATTGAATTTGGACCAACTCGAATCAATCAAATCGGGCCAAAAAGACCAAGTTGGTATTGAATTGGATATTTTCGGATAAGAAATGGCCAATTTTGAGGGACTTTCTTGCAAAATTGGTTGGGAAAAATTGCGAAATCTGGTAGAGATCTTAAACTACTATGCATGAGCTTGCTAATTGATAAAAAATCGCAGCCAAATTGATGGATTAAAGCACTCAAACGAGCTACCAAAACCCAGCCCACGGTTTAGCCTCAATCCGGAGTTGCTGAGTAAGCAACTTGGTGGCCCCACCTTATCCCACTCAGCCGCCCATCCAGCCTGATCTTTGCACGTGATTGAAGACCATAATGCGTAGTGCCAGTGGACATAAAATGGCCAGGGATAAGCTGCTGAATGCACGGGAAAGTCGCAGCAAAACCCGCACACTCAACAGCTGCAAAATTTCAGAATTTTGGCTAAGTCAGAGAGTGGGTAGACTGCTCAGTTGGTGGGCTTGGCAGGTGGACAAAAAGCCGACCAAGAGATTGATTATTTCGAGGGATAACATCTAGGAAGCAAGCTCTTTCAGGGGAAGAGAGAGAGAAGACGAGAGGGAGAGGAGAGAGCTCACGGTCGTCCCCCAAAGAGGCCCTCAGAAGCAACTCCAGAATAGCAAACCCAGAAATTCCAGACCGACCTTGAGAGAGAAAAGTGCCATTTTCACAAACTTACAGCTAAAATTAGCCAAAACCTTCAACTAGAGAGTGAAACTTCACTCAAATATCTTTCCAACCATAGGTCGCACGTCCCAAATGGAGATCGGGAAGGCCTCCTAAAGCCCCCCGAAAAACTACCCTCCTGGCGGGCCAAAGAAAGTCTGAATTTTTCTATTCAAAGTGTTGAGCCCGGTTGGTCACGAGTGAGAGAAAGCGGATGTTTTTGAGAAAACTGAGAGACAAATGAGGAAAAGCTTGACTTTTACCCCAAACTTGAATATATTTAGTTTGGTTTGGTGTTAAGTTTTCCAACAAAAGAGGTCTTGAAGTCTAATTTTAGAGGTCGACAAAAACCTTCGTTGTCATTTTTCTTCTGCAGATCTCATTTTCCAGTTGAAGAAGCCAACTTCCACGGGCCCCCGAGGATAATTTCTTGGTTTCTTGAGCGAAGAACCACTTGAAAGGGAAACTAAGAAGCAAGGTAAGCATCCTAGATGTATTTTCTTTCGAGTTTGAGTATGTTTTGATCATGAAAATGAAGAGGAAAAGCAGCCCGGAGGACTGATTTTCGAGGTGGAAATTTTTCTAAGTGTTGGAATCTCTTCAAGAGTTTTGCATGTGTGCTTCTTGGAGAGGTCGTTTTTGATGCGTTCGGTTGGTCATTCTCTATGATGTTTATTGCTTTTGAAAGCTCATGTTACCTACTTTCACTCGGATCAAGTAGTGTTTCCCTTAGATCTTGCATGTGATAAGTGTCGGGGCTTGAACATGGGCATGCAAACTGTTTGTTTGACTTGGGTTCAAACCCAGATTTGTGAAATCAGATCAAACCCGCATATTTGAGGATGATTTTAGCTTAGTTCTTGTGTGTTGTAGGCTATGATTTCTATCTAATATTTCTCATTGCATGTGGTAGTATAATCTTGATGTTTTAGTTCCACATAACATTGCTCATGGGTGAAGATTGAAGGCTGCAAACATGGCCCGCGAAGCTGTTTTGGGGTGATTTAATGCACGCCAAGTGTTCGATGAAATGCGCAAACCAAGTTTCGATCTTGAAACGGTCGATTTGAGCTCGGTTATTGTGATATTCATGTGCTGTGTTACTCCATGTTAGCATAGATCGGTTTAAGGAATTATTATTAATATTTTTAAAAAATAATAATAAAAAAAAAGAAAAATATGAAAATTTCAAAAATATCAAAAAATGTTGGATGTTATCAAATTAAGCCAAAAATGACATCTAGGAGATTTTCCTAATTTTATAAAGTCATTTTTCCTAATTAAATGATATTTTGGTATTTTATAACCATTTTTGTTAATAATCTATTTTGCTTAGATTAAAATTATTTAGAGTAATTTCATGCATCTAGGGTAATTTCATGCATATTTAAATTCTCATTTTGCTCACGGGGTCCTATCCCGGGGGTGATAACAAGGCCATGTAATATTATTTGCCCGACTTGTATCGGGTTTTCATTTTCCGCATTTATTTTCAAGTTATTTCAATTTCTTGGATGTTTACTTATGCACCGCTTTTCATTAATTTGAATGTAAATTTCTTTTCTAAATTATGTTAGGATTAGTCTAGACATTAAAAAAAAAAACTACAAAAGCATTTGCATGGACGCTTAGCGGTTTTGTAAGGATTATAATTGATAATCAAGATTGTGTGGCCATTTAGATTAAAACCTTTCAAGTTAGTGGTACCGTAAGGGCGCTAATATAAACATTAGCGTAAACAAGTCCCCGTTCCCGCAAATCTCTGGTTGCGTAGGAATCGAGACAACACTCCCGTGACTCGATTGGTTTCTAGCCGACCCCAATAGGCTAGTGGCGACTCCTAGAAATATTTAGGTTGTTAAGAACTAAAAACAAAATCCAACGTCACGCGAGGTATGGGCTTGGAGAGCCCGCGCCTAATTTAGGGCCATTGGTCCGCCTCTTTAGGCAAATACCCCTAAACCATTCTTTCTTTTCCCCCGAATGGAAAAAAGAGGTCGTGACACTAATAATCACTAATTCATTCTAATCTAAACATCTAATTACACTTAACTAACAATAATCAACCTTTAAGTATAATTAGCAAACTAAGAAGGCATTAGTGAGCAAAACTCATTGGAATTAAACGCAAGTCGGATCAATCCGACGAGGACGACGCGATGATCAACTTTCCTAAAGGCGGGCCGAGAATTTGGGCTCGGGAAGCCGGCCAAAATGGGCCAAACCTTTGCTGCAATACCCATTTTCCAACTCCTTGTTCGCTACTGGTTGAGGGCGGATCCGGCGTCGGTTGAGGCGCGTAAGGGTGGCTAGGGTCGGCGGAGCTCCGACGGGTTGAGGTGGTGCCGCACGGTTGTCGGAGGTGGCCAAATAGGGTTGGACAGAGGCAGCAGGAGCTGGACAACCCGCTAGATTGGCAAGCTGGGCGAGAGGGTGGCCGAGGCGTGTGGAGCAGTGACGAGGCAATGGTGTTATAGCACGGCAGCAAACAACGGAGGGCGGTGGCGTTTCGTACGGTTGTTGGCTACTCCGGCGTCCATCTTAGATTTGCTGGGACGTCCGACAGCCACCGAAGAAAAAGAAGAAATCGATGCCTGCAAAAGGGGGGGAGAGGAAGGCGGAGGGCGGTGCTCGACGGCGGTGACAACGACGAGTCCAGCTTCGGTTGCTTGTTGTGATGGCGTCGAGAGCAATCGTTGCTTCGGCATGCTCGTTCTTCGCTAGTCTTTGGTTGCTGCTGAAGAAGAAATCGAAAGGAATGGGAAGCTCGAAGAGAGAGACGGCGATGGGAGAGAGAAGGTGGAAAATGGGAAACCGGTTTCTCTCTCTTAGGTCACTCACACGTGGGCCACCACCAACTGTCATCCACCCACATTTTCAAGCCCCAAAATGCCCCTTCTAAAAGCCTTTAGATAATTCAAAATGTTGGGTCTATGGGCATACGAATTTTGCTAGGTTTTCTCTCAAATTGGACCTTAATCCCACTTAAATCAAATTAGTTTGACCCCCATAAATTCATTCAATACTTCATCGAGCAAATCGGTACTTTTCCTTACCAACATAGCCCACTTGCATCCCAAATTCACAATCAAGAACGGTCCTTTGCAAATTCTGATAAAAAACAACCCTACCTCAACTTTTTCCCAAAAAGTCTCGGTTATCAGAAAAATCTTCTGAGATTGAGTCAACACTTCTAGAATTTATTGTGACATGACAAAATCTTCAATTTCTAAAATCGAACTTAGATTGGTGATTAATTTCACTCGGACGCGTTTTTAGTGTGACCTAGACTACCGGGTAGTTTTTAGAACTTTTTAGGACAAATGACCCGTGGTCGATTTTCTTCGAGCCACGATGAACCCACTCAAGACATTGACGACTCTCGGTTGTCGTGAAAATCTCGAGGATTCAAATACGAACACAGGGTACCAAAACGACAGTTAAATCAAATTAGTGCTGGTCGACGAGAGTTTTCCAATTTAGTGGAGTCACCCACGATCGGTCACTCATCTCAGTTGAACCGACCTATCTCTGACTTCAAATCAATTTTTAACTATGCGGTAATGATCTCTAAAGAAGAGCACGGTCGAGAAGTCGATTCCTGGTCGAATTCTCAAGTCTATTAGTCTTAAAGTCCTTAATAGCTTACCCAGCTAGTCTAGTTATCTCATGAGTGGCCAACCTAGAGAAAAACACTGTAGTCGCATTGATGAAATGCCCAATTTATCTAAATTGAAATCAGAACCCGAAAATCTGGATGTCACAACACAAGATTAGAAAATAAAATGAAATGTTTGAGGCGTGCAAACACTGTCCTTAAGGATAATTCCGCCCCTCGAAATACGAAACTCGGTGCGTAAGGCTTCAGCGGCTATCCTCCCAAGATACAACACACCTTCCTCTATACTCTACACTGAATATTATAAGGAAACATAACAACTTTTGTGTATAACCAAGTAGAAAGGAAAGGAAAGATATGAGAACATATTGTATCTACAAGGATTGTGGTTTGAAGTTTAATTTATATTTAAACAAGAAAAAGAGAGAGTCGTTAGGAGATCGTCATAAATCAATTGGTAATTAAAAAGATGACAATTATAAAATAATGAAGAGTTCATGAAGTAATAAATCAAAGTTATAAAGCCGTTAGACGGCCGTTATACAACCATTAGAAAACTATGATATGACCGTTAAAAAGCCGTTACAAAAATGATGACTTTCATGACAATCATAATTTCTAATAAATATTTCAAAACTATTGAAATATCTAACACATCGTACATTATATTGGGGTGGGGGTGTTTAAGGTAAGTGGTTATACTAGTCCCCAAGGGTAGTTGGCCAATTCTTTTGAATCCTTGGCCTATAAAAATAAATATAGACTAGAAAAAAAAATTGAAATTCAAGTCGAGCCTCCCTGATGAGTATTGTAATGCAAAATGAGGGATAATTTTGATGTTTCTTTGGATTCTAAAAATCTTGGTTGATACAATTTCATTTAAATTCAAAAAGTCAACAGATTCATCATTCTTCGGCAATGAAAATGTTCAAACTAATAACCAGTTTTACAAAGGGAATGAGATTGTAATATTTTTTTATTATGACGAGACCTTCTCATCAGTCGTTGAGGACTCCGATCGAGCTTCCATGCCTAATCAGGTTTTTTCTTTCTCACCTATTATAATTACTTATTTTGTTCTTCCTTTTCTATAACTTGGGGACCCATACGCATAAGCCTAGATTTCCCTAGTCAATTGATTGTTGTTCAAGTAGGCAATTCACTGCCCTAAGTTGGACAGGAAAAAATAAAAGAAAAGAAAAGAAAAAGAAAAGAATGATAAATCTAAGTTTTGGATGACAAAGTTATAACTGCTAATCATGAAATTATCGAAGTAATTGGTGGAACAAAAGTGTACTAAAGCCCAAATTATGATATTATCGGCCATTCGAGGAACAATATTGTATCTCTTGTCATTATAATAGACATTATTCATGGCTTCAGCAAGGTAGTAATTTACAGCATGATAGACATGAACCTAACTAAACTGTGCAATAAGAATGATAATAGTTCTTAGAAATTGTCGAGTCAAAATAATCTGGATTTACGATAACATAGTGATTGCTTTTTAACACATTGCTTGACCGAAGTTATAAGGATGTGTAGTAGATAAGGAAAAAAAGAGAAAAGTTTCCACTCTTTGTCGCAACCAAAATTTTCGGGTGGACCACCTAGAATCTAGCTAATGGATTGCTAAGCCTAAACTTAGCTCGGGCTCTCCCAAGCCCATACCAATTCGCGACTTAGGTTCAAATATCTAGCATGCAAAATAGAGTCGTCACTAATCAGTTTACGGTAGGTTGATTAGACACCTAAATAAAATAATGGGAGAATTATTCAATTTCTACGAACCAGAGATTTTGGATATGGGGACTTGGTTATACTAGATTTCTATAAGTCTTTTCGATACCATTTTTTTATTTAAAAAAATGCTTTTCCAGGCAGCTTAAATTGATTTTAAATCAAATTCCCTAACATGTGAGGCGATCATGCGGGTGCGCAAACCACAAATTTAACACCCAAGTAAAGCAGTAAATAAATTGCGTGACTTACCTCGTAGCAACGAAAGCATCTGCAATATTAGATCAGAATTGACATCGATAGTCCTAGATATGATTTCTAATTAACACACAATTTCTTTTTTGCTTGCACTTATTTGATGAGAATGATGCAATATGCAATGCATGTTACTAATCTAACATGAAATAATATACATGACATTAACAAAATGCAGTCCATCCTAAAGAATGAAATTAATTTATTCTTCCATGAAATTTCGAAATTAAAAAAAATGCCAAAATGATCTAGCTAAATTAAGATTCTATCCAACTTATATTAAGGATTAGGTCAGGCTAAACTCAAATTTAAACTCAGATATTATCTAAACTTAGCAATCTCTAACCTAAGATGCAATTTATCTAAAAATCAATTTAAATTTAAAATGAGACATGCAATTTTATTCAATATGTAATGACGTACAAAGAATTCCCTAATTCTACATGACATACGCATGATGACTTTTTTATGTTTTTTTTTTATAAAAATTCGAAATTAAAGTTGACACATAATTAAACATGCAATTTAAGTTAAAGAAAACCAACATCCTAAATGAACGCATTTTTTGGATTTTTTATTTAAAAATTCCAAATAAGATTGCAATTCTAAATATGCAAGAAGACTAGGAATATTCTAAAAACGAACCTAATCCTAATTCAATTTTTTTTGAATTTTTTCCTTCTACGGAAATAAAATTGATTAAAACACCACGACAACAAATCAAGCAAGAAAATATTGATATTCAAAAATTGGCGAACCATATCTCGCGCATGAGATCGGGTTGATCAATTTTAAATTAAATCGCGAATCGAATCTCGGGCATGAGATCGGATTGATGATTGTGCAAGAGATTGTGAATCGGATTTCGGGCATAAAATCGGACTGTCAATCACAAATTTCAAAGGCAATTTTATGTCGAGAATTCTCATCCTTACACTAAAGAATAATTCTACTAAAAATAATAAAAAAAATAGAAAGAAAAACTACCTAATTTGTTTGTTTTTATTTTTATTATTTTCCGTATAGAGCTTGGCAGCCCGATCAACTAAGGGGGCAATGCCGATCGGAGCTCCTGTAGGGTTAAGACACCGGCGAGGAGCTTTGGCGAGGGGGACCAACGGGCGGGCGGAGGCGCGAGCTGGTGGTGGTGGTGGAGCGAGGCTTGTTGTTGGGCGCTAGGCGAGGCGAGCAGCGGCGGTGTGGGCTCCGGTGGCATTAGGTTGCTGCAGGGACAGTGGCGCGGCAGCGGCTGAGCGTCGAGCGGAGGCAAGCAGACTGGCGGTCAGGTGGTTTCGGGTCGTGGTTGTTGCAGATTGGGCAATGGCGGGGCAGAGGGAGACAACGGCGTCTGGCGGGCAGGGGACGTGGGTCCAACACGATCAAGGCGAGTGTTGCAAAAACCCTAGAAATTGAAATCGAAATCGGGCTTGCACGGTGGCTACGAGGCGAGCTTCGTGCGGCAAGGGTGATTGACTAAGGAGTGCAACGGTGTCACAAGCTTCGGGGGTCGCTAGTGTCACGGGAAGAAGGCGAGCACAGCGGTCGTCAGTGCTGGGTTGTAGCGAGGGAACAGGAGGCGCTGCAACAGAGGGTGAAACGGCTCGGCAAGGGGTGGCTCGGTGTCAACTCGGGCTCGGGCGAACCAGCTGTGGCGTAGCGCAGTGGAGGAGCGGTGGTGAAGGCACTGGTGCCCGACGTTGTAGTGCCGGCGCGGTGCGGGTGACTACAACGCAGGGGGGCGAGATAGCTACTGGAGTCGATAGGCTCGGGTTGCTACTACGGCAGTGCTCACATGGTGGTGGTGCGGTTGCGGACGAACAGCAATGGCAGATGGACGCGAGCGGGGCAGCGACTCACGGATGACACCGCGCGGTGACCGACGCAGTAGAAACCTCGAACGGCTGCTGGGGAGCAAAGCATCTGTGGATCCAAGACGAAGAAGATGAACATGACTTTCTGCTTTTTCCCCTTTTTCCTCTCTCCTGTCTTCTCGCGTCCCCTCTTTTCCCTTTTTCAAACAAAAGCCAAAAAACTCGACTTTTTCTCCACAAACCCTAAAGAAACTATGGGAATTTTTCCTTTTTGGCCTTCATTTTTTAACCCTTAAATCGAGAGAAAAAACTCCTTTGTGTGGCTGTATATTTCAATGTGTGTGGCCCCCCTTTGTCGTACGCGCACAACACATTATATAGGAGAGGAAATTAAATTTTGGTGAAATATTTCACTTCCAATTTTGCTTGTGCATAATCCCTTGAATATATCTTTGCACCCCGCGCAATATTCATTTTTGTATTTTTCAAATATTCCATCCGAAAATTTCTTTTCTACCTAAGAATATACCCCTCGGTGTATACTACCTGAATACGTGAAAAATCCTATCTGAATATGCTCGCCGTCGGTCCAATGCTAAATGCAAAAGATGCAAATTAAAAATAAATACACCTAATTTATTTTATATATGCTATTTTAAAACTATATGCTATACAATTAACTATTTTATTTCAGGGATAAAATTAACCCCTAATTTTTAATGCGATAAATAACTAAACGGGTCGCCAAAAATTGGGTGTCAACTGCTACCCCTCTTTGATAGTGAGCTTGTAGAGGTGGTCTTCAAAGACAAATTGAGACCTAAATTTTGACCATGCACATGCATTGAATGATTTTTTTTGTTGGAAAATGAATTCCTATTTTAAAATGCAATTTATATGTTGCATGGAAATTCTAATGCCAATACATGATGCGGAAGAAAGGAATGTACCTACAGTTACCAACCAATCAGTGCGGTAGAGCATCTTGAGGTACATGATAAATCTCCATTTACTCCACAAGTACCAATTTTTCACTCAGGTTCCTTGAAGAGTCTGAGAAGAACATTCACATCAAAAGTGAAATGTTCAACAAAAAGAATTATGAAATCCAAATCCAGACTGAGATTTCAAGATTTTTGTACTCGAAATACCTAGATCTATACTAAAGTATAACAAGAAATGTCGAAAAAACATTCACATCCAGAGTGAAATGTTTAGACGAAAAGAATTACTACATCCAGATCCAGACTGAGATGTCAAGATTTTTGAATTTGAAATACCTAGATCCAGACTAAGGTATAACGAGAAATATTGAAAAATATTCACATCCAGAGTGAAATGTTTAAATGAAAATAATCAAGACATCCGAGCTCAGACTGAGATGTCATGATTTTTGAAGCTCAAAATACCTAGATCCAGACTAAGGTATAACGAAAAGATAAAAAAAACATTCACATCCGAAGTGAAATGTTTAGAAGAAAATAATTAAGACATCCAGATCCAGACTAAGATGTCAAAATTTTGAACCCGAAATACCTAGATCCAGACTAAAGTATAACAAGGAAGATTGAAGAACACTCACATCCAGAGTGAAATGTTCAATGAAAATAATTTAGACATCTAGATCCAAACTGAGATGTCAGAGGAACCTACCTGGAATATCTTACATTCAAGAAGGGTAGAGTGATTCAAGATAGCTGGTGTTACGTGTCCAGGACCCGTACCTTTCTACGGTCACCCAGAATAGCAACAAGACTTTGTGAAGAGAGTGCTTTCCTAGGACCCGTACCATTCATGACATGGATTTTCTAAGAATACTGAATGAGAGACTTTCAGTTAGAAAGGACTTTCACTCCCTTTCATTCAGAAGAGCTATTTTATGAGAATCACTCAATCTCACTATGATCATACCAACAAAGGTCCGAGTATTCTCGCAAGTAGTACGACCTTACCAATTTGAGAGGTCTTTAACATGGACCGTAATGTGGGCTTGGTCAATGGCTTAACAAAGGGGACTCCTTGAGTCAAGGCTATTGAAAAAACAATTTTGTATTCATCTTCGGATTTACAAGTCAAGAACCCTGCAAAATGAGAAAGAAATAGTCTTGCTCGCACTTCTTCAAGCGATACTTATGACAATATGAACTCATATGTTAATTCAAGTGCCTTAATCTGAAGAGAATTTGTAAAGGATGTAACGTAGGCTGGGTTCATGGGTTGAGAAATGAAAGGATCATTAGACTCAAAATGAAAGGATCATTTGAGTTCTTTGAGTATTGCTCTGTTGGGATTCAATTCTTGCAATTGATAGTCTCTTATCTTGACTTTCTTTTTTCATCTATGAGCATTGGTCCTGCTTTTACCAAGCACACCGCTTTTTCATGCCCCTAATTCTTATTCATTTTTTCTTCACTTCTTTTTTATGGGCATTGGTCTTGCTTTTACCAGACACACTGCTTTTTCATGCCCCTTATTTCTATTTTGATTTCTATGCATGCGTCAAGCAATTACACTTTGAATGACTCTTGAACTTCCAAGGGTCTTCATTTGCCTTTTGCATTTGCCCTAGTGTGGGGGATGATCATCAACTAGGTTTAAAGAAATGAAATTATAGGCTCAAGTGGGCCATGCAAACGATATAATTGTATAGGATAGAGAAAGAAATGCTCTTCATCATCCTAAGGCACTTAAATTATCACATGAATTCAATGTAATAGAATGACTTGAAGATTAATGCAAGTGAGAGCATGAAATTTCAATCCATTTTCTTCCCTTGTGGTGCTGTCTTACCCTCCAATTTGCCCCAATGTGGGGTGGTTTTTAACAGGGGTAATTTGAAAATAATTTTCATAAGTGTATGAAGTTTCAAAGGGATTAGGCAATGGATCACTTGTAGTATTTAGGATAATGAAATGAATTACCCCTCATCGCTTTGGTCATCGTACCTTTCGCGAGAAAACTCTTTACCTTGCGGATATGAAACTTCCTACACTCATCTCACAAGTGTATAAGTATAGGACTATGTATAGAATAGGGCTTGCCTTTTCATCATCCTGATACGTCTCATTCAGCATTCTTAAGCATTGGTGTCACTCCATTGAGTTGTCTATCTTGACAAATCTCCACATGAAATTGGTGAGCTAAATCAATATGAAAATTCTCTTTTCAAAAGAGTCCAGCAACTTTAAGCATGAAAAGCTTTTGTGACTTCAAAACAAACAATTTATCGCACTCAAAACATGGTTTTAAGCACTCATTTAGAAGAATTGCTCCACAAAAGAATTGCCTCAGCAATGGATGTCCTTGGATCGTCTATATCCATCAAAAGTGGAGATCCGCTTTTGCCCCTGCACAAGAGAACGTGCATGAATAGGATACTATGCAATATCAGAGTAAATTCAAATTGCATAACCATTTTGGCTCGGATCGAGATTTTGTCTCAGTCATGTCACTACTAGCATCCGTAGTGCCCCAATTCTTCATACAAATTGTAATGAGATGTGTCACACATCACACTTTGAAATCTAGATGGTCTTCTTTTGACTTGCTCTCAGTTTCTTATTGATGTGTAAGGAAAACGCTTGGGATAAGTAAGAGGATAAAGTAGTGCTTAATGTCTTCTTTACTCTTGGGAGTTGTCATCAAGATTAGCTAAGAAATGATCCCTTGCCCCATGCCTATTTTTCCTTTGGATGTATGTTCCCAAATCAACGAGCCCATTATCACTGAAAATTGACGCGTTATTTTCAAACGCCTCTCTATTATGCTCTAAGACATGAGGTAAATGAGTTAGAAAAACAAACAAAGGTAACCTAATGCATGCTTTTGGAAATGGCTTCAAAAATGATTTTTTTTAAGGAATAATTTAGATGAGGAAGCATGAAGAAGCCCAGTCCTCAGAATTTCTCCATGGATTATATTTTCTTTTCATTGTTGGATATCGTCACCAAGCTGGTTTGGAGTACCCCATCATGTCCTCAAAACAAAACTTGTAATTTTATTGACTATCATCAATCAAATCAAATTTATTGGAATGTGATGTTCAAGCACAGAAGGAATTGAAATCAATCCCTAAAAAGCGATAAGAATTCCTACGCAGGGGAAAGTGCATACCCTTAATTAAATGAGGAACTCGAACTACTTAGGACCAGGAATCATGTGTACTTGAATTCTTCACCCTCCTTGATCTTGTGATGCGACCCCTCGGTGAGATATTTTCCCTCTAGATATGTCCCTAGTCTCTTCATGATGACATCAAATTCGGCTACCTCAGGAAAATGAGACGGTTCAAAAAGTCTTATTGGCTCTCTTCTTGGAGTCGCAATTTCTCACTGAAGATAGATCATAGCACTTTTGCTTGACGAGATAAACTCTTTTTGATTCGTCATTTTAACTCTCGTTCATGAACGGATGGGTGAGCGGGATCGTTCCATAATCACCTAATTCAAATGAACGGGAACATGTAAGCATGAGGTGTAAATATAAAGTCAATTCATGACCATGATCTAATAGACTTTTCCATTTTTTTTCATTTATTCATGAAAAGTTCGTAGAAGAAGGGCGTTTCCTAAAGAGAGCTAGAAAAATAAACACCCTAGCAAGATCAAATTTCCTAAACATGAATTGAAAACAAATTCTCCGAAGTTTTTTTTTTTTTTGCAAATTATTTATTGCATGATAATTTCCTCATTTCATTTCTAATTGACAAATGAATTAGATCAAATGACTAACCTAGATTGTCATGGACGGACCAAAAGTATGGCAAAGTAAGTAAATTGCATAGTATAGGGATAGAAGACTTACTTCACTAAGAAAAATCAATGGCAATCACATAGACATGTGCATGATATGTGGCTCGATTTCTAGTCTATAAGGCTTAACAATGTAGAGCCACAAGGATGATCGGACTAGCCACGGGCGTGTGGACTATGTTGGGTCCTCATGGTTCCGACTTGGTCAAAGAGCCAACCCATGTCACGGGCATGCAGACTGAGGTGGGTACTCTTGACACCATAAAAAAATACTTCGGGATTGAGATGGGCGACTCATACCGCGGGCATGCGGTCGAAGTGGTATCCATCTCAATACCATCCTAGATGATCCTATGCGGCCTAGGTCCGGCGGCAGGTTGTGTGTGGAATAGTGTAGTGCTAAATGCAAGGCATGCACAATAGTTTGAATCCCACAACACTTCAATAACTTGAATTTAAAACATTCATCCCCAACTCCAACCTGCAAGACAATGGTTAGCAATCACTGCAATCACTACTCCCCTTATACCACCCTCCTGCAAGAACATTTAACACCTTAAATGTTAGGGACGTACTTGGGATCCTCGCTGCCAAACAAAAACATTTTTCAAAAAAAGAAAATTGTCCTAAGTCCACTAAGAGTTTCAACTCAAGTCCTTAGTGGAGTCGCCAAGCTGTCTTGACCAAATTTTCGAGTGGACCACCTAGAATCTGGCTAATTGATTGCTAAGCCTAAACTTAGCTTGACCTCTCCCAAGCCCATACCAATTCATGACTTAGGTTCAAATTTCTAGCATGCAAAAGAGAGTCACCACTAATCAGTTTACGGTAGGTCGATTAAACATCTAAGTAAAATAATGGGAGAATTATTCCACTTCTACAAACTAGAGATTTTGGGTACAGGGACCTGGTTACACTAGATTTCTCTAATGCCCTTTCGGTACCATTCTTTTATTTTAAAAAATGTTTTTGCAGGCAGCTTAAATTGATTTTAAATCTAATTCCCTAACATGTGAGGCGTTCATGCGTGTGCGCAAACCACCAATTTAACACCCAAGTAAAGCAATAAATAAATCGCGTGACTTACCTCATAGTAGTGAAAGCATCTGCAGTGTTAGATCAAAATTCACATTGACAGTCCTAGATATGATTTCTAATTAACACGCAATTTCCTTTTTATTTTCACTTATTTAATGAGAATTATGCAATATGCAATGCATGTTACTAATCTAACATGAAATAATATACGTGACATAAACAAAATGCAGTCTATCTTAAAGAATGAAATTGATTTATTCTAAGACAGTTTTTTTTTGTATTTTCCATGAAATTTCGAAATTAGAAAAATGCCAAAATGATCTAGCTAAATTAAGATTCTATCCGACTTATATTAAGGATTAGGTTAGGCTAAACCCTAATTTAAACTGAGATATTATCTAAACTTAGCAATCTCTAACCTAAGATGCAATTTATCTAAAAATCAATTTAAACTTAAAATGAGACATGCAATTTTATCCAATATGCAATGATGTACAAAGAATGCCCTAATTCTACATGACATACGCATGATGACTTTTTTGTGCTATTTTTTTTTATAAAATTCGAAATTAAAGTTGACACATAATTAAACGTGCAATTTAAGTTAAAGAAAACCAACATCCTAAATGAACGCATTTTTTGGATTTTTTATTTAAAAATTCGAAATAAGATTGCAATTCTAAATACGCAAGATAACCCTAAGATTGGCAATATTCTAAAACGAACCTAATCCTAATTCAATTTTTTTTTGGATTTTTTTCCTTTTACGAAAACAAAATTGATTCAAACACCATGACAGCAAATCAAGCCGGAAAAGATTGATATTCAAAAATTGGCGAACCATATCTCGCGCATGAAGATTGGGTAGACCAATTTTAAATTAAATCGCGAATCGAATCTCGGGCATGAGATTGGATTGACGATTGTGCAAGAGATTGTGAGTCGGATTTCGAGCCTGAAAATCGGGCTGTCAATCACAAATTTCAGAGGCAATTTCATGTCGAGAATTCTCATCCTTACACTAAAGAATAATTCTACTAAAAAAATAGAAAGAAAAACAACCTAATTTGTTTTTTTTTTCCAAATAGGGCTTAGCAGCCCAATCAACTAAGGGGGCAACGCCGATCGGAGCTCCAGTAAGGGGAAGATACCGGCGAGGAGCTCCGGTGAGGAGGACCAGCAGGCGGGTGAAGGCGCGAGCTGGTGGTGGTGTTGGAGTGAGGCTTGCTGTCGAGCGCCAGGCAGAGGCGAGCAACGACGGTGTGGGCTCCGGTGGCATCGGGTCGTGGCAAGGACAGTGGTGCGGTAGTGGCTAAGCGTCGGGCGGAGGCAAGCAGTCCGGCGGTGTGGGCTCGGGTGGCGTCGGTCGCGGCCATTGCAGATCGGGCAATGGCGGAGCAAAGGGAGACAGCGGTGTTTGGCGGGCAAGGGATGTGGGTCCGACACGATCAGGGAAGAGGGTTGCAGAAACCCTAGAAATTGAAATCGAAATCAGGCTCGCGCAATGGCTACGAGGCAAGCTTCGTGCAGCAAGGGTGATTGACTAAGGAGTGCAGCGGTGTCGCAAGCTCCGGGGGTTGCTGTTGTCGCAGAAGGAAGGCAAGCATGGCGGTCCTCGGTGCTGGGTCGCAGCGAGGGAGCAGGAGGTGCTGCAGCAGAGTGTGGAATGGCTCGATAAGGGGTGGCTCGGCAACAACTCCCTGGCTCGAGCGAAGCAGCCGGGCGCAAAGTGGCGGAGGAGCGGTGGCGAAGGCACCGGTGCCCGACGTTGCAGTGATGGCGCGGAGTTGGTGATTGCAGCGCAGGGGGGTGAGACAGCTGCTGGCATCGATAGGCTCGGGTTACTACTTCGGCGGTGCTCGCGTGGTGGTGGTGCGGTCGCAGGCAAACAGCAAAGGCAGACGGACACGAGTGGGGCGGCGACTAGCGGACGACGCCACGCGGCGACCGGCGCAGTAGAAACCTTGAACGGCTGTTGGGGAGGGAAGCGTCTACGGATCCAAGGGGAAGAAGATGAACATGACTTTATGCTTTTTCCCTTTTTTCCTCTCTCCTGTCTTCTCGCGTCCCCTCTTTTCCCTTTTTCAAACAAAAGCCAAAAAACTTGACTTTTTCTCCACAAACCCTAAAGAAACGATGGAAATTTTTCCTTTTTGGCCTTCATTTTTTAACCTTCAAATCGAGAGAAAAAGCCCCTTTGTGTGGTCATATATTTCAACGTGTGTGGCCCCCATTTGTTGTACGCGCACAACACATTATATAGGAGAGGAAATTAAATTTTGGTGAAATATTTCACTTCCAATTTTGCTTGTGCATAATCCCCTGAATATATCTTTGCACCCCGCGCAATATTCCTTTTTGTATTTTTCAAATATTCCATCCGAAAATTTCTTTTCTACCTAAGAATGTACCCCTCGGTGTATATTACCTAAATACATGAAAAATCCTACCTCAATATGCTCGACGTCGGTCCAATTCTAAATGCAAAAAATGCAAATTAAAAATAAATGCACCTAATGTTATTTATTTTTGTGATCCCACATTTCCGGACCCTCATTTTGTCTTTAAAGTGGCAGTTATTCAATATGCAGTTTTTCCACATACGTACCTTTTCGTAACAACCGCCCATTTGGTAACTGCCTTGATGGAAGACGGTTTATACAGGAACAATCGTTCATTCTAACAGATATCTACAAGGTCTAACTCAAACTCTCTCATTCGGAATACACCATCGATACGAGAGTGAAGTGGGTTAGTAGTGTGTGCACAATTTTCTTTGTATTTTCATGTTTTTTAGACGAACGAGAACAAGAACAATGGCTGGAGGTTTGTGTCTAATTGATCATGGCTTTTGCAATTTGATTTTTATGTCTTTCATTTGGTATCAGAGCATGTTTAGTGCCTCTTCCTTGTTTTTGTTGAATTTTTGGCGTATTTTCGGGCTTTTAGAACATGAACAGTAATTCGGAGTTTTGAGGCCAAGAGAGAAACTCGCAAATTTCGGGCAAATTCTGGCAACCCACCCCTTGATTTCGGACCCGTACAGTCGCACCGCCATAAGAAACATTAGCCATGAGTTTTTCTGGTATATTGGTGTTTGCCGGAGGCTAATCGGGCGGCGGAAGTCATGGTGGTTGAGGATTTGCATTTTTGGAGTTTTTCGTTAGATTTGAGGCAAATTTCCTAGTCATTTTTGCCGTAACTTGGACCAACGTAGTCGTGCCAGCATGCTTTTCAAAACCCATCATTTATTTCGATCTTAGATGGGCTGCCCGAGAAGAAATGGTCGTGAAATCGCGGCTGAAAATGGCGAAAAACCGATGGAAAAGCTTCTGTTCGCGAGGAAGAAGGCGCGTGGCGCCCACTTGCGCGCTGCAGTTATAGGCGTGTGGAATCCATGCGCCATGCGCTCTCATGCACGCGGCAATCGCTGGCGCGTGGATCTCACGTGCGCGGCAATTGCCTGTTGCACGCGCCTACTCGTTGAACCGCGAGCGTGCGGGGCACGCACCCGCGTGGATTCTGGCGCTTGCTCGGCACGCGCCTATGCGCTGGACGCGCGCGTGCTCGGCACGTGCCTGTCGTCCCTTCCCGTGTTTTTTTTTTACACTTTTGCCCCTCTCTTTTTATGATTTTACAATCTGCCCTTGGCCAATTTATTTATTTACTGTTCTGCCCTTGATGAATTTAATTATTATGTCATTTCATGCATTTTTATGAGTATTTTATGCATGAAATTAAATGTCCAATGGTCCATATATTTAATTAATTAGAGAGTGGCCACACCATCTTTAATTAATTAAATTATATATGAAGAGCCTCCGGATCATATTTAGAAATGGACATTGATTGTAATTAATTATATTAATATGATGGATTTTATCCCACAAGAATTTTCATTATATTAATATGATTAATTAGGATGAAATATCATATTATTTTTCTTAATCTACCCACAGGAATTAAGAAAAGGTATATAATATGGTAGTTTCTTCATGATATAATTATGAATCTATTTAAATTAAAAACTTAGCCCACGGGTAGTTTTTATGTTAAGTGATTCATATTCGCGACGTGTTTACATTGGTAAAACATGATTTATGTATCTTTTGCCTCAAATTTTGTGACATAAGCATGATTATTTGATATGCAGCTTTACAACCTGTGAATTTCTCTGAATTTAAGTTTGATGTTGCTATATTGAATGGTGAAAACTATAAAGTTTGGAAGGAGTCAGTTCTTCTTCAATTAGGGTGGATGGACGTTGACTATGCTATAAGGAAAGACGAACCACCTGCTCCTACTGATTCGAGCACTGCAACTGAGATAACTCTTTATAACCAATGGGAGCGGTCTAACCGCGTTTGTGCTATGTTTATAAGGGCTAAAATATCTCCTAGTATTCGTGGTTCAGTTGCTCAGCATAGCAATGCTAAGGCCTTATTGGAGGCCATAGATGCGCAGTTTGAGAGTTTTGAGAAGGCGCATGCCATGACCCTAATTATGAAGTTTTCATCAATAGAGCTCACTAGTGTTAAAGGTGTGCGTGAGCACATCATGCAAACGAGGGATATTGCGACTCAGCTTAAGAACCTTGAGGTTGAGATATCTGAATCATTCCTTGTGTATTATATTCTGAACACTCTCCCACAACATTATGCACCTTTCAAGATCTCTTACAACACACATAAGAATAAATGGTCAATTAATGAACGCATGACCATGTGTGTTCAAGAGGAGGAAAGAATGATTATGGAATTAGGAGAAAGTGCTCATTTGGCAACACAAGGAAAGAATAAGGGCCATGGCAAGTATAAGGGAAAAAGGTAAAATACCTCCCCAAGCCGACATTAAGAAACAATCCAAATGTTTCTTCTGTAAACAGAAGGGGCATATAAAGAAGGATTGCGTCAGATTTAAGGCTTGGCTTGAGAAGAAAGGTAATCAAATCTCTTGTGTTTGTTATGAATCTAATATGGCCGATGTAAGTCACAACACTTGGTGGATTGATTCCGGATCTACAATCCACATTTCGAACTCCTTGCAGGGTTTCCAAAACCACAGGAAGCCAGTGGGAAGTGAACAAAGCATCTATTCAGGAAACAAGATGCGTTCGCATGTAGAAGCTATTGGGACATGTAGACTAGTTCTCAATAGTGGCTTTGTTTTGAATTTGGAAAGGACCTTTTATGTTCCAAGTTTCTCTAGAAACTTAATTTCTGTTTCAAAACTTGTACCTTTGGGTTACTATTTTAACTTTTCAAATTTGACATTCTGTTTATCATTTAAATCTGAAATTGTCGAGAGTGGTACTTTGTCTGATGGTCTTTTTCGAATTAATTTACAAGGCAATGCCTATTATGATGCGATGCATGTTCATGATAACACTGGTATGAAACGATGTGTTGTGAAAGAACATTCCTCTATGTTGTGGCACCAGAGATTGGGACATATCTCCATAGAAAGAATTAAGTGATTGGTAAATGATGGATTACTCAGTACTTTAGATTTTACTGATTGTGATACTTGTGTGGACTGCATAAAGGGAAAGCAGACCAACAAGTCGAAGAAATGTGCCAAGAGGAGTACAAAAATATTAGAAATCATACATATGAATTTATGTAGTTCGGATATGGACTCGTGTGTTCAGAAATACTTCATCTCTTTCATAGATGATTACTCACGTTACATGTATCTTTACTTGATTCATAATAAGTATGAAGCATTAGATGCTTTTAAGGTATTTAAGGCAGAAGTAGAGAAACAATGTGGTAAGCAAATTAAGATCGTGAGATCAGATAGAGGTGGAGAATTTTATGGTAGATACACTGAAGATGGACAAGCACCTGGTCCATTTGCAAAGTTTCTTCAAGAATATGAGATAGTTGCCCAATATACTATGCCTGGTTCTTCGAACCAAAACGGTGTAGCGGAAAGAAGAAACTAAACTTTATTGGACATGGTGCAAAGTATGCTTAGTAGCTCCAAACTTCCTAAGTCCTTGTGGACTGAAGCACTTAAGACAGCAATGTACATATTAAACTGAGTTCCGACCAAGGCTGTCCCAAGGACACCTTTTGAGTTATTTAAAGGTTGGAAATCGAGTTTGCAACATGTACGCATTTGGGGATGCCTGTCTAAAGTGAGAGTTTACAATCCACAAGAAAAGAAGTTGGACCCAAGGACCATAAGTGGGTATTTCATTGGATATACCGAAAGGTCTAAGGGATACATATTTTATTGTCCATCTCACACCACTAGGATTGTGGAATCAAGAAACGCTAAATTTCTTGAAAATGACTTTATTAGTGGGAGCGATCAATCGAAGGACCTTGTTCCTAAGAAAGATCATTCAGTAACTCAACCTTCCACCTCAAGTTTAAGGTTGGTTGTTGCTCATAATGCCCCTTCAGTTCAACTAGCTATTGAACAACCAATCGTTGAAGTTCCACAACCTTCTGATACTAATCTAGTAGATCCAGTTGTTCAGCAATTACCAGAAACTGTTGATTCAACATTGAGAAGATATGCTAGAATAAGGAAATCAGCAATTCCTAGTGAATATATTGTGTATTTACAAGAGTTTGACTACAATATTGGAGCTGAGAATGATCCCAAAACGTTTTCACAAGCCATGGATAGCGATAAATCCAATTTGTGGTACAATGCCATGAAAGAAGAGATGAGTTCTATGGCATCTAACGAAGTCTGGGATTTGGTTGAGTTACCTGATGGTGCAAAGGCCATTGGTTGTAAATGGGTCTTCAAAACTAAGAAGGATTCATTAGGTAACATTGAAAGATATAAAGCTAGACTCGTTGCCAAAGGATTCACTCAAAAGGAAGGAATCGATTACACGGAGACTTTTTCTCCTGTATCTAAGAAAGATTCTCTCCGTATTGTTTTGGCATTGGTTGCCCATTTTGATATGGAATTACATCAGATGGATGTGAAAATGGCGTTCCTCAATGGAGAGCTGGAGGAGGAGGTTTACATGAAACAACCTAAAGGATTCCTCTCTAGTAAAGGTGAGCATTTGGTGTGTAAGCTTAATAAATCTATATATGGCTTGAAACAAGCATCCCACCAGTGGTACTTAAGGTTCCATGAAGTCATCTCTTCATTCGATTTTGTAGAGAATGTCACGGATCAATGTATATACCAGAAGGTCAGTGGGAGTAAAATTTGTTTCCTTGTGCTGTATGTGGATGATATATTACTTGCAACCAATGATAAGGGGTTGCTATATGATGTGAAATAATTTCTCTCTAAGAGTTTTGATATGAATGATATGGGTGAGGCATCTTATCTCATTGGCATTAAGATCTATAGAGATAGACCTCGAGGAATTTTAGGACTATCTCAAGAAACCTATATCAATAAGGTCTTAGAGAGATTTCGGATGAAAGATTGTTCACCAAGTATAGCACCCATTGTGAAGGGCGACGGGTTCAATTTGAACCAATGCCCGAAGAACGATCTAGAAAGGAAACAAATGTACAACATTCCATATGCTTCTGCTGTTGGAAGCTTGATGTATGCTAAGGTTTGCACTTGACCTGACATCGCTTTTGATGTGGGAATGTTAGGAAGATATCAGAGTAATCCAGGTATGGACCACTAGAAAGCTGCAAAGAAAGTGATGAGATACCTTCAAGGTACCAAAGACTACATGCTTATGTATAGACGAACTGACAACCTAGAAGTAGTCGGTTATTCGAATGCGGACTTCACGGGCTGCGTTGATTCATGAAAATCAACATTTGGATACATTTTTATGTTAGCTGGCGGAGCCGTGTCATGGAGAAGTGCTAAGCAAACTTTGACTGCTACTTCCACTATGGAGGCTGAGTTCATTTCTTGTTTTAAGGCTACCTCATATGGTGTATGATTGAAGAGTTTCATTGCTAGGCTTAGAATTGTTGATTTTATTTCTAGGCCATTAAGAATATATTGTGACAATTCAGCTGTCGGTTTTATGGCTAAAAATGCCAAAAGTGGCAGTCGAAGTAAGCATATCGACATTAAGTATTTAGCCATAAGGGAACATGTTAAAGAGAACAAAGTGGTCATTGATTACGTTAGCACTTAATTGATGATAGCTGATCCTTTAACTAAAGGCATGCCACCAATGAAGTATAAGGATCATGTGACAAGTATAGGAGTAGGTCCCATAATGTAATTTGTCGTCATATGGACGATTTCTGTTGTATGAAACTCTTATTCAGTTGTAATGTTGATTCTCAATTTTGGTGTACACATTATGTTGTTTATAAGAATAACATTTAACCTCGGTTGTGGAATAAACATAGGGTTTATTCATTAAGTCACATATAGGCTGACATTAAAGAAATAAGATGCATTGTGATACATGGAAGATATTACTCACTCTTAAAGGACATGTCGCCATGATCCATGTATTTTGTTTCTTTTCTTTAAGCATAAAGTTTTCATGGAATTAATTGGATAATCCGTATGATGAAAATGATGGGATCAAGTGGGAGAATGTTATTTATTTTTGTGATCCCACATTTCCGGACCCTCATTTTCTCTTTAAAGTGGCGGTTATTCAACATATAGTTTTTCCACATACGTACCTTTTCGTGACAACCGCCCATTTGGTAACCGCCTTGATAGAAGACGGTTTATAAAGGAACAATCGTTCATTCTAATGGGTATCTACAAGGTCTAACTCAAACTCTCTCATTCGGAATACACCATAAGTACGAGAGTGAATTGGGTTAGTAATGTGTGCCCAATTTTCTTTGTATTTTCAGGTTTTTCAGACGAATGAGAATAAGAACAATGGCTAGAGGTTTGTCTATAATTGATCCTGGCTTCCACAATTTGATTTTTATGTCTTTCACCTAAAACTATATGCTATGCAATTAACTATTTTTTTCAGGGATAAAATTAACCCCTAATTTTTAATATGATAAATGACTAAACGGGTGGCCAAAATTTAGGTGTCAACACTGTTAATCAATAGATATATAGGATAAACAATTGGCTTTTTAATTATTTCAAAGTTAGTACTCATAAATGATAAATAGAAAAGTATAATGAGAAAACACACAAATCATGATGAAATACATGTAGAAATGCGTGGAACAAAGAAACAACTAAAACCTTCTATATATCTAAATTTTCTGTAATTATTTAATGCATATAGGATGGACAAATACCACATTAGGGAGAGTTTTGTTTCATAGAAAATGAAAATTTTGAAAAACATCGTTTCAAAAATTTTGTTTCTAAAATTTATCACTTATATCAACTACGAAGATAATATTCTTCTTGCTCATGAAAGAGTTTAGACATAAATTGTTATCCATAATGAAAATACCTTTCATTGAATAATCTCTTCAAGTAATATAAGTAATCATTGTTAAGAAATTTTTTTCTAAATCACTAATTTTTTTCAGACAAACGAAGCAGTGGAAATTAAGTGATACTCAAAAAAACCTACTCCATACTGAACCAAGAACCCTTTGGGCATGTAGGGTTGAAGCACATAAATATATATAAAGAAAGAACTTTAATTATGAATCAGTGTTACATTAATTAATGGTGGTGCATCCTATCCAGAAGTACCATAATTGATGGGGATTAATTGGGTGCTTCAAGGGCGTAGCGGAGATTCGGTCATTAATGAAAATAATAATATGAACCAAAGACTGAAAAAAAAAAAAAAAAAAAAAAAAAAAACAGAGAGACTAAAGAAAAAATAAACTCACTCGCCAGCAATGTATGAGTCATCAAAGTGCAAATTAGAGTTAAAATACAAATACACACTAATAAGCTATATCTAATGTTGAAATACCCAACTTTGCTTATTTTGGGAATTATAATGGTCTTGTGGTCTGCATCCACTTAAATTGTACCATGAGAGAGGACGTCAAAGTATTGAACAAACGCTTGTTTACGGTCTTATAATAAAATCGTAGTTTAAATTAACGGCTAATAGCAATCGGCGACAATGAAATTCCCACCAATAGCAGCCACTTTTTGGGCCTTATTATGGCAACAACACCTCCAATAGGCTGGTTTGTTACCTGGAATCACGCCAATATTATGAACTTTATACCATATACTAAAGATTAAACCGCCACATCAAAAAAGACTTGTCTTCCGTGGAATCGAATCGTAATTGCAACTAAGCGATAGAGGTAATGTTGACAAAGTAATTCAACCCTCGTTTCTCCACATTGAGGGGCAACATTTCTCTAATGTCCGAAAGCTTAACAATTTTCTCGGGTGCTTATTTTAGAGATTTGTTATGATATATAAAAGTGAAAACTTTGGGGGAAAACTCATATATATTAAAATTTTTGTCGGTAATTAAAAAATAAGTAATAATAGATCCGTTCGTCAAGATGAAAATCTCTTTTAAGTCGATAACTCATTAATTCGGACAAATCACATTAACGATATTCTATCTTACTATTACAGAGACCTATTATGTGACATAAAAACACATAAAAACACATACGCGTGGAGCAACTGCACTAGGAACTGGATCCGCACTACGTTTTCATGAGCGCAAAATCCCTACTATCTCACTTGCCCAAAAGATTTCCCTATATTATATAGACCATTTTTTTGTCATAATATTATACAGACTATTTAGTCAGGAGAAAACAGAAAAAAAAAAACTTCCTTCTTCTTACTTCCTGTACACATATATACTCATTCTCCTACCCAAAGGTTTAACTGTAGAATTTAGACCGTTGATGATCATTTACTCGACTTCGAGAATGAGCTGAAGAAACCACAGTGCTTCCAACCTATGTTCTCTCATTTGCTGTCAGTGAAATCTGCGTCGACGACATCTCCATCCTGGCCCGTTTCGCTGGTGAAGCCCAAAGACCTAGCTCCGGCACCTGGTGCTGGTCCTGCACTAGCAGGACCGAGTTGGCTATACAGGGACTGAAGGAATTCTAGTCGGCGGAAGACGACTTACTTGATTCCAATGTGCAAACAGCAAATAGTCCCGGATTGAACGTTGAATTGCGAACCAATCACGAACAACAATGCCTCACGTTGGTCTGGATGCAATCACAAGGAAAACACCCGATTTCCACGGCGTAAATGCAAGCCGTTCTTCAAATTGATGATTGAATCCTGCCTATCTTGAAGATGGAATTTTGAGAGAGATTTTGGTGCGAATGAATTGACAACCCGTCCAACGGTTGTGTTCGGGAGAGTTTATACGTCTCCCTTCGTACCCCTCCATTGGTGACCTTCCATCGTAACGTTTCAACTTGAAACGGTGCATCCAATTGCACCCCATCATGGTCGTACCACCTGGAAGAACTACATCTCCCACTCGGACATGATGGGCCTGATAGCGTTCTATCAAGAATATAAGGCAAGGCATTCAACATTCATCAACTTTACAGAACAATTCATACTGGCAAGTAAGCCGTGTGACCAAAGGTGAGTACACCCGCACTTGGGAGCTCAAATTATGCACCCGTTAGGGATGACATAATGGCTACAACCCGAAAAGAAAAATAAACAACTGATGTCTCACAAAGGTGCCCTGCATATCTTGTTACATCAATTCAAGTATACCTATCCCTTAAAGGCTATACTTGATTATCCTCAAAACATCATGTATTTACAATTATATCCGGAACCACATAAGGCGATATAATTGGTTGACCAAAAATACATGTGACAGATGTAAAACAACAATAGTCTTCCTTCGCACTCATGTCTCTCTTAATTTTAGAACAACTGCTTCCTATACACGTCCCATAGGCCATATCTATACATGACCGCCCGTAACATGCTAAAGTAGCAACACTGATCTTTCATTTCGAGAACATAGTCAGAAGTAACATAGGGCAGGAATTGAGGTAAATTATAAATTACCTCAAGGGCTCACGCAATGAGTAAATAGGGATAATTTTACTCACCTTCCATTTTCGGTCGAACAATGCACATGTAGTATGAATTACATGCTATAGTGGATTTCTCTTTCTATAAGAGCGTATGTCATTTCTTAAATATATCCACTATACGGATCTTAGCCTAAACATAGTCACGTGCTTCTCACGTACTCATGTTTAACTCGAGTGCTATATTAGCTCGCTCTCTATAGCGCCAAATTAAGTACTCGCATCCGGCATCTTATAGGCATACATGATTGTGGGACTATCATGTTCGGTCTTAAATAAATCACAGACCTCATCTTGACTCTAATCAAGGCGACATATTTTATGTACTAGACTTGCTCTTCAGCATTTATTTGTACATAACGTCTCATCTCAACGTGCTAACTATAGCACTTGAGGCGATTGCTCGTGTGAGTAAGCCAATCATTACCTGCTGACATACTTTCCAATAATATATGTGTGCTTGTGCTAGTCTCATAATGGATTTGTACTTTTTGATAAAACATCAAGTCATTAATAAACAAACAAGTACAATACATATGTCCATAAATACATAAAACAATAATCCTCTACAATAACACATATCACATCCTACGCAAACCTAGTGACATCCTGTGGGTCAAAAATATGTCTCTAGGAATAGCCTTCGTAAATGGATTAGCAACCATTCTATTGGTTGAAATGTATTGTAGAATCACTTCTTTCTGCGCTATAATATCTCGATGAAGTTATTCTTTTTGTCAATGTGCTTCGTCCTTCCATGATACTTGGGATCTTTCACATAGGCAATGGCTGCTTGACTATCGCAATAAACTGTCACCGGTCTTGGAATCTCGGTGAGGTGGCTAAATTTTCAAAGAAACGTTTTAGCCATACTGCTTCTTGCACTGCGGCAGAACACGCAATAAATTCAGCCTCCATAGTTGACAAGGCTATGCATGTTTGTTTCTTGCTATTCCAAGAAATTGCACATCCATTGAGCAAGAACGCATATCCAGAAGTCGATTTACGCTCATCCAGTCTCCACCCCAATCAGCATCTGAATAACCTAATAGGGGTAAATCATTCCCTTGGTAACAAAGTCGATAGTCCATAGTGCCCTGCAAGTATCTCAGATCCTCTTTATTGCTTTCCGGTGTCTGGACCGGGACTTGATTGAAATCGGCTCACCAATCCCACGGCATAACATATGTCGGGTCGAGTACACATCATAGCATACATCAAACTTCCGATCGCACTAGCGTAAGGAACAATTTCCATTATTTTAATTTCTTCTAGAGTCTTAGGACACATCTCAGTACTTAGGCCTTCGCCTTGCATGACAGGGGTATCAATGGGATTACAATGCTGCATATTGAAACGTCCAAGAATCTTCATAATATAAGATTCTTGTGATAAAGTAAGGAGTTTCCTTGATCGATCTCTTTCGATCTTAACTCCTAATATATAAGCAGCTTCTCCCATGTCCTTCATTTCAAAATTGGAGGACAACCATTCTTTTATGGTGATTACCATAACCTTGTCATTTCCAGCCAACAGAATATCGTCCACATAAAGTGATAAAATCACAAATTTATCTTCAGACCGTTTGACATATACACAGTGATCCTCTTCGATCATCGTAAAACCATAAGTTGTTATGGCTCGATGAAAATGAAGATACCACTGTCTAGATGATTGCTTAAGGCCATATATTGAGTGATGAAGTTTGCAAACTTTATGCTCTTGACCTTTAGCTATGAAACCTAATGGTTGTTTCATATAAATTTTCTCATCTAGTTCTCCATTGAGAAATGCCGTCTTTACATCCATTTGATGTAATTCAAGGTCCAAATGTGCAACGATGGCTAGAATAAGACGTATTGAGGCAAACCTTACAACTGGTGAAAAAGTTTCCTCGTAGTCTATACCCTCTTGTTGTGTATAACCTTTCGCCACAAGACGAGCCTTATACTTTTCAATGGATCCATCCGCCCTTTGCTTAATCTTAAAAACCCATTTGTTTCCAATGGCCTTACGATTGGGTGGTAGATCAACCAAGTCCCAGACATGATTTGTCCTCATTGACTCCATCTCGTCTTCCAAAGCTTGTCTCCATTCTTCCTTACCAGAGGATGAGAGAGCCTCTTGAACAGTCTTAGGCTCGACATCATCTTTATGAGCAATCATAAATGCTTCCCCTTCAATCTCAAAACGATGACGAGGAATACTTTTACGATCACTTTTACGCAACTAAATTTCTCTTGAATTCAATTCGCCAGACGATGCTACACTCCCACTAGGTCTTTCATGTTGAGGTAAATCTTCATTCCCCTCCATAACATTAGTGGGTGTATTATTAGGATCTTCCATCTCATATAATTGGAAATCCTTATCAATCTCACCTCTACTAGGAAAATCGTTCTCCAAGAACGTGACATCTCGTGACTCCTTTTCGGTCACACTTCCATCAGCTTGTTCACCTATGAACACATACCCTTTGGAGTGTTCGAATATCTTATAAAGATACATTTCTTCCCTCTAGGGCCTAATTTGCCATATTTATGGGAAGATTCATGAACATAAGCTGCACATCCCCATGGACGTAGACTACTTAAGTCTGGTTTTCTTCCAGTCCATAATTCATAAGGGGTGGAAGTGACCGATTTTGAGGGCACTCGATTAAGTACATAGGCAGCAGTCAATAATGCATCTCCCCAAAAGGAGATAGGTAAATTTGCTTGCGCCATCATAGACCTAACCATTTCCAATAGGGTTCTATTCCTTCTCTCAGCTACCCCATTTTGTTGTGGAGTATAAGGAATAGTCAATTGTCTTACAATTCCCTTTTCATCACAAAGAGCTTTGAATTGCTCCGATAGATACTCACGTCCACGATCGGTTCTCAATGCCTTTATTGTTTTGTTCAACTGATTCTCTACCATCGTTATATATCGTCTAAAGCATTCTAATGCTTCGGACTTATGGGAGATTAGAAAGACATAACCAAAACGTGTGAAGTCATCTATGAAAGTAATGAAATATGAGGCTCCATGCCTCGCCCTCACATTCAAAGGACCACAAATGTCGAATGTATGAGTTGCAATGGAAATTCAGCTCTAGTCCCTTTACCGAATGGTTTTCTAGTTGCTTTTCCCGCTAGACAATGTTCACATACGGGTAGATCAACATTAGTGAGTGACCCTAAAAGGCCTTCTCTAGCTAATTTTTGCATTCTTTGCAACCCAATGTGACCTAATCTAGCATGCCAAGTATTTGCATCAGTCCCAATGTTATCAGAAGACGCAATTAAAGAAAAACAACCATCAACATTAACATTGTACTGATCATAGTCAATGTTTAACACCATAAAACCATTCAATACATGACCCGAACCATAATAAATTGTTCCATACAAAATATCAACACAATCACCATGGAAATTCAATACATAACCTAAGCTAAGAAGAACAACTACGGAGACCAAGTTTCGTCGAATATCCGGAGCATAAAGGACATCATGCGGGAATAGATTTCGACCACCACGCAAGATTAATTTGCATGTGCCGATACCCTTGACTTCAACTCTTGAGTTATTACCAACATATATCCATCTTCTTCCAGGCGGTATCCGACGATACTCCACAAATGCTTCTCGGTCTCTAGCTACATGGTCCGTTGCTCCTAAGTCTACAGTCCACATTGGATGAGATTCAGCAAGCATTACAGTACTAGAAACAAAAGCATTACTCATAGTAATGGAGTAATAGGGTACCTTTTTCGGCTCAGTGCATTCACGAGCAAAATGACCCAGCTTGCCACAATTGTGGCACTCCATCTTGGCCTTGTCCTTCTTCCCACCACGCTTCTTGCGTCGGAATGTCTTAGCCCTCTTGGGTCCCCGATCGTCATCTTCCCTTTGTTGTTGAACTGAAGGTTCCTCTTGCGCTTGAAGCCCGAAGCTTTGCGCGAACTCGTTTCAGCAACATAAGCATGGGTAGAGGATCTTGCAGCCTCTAGGCGCTCATCCTCTAATTCCAAATGACGCGCAATATCATCAAAAGTGACGATGTTCTCACTATGCGTCATATTGATCTTCATATGTTCCCAATTATCGGGAAGAGACCTAATAACAGCCTGAACTTGCTGTTCATCGGTAAGGGAGTGACTGCCGACTTCAGCTCACGGATCATGTTTGACATCTCCCGAAGATGTTGCCTCATTATTACATTTGGGCGCTTTCGGAAAGTGTCAAACTTGATGGTGAGTCTCCTCAGCTTAGTGGCAGATGTACCCACAAACTTATCCTTCAAGGCAACCCACATAGCTTGAGCTTTATCATAACTTTCAAACCCACACATGAGGTCATCTTGCATACAGCTCAGCAACGTGATGCGAGCAATGCTATTCTTCTTTTCCAAGCTTGATAAGCTTCTAGATCTCTCCCGTGTTGAGCTGAAGTTCCATGCTCGGGTTCATCCATGGTGTGGTTGAGGGTTTCCAAAACCTCTTGTTCCTCAAGGATGTATCAACCTTTCGGTGCCAAATATCATAATTGTCACCGTTCAGCTTCTCACCCTTATTAAGGTCAGCCACAATGGTCTTGGATGCCGATGCCATAATCAATTTCTATAACACATTAACATAATAGACGCAGAATTAATATTAGCACATTTTTCAGAGTAACACACATATTTAATTTTCAGCAAAAACAAAAATAAAATAATAATAATTCAACAAAAGACATAGAAACAAAAGTTCACTATGTTCCCAATCAATTTCTATGTACGATTGTTCAATTATCATTAATTATTTTAATTTGCACAAATTTTGAGTTCTAGGTGAGGATTCCTTCGAATTCTACCAACCTACGAACTCCCACTAGGAAAAATAATTACATGACTTCATGTAATTCTACATTTGATTCTTAACACAAAACTATAGCATGATAATAACCAACGTATAAATAACAATCATGCTTCAACTATAATTAAAAAAAGCAATTCAACATGTAATGGATTTCCTACCATTGTTCTAATTTTCTAGCAACTAGAAAATTGCAAGTATATTAAAACTATATACTTCATATCATTGAACTAAACTTTACACAGCATATATAACATCACTTGCACATAAGCTAGCTATTGTATTTCCTAAACTACAAGGAAATACAAGCTACAAATGAATAAACTAAGCATTAAACCCCAAAAAAATACGCGTACATAGGGTTCCCTACACATTTTCATACATTTATAAAATCCAAAAATGAAAAATAATTATTCCACAGTGTAGAGGACATCCATACGAACCCAACGCCACCAACCACGCTCCAATCGGGAGCTCGCACGCACCCCCACGCGCCGCGAGTGTGCGGCGCGTGTGGCGCACGCGCCGCCGAGCCAAAAGGCTCTGGCTGGGTCCGACCGTCCGACCGTTGACCGGTCAACGGTCAACGGGTCGGGGTCAACAGGTCTTGGTCAATGGTCCGGGTCGGGTCTCGGGTCGGGTCAACGGGTCGCCGGCCGGCCAACAACCGCCGGCGGTGACGTCATCGATGATGTCATCCCGACGGTTAATGATCGTTGGATGACGTCATCGGTGACGTCGGCTCGCGTCGGTTCGCCGACGCGCGTGACGTCACACGCCGGTTCGGCGAACCAGCGCGTGACGTCACGCACCGGTTCGCCCACTAGCGCGTGACGTCACGCGCCGGTTGGCTGGCGTGCCCAAAGACGTGCAGCGCGTGGCGCCCACGCGCCTCGGCTTCTGGCCGCGCGTGTGGGCGCGTCTGGCATCGTCTGTTGGCGTTCGACCCACCGTTGGACTCGTCTCGACGAGTACTTTCATCCCGTATATTCGAAAAAAAATTTTGGCCCAAAAATTATATCGAAAAATGGCCAAAACCGTACGGGTGTTCGCGACGCCGAGTCCGTTCTTCACTTCGATTGAAAATTCGAGTTTTCAGATGGTAATTCCGACCATTAGACACCCAAACAGTGTAGAATTGATACTCTTGATCTCAATATCAAAAGGTAAACGGGAAAATTCAATGAAAAACAAGGCAGAAATCACGATCGGGCTCCGATACCAATGAAGGAATTCTAGTCGGCGGAAGACGACTTACTTGATTCCAATGCGCAAACAGCAAATAGTCCCGGATCGAACATTGAATTGCGAACCAATCACGAACAACAATGCCTCACGGTTGTCTGGATGCAATCACAAGGAAAACACCTGATTTCCACGGCGTAAATGCAAACCGTTCTTCAAATTGATGATTGAATCCTGCCTATCTTGAAGATGGAATTTTGAGAGAAATTTTGGTGCGAATGAATTGACAACCCGTCCAACGGTTGTGTTCGGGAGATTTTATATGTCTCCCTTCGTACCTCTCCATTGGTGACCTTCCATCGTAACGTTTCAACTTGAAACGGTGCGTCCAATCGCACCCCATCATGGTCGTACCACCTAGAAGAACTACAGGGACTGACTGAGCCGCATCACCTCCTGGTTAAAGCAATTCATCTGGCTTAAGACAATCTCTCTATATCAGTAGCGACTAGCTTATAGTTGACAATAGGCAATGGTTAGTTCATCGTCCCAAGGATGATATCGGCAGTCTACCAATTGCTTATTTTACGGTAGCGAAAAGAAAAGAAATGAAATCTATGAACCTTATTGATGAACGCATAAAAACTTATTGTAAAAAATTATATCATCATAATTTATTATTTTTCTAGTTTTTTCAAACCACTATCATTTTCATAGTTACACTATATGTGGCTGAGTAATCTTTCAGTATTTTCTAAAGCATCTTCGGTTGCTCTATTTAGCACAATGTCCTTCTTTAGTTTGTGTGTCTCTTCTCATAAGCTAATTATTCGCAAATACAATGAAACTTGAACTTTTATTCGATAGATCCTCAAAGCTCAACTTCAAACCCCTCTTTTGGCATGGTTCATATAGTTCGGTGAGTGGATGCAGTTTGAAAACTATAGGACTAATTATTGGCTCCAACAAGCCTTTAAAGATCTACCATATGTGTAGACAATGGCAAATTGGTTGGCAACATGTTCATGGGCTTTACAAGTAGCAAGTATTCAGCCACCAGAAAAACAAAATGGACTATTGACGAAAAGAAAAAAGATAAATATTTAAACTTTTTTCTTATGGATGAGTCAAAGATTACGTGGGCCTCAGTGGGTGGCCCAACGAGATCCATTCAAGCCCCACTTCATGTGGTCTTACCTAGGCCCAAACTCAAATTCCAGGCCCGTCCATAGAAGAACATGGGCATGCCATCCCTGCTGATGGGCCAATATTAATCACTCAAAATTATTTATTTAAAAAAGAAAAAGAGTAGTTCCGTAAAAAGTACATGGAGCAAAATATTCATGTATCAATTTAAAACGAAACTGTACTTAACAAAAGTTTTAGAATAGCACAAGGCCGCCCAGTTGCGCAAACCATTCGGGCTTAGCCCATTTACAGCCGTGATTATGTTCGGTATAGGTTTTTTTATCTATATAAAATCTAATTGTTATCATAACTCGACAAATCAGAAACAAATATCAGGAGCCAAATATTTCCAACAAAGCTTGAGAAAGATAGCAGGAAATTGATATGGGAGATTACAATCTGTTTATTACCTTCAACACAGTGTCCACAGTGAGAAATTGCAATCAAGGAAGACGGCACTGATGATTGATTTAACCATATCTGCTAGGGACTTAGGCATGTCAATTAGACCACTTGAATGCAATAGGAAATCTAAGATCTCTCGTTTGAATACTTGGATCTAGGACAAGTTCATAGAACCTAATTTATCCACATATGGGTTCTGATTCAAATATATTAATAAAACATACACATGTAAAACAAAAGATCAAGTTAAAATTTACATAGATTAAATTGGGGCAAGCTGTCGAATAAGTCTATTTATTGACTTGGCCCAAAAGGAAATTTGCCATGGCATTAACCACATTTTCAGCTATCATCAACAGGGAAGAAATCTCTGACAAAAAAGAAGAAGAAAGAAATCAAATGGAGATTCGGTCAAGATTACAGGGATTTGTTCCCTAACTAAATTGATTATTCTCCAGATTTTTAGCATATTTTGTAAACCCCATTGTTCATTTATCTTTCATGTAGTTAGACAAGATTCATCTTATATAAGCCAAGCCAACTATAATGTCAAAATATTTTTTTCTAATTATTGAGGAATATTGAAATATTTCGTACATGTCTTTATCATTTGTAATTGACTTTCATGACCAGTTAGCTTATAAATCAATGGTCCTTACTATACTCTTGAATATGTGCAATCATCCGACTCCTCCCACATTCATTTATGACCCTTATTCTTCATATAGGAATGTAGAAGCAAACCGAGTTTAAAACATTCAAAAAGATACGAAACTTGCATGTTCCTCAAGAACAAGCTTCCTAAAGCGCAGATACCGATGTAACTCGAGCTTGATCATGACATGTGCGAGCTTCTTCTGAGTGTCCGCATTGGCTGCTCGGAGCCGGGTCAGCGACACGGGCTCCAAGTCCAGATACAGGATGTATAGTTCCTTGGCGAACAGCAAATTGAGCACCGAGACCCCGATGTACTCCAATCTCCCGTGGCAAAATGACTTGTCTGCGAACGAATGATGAGTGAAAACTTCTTCAAGCAATCTTTTATTATTGAACTTGTATTGCAAGATATATAGAGAATAGAGAGCAAGAAAGTTGACTTTTTCTGCGTCATTATTTATTTTGATGTCCCTTTCTATAAAAAGTTTTGTTTTATAACAAATCTATGCGCGCGTGGGGCTGCGTTATTACATGCGTGTTTGTTTATATATTGAATCTTTATGTTCCCCAAATCACATTTTTTATTGTGCTTGGCAGTCGGATTACTGAACTCGGAAAGGAAGTGCTTGCTCTCCCAATATTTGATTGTGGAACAGGAAACTTTCCAGGCTATTTGTGTGCTTTCTTGTAACTAGGTCCCTGATGTTGCACCTATCGAGAGACTTTCTTTTACAACCTCCGTCCTTCGTCGGGGAGGCACTAGGAGAAGCTTGAACATTCTTCTTGGTCTCTCACCAATTACGGGTTTAAGTAATGACGTGAAAATATATTTTTGACTATGGTTTTGTTTTTGGTCAGAACAAGGTAATATTATTACTACTGAAAAGTAGAAGGAGCGTTTTGCATAATATCGAAGGACAACATTTCACGCAAAAACAAAGGAGGATTAAGAACTCAATCCGAAGGGAGCAAACCAGCCTGATGGGCCTTCACTGCCCGGTCCGCTACCTTGTTCATTTCCCTCTTGCAATGGTCGATCCTGAGATTAGAGCAACGCTAGAGTAGCACCGTGCAGTCTTCGATCAAAGATCTGATCTCCCAAGGTGGCAGTTCATGGTTTCGCATCGCCTCAACCAGAGCTAAGCAATCGGTTTCCAAGGTCATCCGATCTGAGTTTTTCCCAATGTGCAACAAGAACTGGATCGTGTGGTTTAACGCCGTTGCCTCTGCTTGCAGGGCAGAGGAAACGACCACCGATTTAGCAAAGCCATCGATTAAAATGCCTGATGAGCTTCGACAAACACAGGCGATCGATGCTTCTTCGCTATGAGGCTGGTAAGCTGCGTCAATATTTAGTTTCATCTCTCCTTGATCTGGTGAACACCAAAACGAATTCTGATCTAGTTGCTGCGTTCTCTGTCTTTGTTTCTGCCGAGATGGGCTTCGGTTTGCTATGGTGCTAGCTATGGCTGTCTGCACTATTCGGTTCGGTTGGGGTCGCTGCTAGCGAAACATGAAGTTATTGCGAGCCGTCCAAATGTGCCAGAGGATGGATGCGATCGTTTCCAAGTCAGGTGAGTCACCTTTGTGTTCTGTTAGTTTGACCAGCCATGCTTCTATCCGATTTACTCCACTAATATGATGCTGGATGTTGATTTCTGGATGTTCCCATATTTGTTGTGTCCAATGGCAAAACAAGAACAGATGTTCTGGTGATTCAATAGCCTGGTCTTCACATAAACTGCATATGGGATCTTGTATAATGTGTTGATGATGGAGATTTTCTCGAGTAGGCAAAGCGTTATGACATACTAACCATAGGAAATAACATATTTTTGGTGATGAGTTCATTTTCCATATTTCATTCCACAGTCTGTGAGGTATCTGAAAAGAGGAGGACACTTGATTTTGGTTGTGATTGACTTGTCGCTTCCTTAGAATATTATATCAGCTATGTACCATGAAAGAGCCGTTTTGCTTGCCTCGCCAGTTAAGTCTATCATTTGTATGTTGTGGCCGAATTAGGATAGATATAATCTTTGCTACTGTATGACTATCAAAATTCTGTCTTAGAAGATAAGTATTCCACTCATTGCTGTTCTGGACCATTAAATCTGCGACCATTTCGGCAAAGACTCAATTTCACTACTTAATAACAGTTCTTACATTTGCCACTAGTTATTCTCTCACAGTTCAAACCAGTAACAATTAAGTAGGAGACTTTGTTCATTACCTGATAATAGAACGCCGGCCTCTGTTCTGGGCAAGATGCATATGTTACAGCTTCTTGCAAGAGCCCTTCAACAGCGAAAGTGTACCCAACTTTCGACTCCAAATTCGCAAGGTCATCAGTTGACGAGATGAACTATTGGAGAAAACTCCCTTACTGTTTTGAAGTTGACAAAACCTTTTCATAGTCTAGTCTGAAGACTTCTAGACTGAAGTGTCAAAGTCTGAAGACCGCCAGACTTTAAGTTCAAAGTCTACTCACACTGACAGATTCCGGACTGAATGCTACTGAAGAATGAAGACTTATCTAGATGCAATATTATCTTTATTTCTTCAAGGATTCAATTCGTATGGCTTATGGATGACTTTCTGGTTGGATATAACACCTACATGATTGGCTATCTTTATTGGAATCAATTTCGATATCCAAATCTTTTGAAAGGCAAGCAAACTTGGAAAGTTCTACTTATGGAAACCAAGATTCTGATTGTATGGGCGAACATCATTGACGGGCTTTCATCACAATCAATCAACCAACTCGAGATCCCTTTGATTGATTCTATCCAACCGGCAAATTGGAAGAATTCCTTAGGAAAGTGCCAACGGTCATGAAGGCATGAAGGAGTATTTAAGGCGGACTCTCTAGTTGTTCGAAAGTGTGCGTGAAATAAATAATTTTAAAGTTTGAAGCTTCCTAGTTCATTGCTATTTCATTCACTGAACTCAAATTTGTACTCAATAGAGAGAAAAACTTATAGTGTGACTTCGTGAAAGAGAAGCAAACTCTTCACTATGAAGTTGAGATCATCAAACTGTAAAATCTCTTTTGATTCATAGTGGAATCTAGCCAGTAGGCTGTCAGCGTGGGAGAGTGGACGTAAGCTTGATCTAAGCCGAACCACTATAAACCTTGTGTTCTTATTCTCTTCCTTAAACTCTTTACTTTAATCATAGTTTTATCTAACTATCTAAAGTTCGAATTCATTTAAAGTTTGTCTTATTCTAAGAGCAAATTACTTATACTGAACTTTGCAAAAATTTGTGTAAACACCTATTCACCCCCCCTCTAGGTGTTGTTACTAGCCCTTTCAATTGCTATTAGAGCTTGTGTGCTTATTTTATTAAAGTTTTTTACTTCTAAAGCTAAAGATCTATGGCTAGTATTTTAGCTCTAGGTTTGGTCGAAGGCCAAAGCAACACCAGACCTCCTTACTTTGATGGGAATGAATACAATGTGTGGCAAAACAAGATGAAAACATTTCTGAGATCGAAAGATCTGCTAGAATGAGATGTGGTAGAAAAATGGATCAATCCCAAAGCTACATCAACCTCAGAAAGAGGGAAGGAAGCTGTAGATGCTGACGAATTGACACATGTAGAAATAACCAACAGACAAGCTCTCGATGCTAAAGCCATCTATCCCTATATTGTGTTTTATCTCGCATTTAGTATAACCAATTTTTTTCTTGTGAAACAGTTAAAGAAGTTTGGGATAGGTTGCACGTTACCTACAAAGGAACTGATCGAGTAAAGGAAACGAAAATCAATATTCTACTTAGACAGTATGAAGCCTTCAAGATGAAGGCAGGAGAATCCATCACTGATATGTTCAATCATTTCACTAAAATCGTGAATGGATTGGCATATCAAGGACAACAAATCTCAGGACCAATGAAGGTCAATAAACTGTTCCGTGGGCTTTCCAAAGATTGGAATCACGTGAAGATGCCAATTAGAGAAACCTAGAAGATCATGCCTCTTTCAGTAGACGAACTAGTAGGCACACTTCAATCATATGAAGTTGAGCAGATCAATGAGGAAGAAGATCCTAAAGGTAAGAAGTCAATTACTTTAAAATCTAACGATGATTCTGATGATAAAGATTCAGAGGATGACATGGATGATGAATGTGGCATCCTAAAAATTTCACGAACCCTGGATACACTACGACCTATGGCGAGATGAAGGAAGCATTAACAAACTATATTATAATCATTAGACCAATGGATTACAATTAAGCAAGGGCTAAGCATTGAATGGACTATTGTTTTGTTGGAAATGTATCCTATGTCCATGTGTGATCAAGGATTGTATTAAAGGATAAATTGATAAGAAATTTTCTATACTTGGCCGTGTACCCTATGAATTGAATTTCCCATGATTAATGTTGTAATATTTTATGGCCATGTGAATATTGTGATTATGTAATTATAAGTGGGGATTAAAGTGGAAAAATAGGAGCAAGTGTGGGCTGGACACTTATGGCCTGAAACAGCCCAAGGCAGCCAACCATTTTCCCTATTCGGTTGACCAAGGCCCGGCCCAAATAAGGCCACCTCCATGCATGAAGTTTGACAAGTGGCGAGAGGGATTCTATAAGTGTCGCTGCCCCTATTGCTTCACTAGAAACCTCCATGCAAACCTAATGATTACAAGCAATTAAGAAAATAAAAGAAAAAGGGAAGGGCGCGGAGTGACTGAGAGAATGACTCAGAGAAAGAGAGAGGGGTGAGGGTGTTTCGGCGAGGGGAAGAAGGAGACCAGCCCCACCGTGCGTGCGCCTGCTAGCGCCATTGGCGCCGCCTAGCTTCGCCATCGATCGAGCTGCGTTCGAAGTCCTCAAATCGCTATTGTGCCTGCTGTGATTTCGTTGGATTTAAGGCAAGTGAAGTCCATTGATCTACTTTTTGCTGTGCTGTGGTAGTCTAGTGGAATGTGGTAGATTAAGGAGATGTTTGCATCTTGATGCTAGATGTTGGAATTTCGAAAGTATAGGAGTAGTTCTTCAAGCTAGTAAACTATTTCATGGAAAAACAGCTTGACCTTTGATGATTCTGTGAATTTTATACAATTATCTAGTTGAAATTTTGCTTCCTCTCCTTGATAAAAGTTGTAGATGACATCTTGAGGAATAACATACTAAAACTTGAAAAGAAACGGACAAGTATTGGTCGGGGAAACAATTTTTCTTCGAAGATATTAAATCTGGAAACTGTTACAAAGGGCTAGGGAGAGTTATAGTGATTATAGCTTTCGATCCTTCATGAATTCAACTTCGAGTGCTGCATGAAACATTTTTCTCTCCATTTTATCTATAACATATCAAAATTTCAGAATTTTCTGAATTCATTTAGGGGTTATACCAAATATGTTATTAAAACTGTGCAATAGTGATGTTTGAGGTTTTATGGCTGTGATTGTATGGACCATGGCGACTCAGGCGAAGTCTTCTTGACTTAGCATCCTACATGAAACCTTTTTTTCTAGGTCTCGTTTACAACATGTTAAGTTTTTAGAATTTATTAAAATTTTTTACTAATTTTTCCAGAATTTCAATTAGCGGAGTGCATTTTGTTTTATCCGAGAAACTGTTTTATTTTAAGAACAAATGAATTGCTTTGTAAGTTGAAATGTCTTGAGTTGTTATTTATACAATGGATGCGGTGACATTAAGCATATCAAATGTGGTCATTAAGGCATCAAATGGATCTTATGGAGATATATGCATGATTGCATGGATGATATGTGCATTACACATGATACCTTGGTTGTCTTGCTTGTTGCATTTTGTAGTTTAATGGATCTTTACTGCTGAGTGGTTGTACTCACCCCTTTCGGGGACTAACATTTCAGATCAAGAGATGCCTCTGTTACCTGTCACACGTGGCACTTTTTACGGCGTCCCAGTTGATGTTGAGTTTTCGTGTTCGGAGCATATATGTGTTGATGTTCGAGGATTGGTATTCATCCATGTTCGAGTCTTAGTCATGTATGACGTGGGTCTACATGATGGCACCGTGGTACAGGATTTCCTATCTGTGCATGTTCGTCGCGACGGGAATGCTGCCGCCGCCGCCAGCCGATGGACCGGGCTAGGTGTGATTGTGCGTGTGATGGGTAGCGGATGACACTTTTTGGATGGCCAACACTTAGCGATGGACTGTTGTACATGATTGCTGTGGAGTTAGGTACTTTTGGTTATAGCTGAGCTTAGAAAAGCATTGGCCTTTTGTTGTACCAACTCATGATGTCCATCAAGTTATGTAAATAAAAGTGGTTCGGCTCTAACTTTATTTATATAAAGTGTGTAGTTGGTGTGCATTGCATTATTTAGTTTGAGTGTGGGTTAGGGAGATATCTAATATGCTTCCATTTTATGAACTGCGCTGGGACCGATTTAAATAATACAAACCCCTAGGACTTATGGACCCACTATGATTCAATGGTATCGGAGTGACATGCTATTAGGACAAGTGAAAGGTAAGCGAACTGTGGCAACCCTAATGGATCGGGGGCCATTTTGGGGGTGCCACAGCGGGTGGTATCAGAGCAAAGGTTATATGTGGAGTGATAAGGTGCCTCAAAAGGAAATGAGGATAGAATGATGCACACCATAGTATATGAACTAAGGATAGTTTACTAACTTTGAACAACGGGTGATGGGCATTCACTCATAGATCCTTAGAAATTATTGTGAGTTGCTTTTAGGTGCCAGTAACATGTTTATGTTACTTATATATATAGTTGTAGTCTCTTTATGGAGACATTGAGTCACAGATTATTCCTGAGGCAAATGCTTGGAAACTGCAGGAAAATCATGGTACGAACTAGAAGTTCTTATCCATCGAGGGCTGAAGCCTCTGTTGCAAGGGCTGAACCCCAAATGGAAGACATCCTGCAGGCATTGGCCAATATAGGAAATCTGATGGAAAGACAAGCACAGCAACAACCCGGAGTGGAACGTCGCCCTCAAGGACTGGTGGAACAATTTATGAAGCTGAAACCACCTAAGTTTAGTGGAATAGGAAGTCCTGAGGAGGCGGAACAATGGATTGATGAGATGGAACGAATTTTCCGGTTGTTGAATTGCAATGATGCTGAGAAGAAAACTTTGGCAGAGTACCAGCTGGAGGGAAATGCAAAGTTTTGATGGAGAGCTTTGAGAGATACGATCTTTCCACGAGGTACTGATATAAACTGGGAAGAATTTGTTAGAGCTTTCAAAAGAAAGCATTTTTCTGACTATGCCAGGGATAAGAAGATCACAGAATTTGTTTAGCTGGAACAAAGAGAGCTGACAGTGGATCAGTATGAAGCAAAATTTTCTGAACTGTCTAGATATGCTCCCAAGCTGATTGAAGATTGAGAAGAAAAAGCTAAGAGATTCCTAAAAGGGTTGAGGGCTGATATCAGGAAACAACTGGTGCCTTTGAGTATAAGAGACTATAATGAGATTTAAGAAAGGGCACGATTGGTGGTGTAGGAATTGGTAAGAGAGCAATCAGAGTATAAGAGGTAGTCGACTTTTGGTGATATCAAACAAGATAAGATACCCTATACAGGTCAAGGTCAGACCCGAGAATCTAAGGAGAAGAGCAATTTCGAGAATTTTGGAAAAGCCAGGGATGGCCTAAATCTAGGAAAAGCACCTTATCGGAGTGATGATTGTCGAACGTGTGATGGGCGACATGGCCCAGGACCTTGTAATGGAAGGCTGAAATGCTATGGTTGTGGACAGGTAGGACACCCTAAGAAGGATTGTCCACAAGAAAGGTTGCAGCCGAGTATCTACCCAATGCGACGAGTACAACAACGTACTGTTGGACCATATTCACAAAGGAATTCACAAAGACCACTAGCATAAGGAATGGTGTATGCGGTCACCCAAGAGGAAGCGGAAGCTTCCAAAAATGTCATCTCAGGTACAATTTTTATAAATGGCAAGAAGGCATATGCATTGTTTGATACGGGTGCCATCTATTCATTTGTGTCTGAAAGATATAGAGTGTTGAGTAAAATAGAAACTACATTTCTTGAGACGCCTCTTTGTGTTTCTACGCCTTTAAAGAATATGGTGTTATCTTACGCTGGTGTGTGGAAAATGTAAGATAACAATAGGAGGAAAGGATATGGAAATAGACGTAGTCATAATGGCTATGTATGACTTTGATGTTATCATAGGAATGGACTAGCTCCATAAGTATCGGGCCAAGGTGGATTGTTATAGGAAAGTGATCCAATTTGTTTTACCTGATTAGTCTAGTTTTGAATCTTTCGGAGGTCAGACAAACCCCTCTATAGCCATTATTTCGATGATAGAAGCTCATGAACTACTTGATGAAGGATGTCAAGGATACCTAGCAGTAGTAAGAGATCTTACTAAGAAAGAGGCTAAAATTGATGAGATTCAAATAGTCAGGGAATTTCAGGATGTGTTTCCTGAGGAGTTGCCTGGATTACCACCGGAATGAGAAATTGAGTTTGAAATTGAACTAATGTCTGGAACAATACCAATATTGAAAGCCCTGTATAGGATGGCCTTAATGGAACTGAAGGAATTGAAGGTGCAACTACAAGAGTTGCTTGATAAGGGATTTATTAGGCCAAGTGCTTCAACTTGGGGTGCACCAGTTCTATTTGTGAAAAAGAAGGACGGGTCGATGCGTTTATGTATTGACTATAGACAGCTGAACCAGGTGACTATAAAGAATAAGTATCCATTGCCTAGAATTGATGATTTATTCGACCAACTACAAGGAAGTTCGGTCTTTTCTAAGATTGACTTGAGATCGGGATACCGTCAGCTAAGGATTAAGAAATAAGACATTCCCAATACTACATTTAGGACTCGCTATGGACACTACGAGTTCCTAGTTATGCCTTTTGGATTGACGAATGCACCGGCCACATTCATGGATCTAATGAATAGGATATTTAAACCTTATTTGGATCAGTTTGTGATTGTCTTCATTGATGATATCCTGATATATTCTAGAGGACTTGAAGAGCATGAGCGACACTTAAGGATAGTATTGCAAACTCTGAGAGATCATAAGTTGTATGCCAAATTCAGCAAGTGTGAATTTTGGCTAGACCGAATAATATTTTTGGGACACGTGGTGTCAGGAGGAGGAATTGCAGTGGACCCAGCGAAAGTTGAGATGGTAATAAATTGGCCGAGACCAACAACACCCACTAAAATACGGAGTTTCTTAGGACTGGCTGGTTATTATAGGGGATTTATTGAAGGGTTCTCACAACTGGCAGGCCCTTTAACGAAATTGACTCGGAAGAATGTAAAGTTTGAATGGAGTGGAGAATGTGAAAGGAACATTCAGGAACTTAAAAGGAAATTAACCACGGCTCCATTCCTAACTATACCATCTAGATCTAATGGATTCACGGTGTATAGTGATGCGTCTCATAAAGGATTGGGATACGTTCTGATGCAACATGGCAGGGTCGTAGCCTACGCATCAAGACAGTTGAAATCTCATGAATTAAACTACCCAACCCATGATTTGGAATTGGCAGCTATAGTGTTTGCATTAAAAATATGGAGGCATTATTTGTATGGAGAGAAGTTTGAGATCTATACAGATCATAAAAGCTTGAAGTATTTGTTTTCGCAAAAAGAGTTGAACATGAGACAAAGGAGGTGGATGGAATTATTGAAGGATTATGATTGTGAGATATGGTACCATCCAGGAAAGGCGAATAAGGTTGCAGATACTCTTAGTCGTAAGTCGGCTATGGATATGGCCAGTCTAAGAATCGCATAATGGAATTTGTTAAAGTCTGTAGCAGACTCAGAGTTTGAGTTGAAAGTAGATCGCCTTACCGGTATGCTTACTGCATTAAGGATTGAACCCGAAATTATTCAGAAAGTTAAGATTTTGCAAGAGTCTAACCCAGAAATTGTGAAAGTAAGAAATGCCGTGTCTTTAGGAAAAAGACCAGAATTTCAAATCTCTAAGGACCTGAAAATAAGAAATGCCGTGTCTTTAGGGACGACTCTGTGTTCCCGACAATGAAGAAGTGAAGAGAGAAATCCCGTTGGAAGCACATAGGAGTAATTATAGTATTCATCCGGGTAGTACGAAAATGTATAGAAACTTACGCCAGCAGTTTTGGTGGAATGGCATGAAGACGGATATAGCTAAACACATTTCTCAATGTTTAACATGCCAGCAAGTGAAAGCGGAACACCGCAAACCTGCAAGACTATTGAGACCATTGGACGTACCAGAATGGAAATGGGAGCACATGACAATGGACTTTGTGCAAGGATTACCTAGGACATCAAATAGTCACGACTCTATCTGGGTGATAGTAGATCGTTTGACTAAGTCTGCCTATTTCCTAGCGGTCCGCGTAGACTACCCGATGGATAAACTTACTGAAATATATATAAGTCAGATAATACGCTTACATGGTATTCTTGTAACGATCACATTCGATTGAGACTCTAGGTTTACTTCAAATTTTGGTGAAGTCTCCAAAATGCCTTAGGGACAAAGCTTCAATTTAGTACTGCTTTTCATCCTCAAACAGATGGACAAACGGAAAGAGTGATCCAGACTCTGGAAGATATGCTGAGGGCTTGTATTATTGATTTTAAGGGAAGTTGGGATGAAAAGTTGCACTTGATAGAGTTTGCCTATAACAATAGTTTTTAGAAAAGTATAAGCATGACTCCATATGAAGCACTATATGGAAGAAGGTGCAGAACCCCTGTTTGTTGGAATGAAGTAGGTGAAAGGAGAGTGACAAGACCTGAATTGGTGCAAATTACCACTGAGTCTGTTGAAATTGTCAGAAAAAGACTTAAAACAGCCCAGAGTAGGCAGAAATACTACGTAGATAAGCATAGAAGACCCTTAGAGTTCAATGTGGGAGATAATGTATTTGTTAAAGTATCTCCAATGAAAGGTATCACGATTTGGAATAAAAGGAAAGTTAAGTCCCAGATTTGTTGGACCCTTTGAGATACATTGAGGAGCCTGTGCAAGTGTTGGATTGAAAGGCGCAAATTCTTAGGACTAAGAAAATTCCATTGGTTAAGATATTATGGCGACATCATGATGTGGAGGAAGCCACATGGGAAAGTGAAAATGAGATGAGGGAAAGATACCCTCACTTGTTTAAAGAAACATGAGTAATGTTTAATTTCAAGGACGAAATTCTCTAAGGAGGAGAGAATTGTGGCATCCTAAAAATTTCATAACGAACCTTGGATACACTACGACCTATGGCGACATGAAGGAAGCATTAACTGACTATATTATAATCATTAGACCAATGGATTATAATTAAGCAAGGGCCGAGCATTGAATGGACTATTGTTTTGTTGGAAATGTATCCTATGTCCATGTGTGATCAATGATTGTACTAAAGGATAAATCAATAAGAAATTTTCTATACTTGCCCGTGTACCCTATGAATCGAATTTCCCTTGATTAATGTTGTAATATTTTATGGCCATGTGTATATTGTGATTATGTAATTATAAGTGGGGATTAAAGTGGAAAAATAGGAGCAAGTGTGGGCTGGACACTTAAGGCCTGAAACAGCCCAAGGCAGCCCATCATTTCCCCTATTCGGTCGACCAAGGCCCGGCCCACATAACGCCACCTCCATGCATGAAGTTTGACAAGTGGCGAGAGGGATTCTATAAGTATCGCCACCCCTATTGCTTCACCGGAAACCTCCATGTAAACCTAATTATTACAAGCAATTAAGAAAATAAAAGAAAAAGGGAAAGGGGCGGAGTGACCGAGAGAATGACCGAGAGAAAGAGAGAGGGGTGAGGGTGTTTCAGCAAGGGGAAGAAGGAGACTAGCCCTGCCATGTGTGCGCCTGCTGCCACCATCGATGCCGCCTAGCTTCACCGTCGATTGAGCCGCGTTTGAAGTCCTCAAATCACTATTGTGCTTGCTGTGATTTCGTTGGATTTAAGGCAAGTGAAGTCCATTGATCTACTTTTTGCTGTGCTGTGGTAGTCTAGTGGAACGTAGTAGATTAAGGAGATGTTTGCATCTTGATGCTGGATGTTGGAATTTCGAAAGTATAGGAGTAGTTCTTCAAGCTAGTAAACTGTTTCTCGGAAAAACAGCTTGACCTTTGGTGATTCCGTGAATTTTATACAATTATCTAGTTGAAATTTTGCTTCTTGTCCTTGATGAAAGTTGTAGATGACATCTTGAGGAATAACATACTAAAATTTGAAAAGAAACGGACAATTATTGGTTGGGGAAACAATTTTTCTTCGAAGATATTAAATCTGGAAACTGTTACAAAGGGCTAGGGAGAGTTATAGTGATTATAGCTTTCGATCTATCATGAATCCGACTTCGAGTCCTGCACAAAAAATTTTCCTCTAGATTTTAGCTATAACATATAAAAATTTCAGAATTTCTGAGTTCATTTAGGGGTTATACCGAATATGTTATTAAAACTGTGCAATAGTGATGTTTGAAGTTTTATGGCTGTGATTGTATGGACCATGGCGACTAATGCGAAGATTTCTTGACTTAGCATCCTTCATGAAACCTTTTTTTCTAGGTCTCTTTTATAACATGTTAAATTTTCAAAATTTATTAAGATGATTTACTAATTTTTCCAGAATTTCAATTAGTGGAGTGCATTTTGTTTTATCCGAGAAACTGTTTTATTTTAAGAACAAATTAATTGCTTTCTAAGCTGAAATGTCTTGACTTGTTATTTATACAATGGATGTGGCGATATTAAGCATATCATATGGCATCAAATGTTATTTTCAAAGTGAGACATATATATGAATATATTATGATGTTAATGATACCGTCGGGCGGCTGTGACGACGATGCCCCGGGAGTGTCAGGATGCCGGTGGACCGGGCTAGGTGTGATTTTTTTGTGTGATGGGTAGCGGATGACACTTTTTGGATGGCCGACACTTAATGATGGACCGTTGTACATGACTGTTGTGGAGTTAGGTACTTTTGGTCGTAGCCGAGCTTAGAAAAGCCTTGGCCTTTTGTTGTACCAACTCATGATGTTCATCAAGTTATGTAAATAAAAGTGGTTCGGCTCTAACTTATATATATAAAGTGTGTAGTTGGTGTGCATTGCATTATTTAGTTGAGTGTGGGTTAGGGAGATATCGAATATGCTTCCGTTATATGAATTGCACTGGGACCTATTTAAATAATACAAACCCCTAGGACTTATGGAGCCACTATAATTCAATGGTATCAGAGTGACATGCTATTAGGACAAGTGAAGGGTACGCAAACTGTGGTGACCTTAACGGTTCGTGGGCTGTTTTGGGGGTGCCATAATGAAGAACTAGCACTCATGATTAAGAAGTTCAAGAAGTTGAATAAAAAGGGAAGAAAATTCAATTGGAAGAAGTAGAGCACTTAAAAATTCCAGAGGAAACCAACTGAGGACAATGAAACCAACAAAGATGTGATATGCTTCGAATGCAAGAAAAAATGGGCACATCACACCTAACTATCCTTTGTTGAAGAAAAATAAGGGAAGAATTAAGAGATATAAAAAGGCTCTCAAAGCAGAAACATGGAGCGACACCGAATGCGAGGAAAGTGAGGAAGAATATGCCAACATATATCTAATGGCCAATTCGAATCAAACTCGGACTTTGAAACAGACTACGATTCAGACTCGAGACAAAGAAGTTGAGATTAGCAATTTTAAAATTCCTGTTAAAGTCTCGAAGTATATAGATGAACTCTGTCTTGGTCTCAAAACATCTCTTAAAATGATTTCTGAATTAAAAAGGGAGAATTATAAATTGAGACAATATGAAACTATTTGGAGAGAAAAGTTTGAAAATTTGGATAAAAGTTTTGTTAATTTGAAAGTAAATTATGATTCTCTTTGGAATGAAAATGCCTTTTTGAATGAAGATATTTCAAAAATCACAAAACGATTTTAAAAAGGATCTGAAAAGTTGGAAAAAAATTCTTTCTATACAAAGACCCTATTTTAACAAATTTGGTTTGGGCATGACTTCACAATCTATTCCTTTAATCGATTCTTTCAAAGTTAAAGAAAGAATCAAACAAATACCTACAAAAGCATTTTACAAAAATCACTTTCAAAAGGTTTTTGTAAAACTTGTTGGCCGAAGTGCTCTCAAATGTTCAAAGTGTAACAGCTCAGAATATTTTGAGAAGGAATGTCCTAAGTTTTGGAAACCTGTTAAGAGGGATTGGGCTAAGATTCTTTTTAATACTAACCCTCCTGGACCCAAGAAAATCTAGGTACCAAAGAAAACTTGAGTTTTTCTTTTGATCACAGGTTGTGGCATCCTAGAATTTAAGGGCAAGTCCTAAGGTGCCCTAGATCTTTTAAATAGGAAATGAATTTACCTATTGGTTTGTGTTTTAGCCTTAATTCTTTCTTAAGGCTTTGTATTTTTTTTTGTGTGCCGTGTGTTTTTAATTTAAACCTAAGGTATTTTTATAAGTATAAAATATGTGATGTCATGTTTCTTATAGATTAATGTTATGGGTTTTTTTTTTTAATTAGGTGTAATTAATGGTTAATTTTAATTTAATTTAGAAAAGGGAGTTGGATTGCGCCTTAGGCCCAATAGCATGGACTTTAGGCCCATGGAGGAAAGGCCTAAAGTGGGCCGTGTGGGCCAAGCCCATAAGGCCCATTGGGCCTTGTGGCCATGCAAAGAGGAGAGGGGGAGGGTTTGCATGCCCCTCCCCAAGTGTCCTAATGCATGGGCCACTTGGCACCCATGCATTAGAGTCCCCAAGGCAATCATTGCCTTTGGGGAAAGAGAAGAGAACAGAGAGAGAGAGGACGGGGGGGGGGGGGTTGTCGTGCGAGAGAAGGAGAGAGAGAAAGAGAGAAAGAGAGAAGGAGAGAAAGAGAGAAAGAGAGAAAGGAGAAGAAGGAGGAGGCTCGCGTGAGAGAGGAGAGGGAGAGCCGCCGTCCGCCGCACGCTGCCGTCCACCGCCGCCGTCTGTCGTCATTCTTGCTTGTGTGAGGCAAGTTTAGGTTCCATCTTACTCATGCATGTGTGTTTTGTATGGATGTTTGATCTTTTGGGTGTTTGGAAGCTAGAAACCGAAGCTAGGGTGTTTGGTTGTTGAAAATGCATGCTGTTTTCGCATGATCCAGTGAAGTCAGAAACTTGTGAGGGCTTGCATGTGTCCTTGGAGTTCGATTTTGGCTTGGATCTCTTCATTAAAGTTGTATCTAACACCTTGAACTATAATATACTGAAATTTCGTGAAAAATTATGGAGATTTAAGGGGTCAAAGCCTCATATTTCGGAGACCCTAGATCTGGAGTTGTTTTTCTGACCTTGTGGCGGATTTATGGTTTGTATTTTAGTTTTTACTAAGAATATCTCTTTGACTTCTTCATGAAACTTGTAGATCACATCGTAAGGATGAACATACTCAAATTTGAAGTTAAATGAACAAATATAGCTTAGGAAACCAACCTGATTTTGAAGACGATGAAACTGGAGTCGTGAGGTGTGACACCCGAGACTTCGTGATACCATTCGGGGGTCTTCCTTTGGTTTTTTGGCCTAAGTTCCTTCATGAAAGTTGTAGGGGATCCTTAGAAGTAAAAAATATCCAAATTTCAGAGAAAACGAAGAAGTTTAGGTGGGTCAAATCTCCATATTTCGAACATAGTTCCCTGTGCGTTTCGGTAACTTGGTCAGAAGCTTCGTGGGTCTGTGAAAATTTATCTATAATGAGTTTGGCCTAGGTTCCTTCATGAAAAGTCTAGTTTAATGTCTTAAATATAACCTGGTGAAATTTCATAATTTTCTGAGATCGTATGGGTATTTAAATCTATTCACTTAGAAAACTGTGCGTTCTGCCCTTGTCCGAAAATGTGTACGGAATTGTGAAAATGTTGTTTTTGTGCAGAAATTTGATTGGCTATGCTTTTCTGTGGTGAAATCACTGTTTTATGGCATTACAATATTATGTGTTTGATTTCATGAATTAGTGATTTTTGTGATTAATTAATTGATTATTTAATTAATTATTGCAAGGTAAAAATTAAATTAGGATTTAAATAAATTCTAAATGCAATTGGCAAGTACATTGTTTTGAGTGGCATGTGGACCAAATTGCTATGGGGGATGCATCTATTACATGTATGTGAAATTATTTGATGATACATGTATAAGAAAGATGATCTTGTCTTGCCATTGCATCATGTGCATGATGAATTGAGACATAATTGGCAATGTGATCCATGGAAATTGTTGGGGATGATGTTAAGGCCCGGAATGTATAGAGATACATGGCCGGATGGCCCTGGGAGTATCAGGATGCCTGGAATGAGATGGGTGCTGGAAGCCTCGTAGGTCTTTGCCCAAGGGGATGCCAGTTGGGATGCGAGATGCCCGGGATGCGGGGGTGCCAGATGCCCGATGGCCATGATTGACATAATTTCCGGAGGTTCTTCGCAAGGCCCGAATAGGGTGCGAGTGTAAAGTATGGGATGGATGATCCCGAGATAGGGTGATGTGTTGATCAATTGAGAACTAAAGTGGAAATTAAATCATGCATATGTGATATGATGTGATGATAATCACTTATGATATAGTGACATGATGGCATGATGATGACATGCATGTGTACTATGGTATGATGATGACATGCATGTGTACTATGATATGATGATGACATGTATGTGTACTAAGATGACATGATGACATGTATGGATCATATGGTATGATGATGATGATCATTTGTGATTGATGCTATGTATATACTATGATTGTGATGATGAGGTATGATGGCACGTACATGACTTCGAGGTAAGTACATTACAATGTATGAATGACATGTGTATTGGAACTGTTGTATTGTTAAATGCATTGAGTGATGATTAGATCTCTTTACTTGTTGAGTGGTTGTACTCACCCCTTTGGGGACCAACATTTCAGATTAGTACGATGCCTCTCCCTGTTGTTCCACGGGGAGTGTTCTATGGACTTCCATCTGACGTGGAGGTCGAGGTGACCGAGATAGATTGTCCCACCCTGCCGGGACTGACCTTTTTGGGTGTGCGCGTGATCGTATCTTATGACGTGGGCTTATCTCGGGAGGCCCGAGTCATCCAGAGTACGTCTCCGTCCACATCCGTCGTGACGGTGTTTCGATGGGGATGCTGCCACCTCCACCGCCTGACGCACCGGGATGGGTGTGATGGCCTGTGCACGTGGAGTGGGGGTTAGCAACTTTTTGGATGGCCGCCACGAGTAGTCCGAAGGGAGATCGTTACACGTCGCATTTTTTAGGGTCGTGTGTCTCTTTTTGAGGTTGAAGGCCGAGCATTAGATGAGTCTTGGCCTACCCTTTTGTATCGACCCGTGTCGCCCTTCGTAATTTATATGTAAAGAAAAGTGGTTCGGCCTCGTGCTTTCATTTAATCAAAGATAGTTGGTGTGTATTGTGTTGTCGTGAGGGAAGCAAAGTGTTGGTGAGACTCGCCTCTTAATTTCCGCTATAAGTTGCGCAAAATCCTTAAAACCTTTTTAAAGGAAAAGAAAAGAAAAATTTTTACGCCTAAGCGTTGGCTTGAATCTTTCTTTTATCATTGTATAATTGGTTTTCGTTCTGGTTTCTTTCGCTTGCGGTTTCTGTGGCGAGCCTACCGGGTTTTGGGGGTGCCACAACGGGTGGTATCAGAGCATAAGGTTTATGCTTGGAGTGATAAGGAGACCTCATTTAGAAAAAAATGAGGGAAGTTTTGACAATGCACACCATAGGATAATTGAATAACGGGTGATGAGTATTCGCCCGTAGATCCTTAGTAGTTGTTTTAGGTTGCTAGTAACATGTGTATGTTACTTTAGTAGTGGAGGCAGTGAGTCTTAGATTGTTCATGAGGCAAATGCTTGGAACTGCAGGAAGGCTATGGTACGGTTTGGAAGTCAACGTCCACAGAGGGCTGAAGCCTCTGCTTTAAGGGCTGAACCCCGAATGGAGGATATCCCGCAAGCATTGGCCAACATTGGAAATCTGATGGAAAGGCAAAGGCAGAACAACCCGTGAGCTGAACGCCGTACTCGGGGACTTGTGGAACAGTTTTTGAAGCTGAAGCCACCCAAGTTCAAAGGGGCATGGGAAGTCCCGAGGAGGCGGAGCATTGGATTGATGGTACGGAGAGAATTTTCCGGTTGTTGGACTGCACTGATGCGGAGAAAATAACTTTAGCAGAGTACCAGCTGGAGGGAAATGCAAAGTTTTGGTGGAGAGCTTCGAGGGATACGATCTTTCCACTAGGTATTGATATAAACTGGGATGAGTTTGTCAGGGCTTTCAATAGAAAGCATTTTTATGACTGTACCAAGGATAAGAAAATCACAGAATTTGTTCACTGGAACAAAAGGAGCGGACAAAGGGACCAAAGATGAGTCTAGATTTTCTGAACTATCTAAATATGCTCCTAGACTCGATTGAGGATCGGGAGGAAAAACTAAGAGATTTCTGAAAGGGTTGAGAACTGACATTAGAAAGCAACTAGTGCCTTTGAATATGAGGGATTACAATGAGATCTATGAAAGGGCACAGTTGGTGCAGAGAGCCGATAAGAGAGCGGTTCGAGTTTAAGAAACCGTGGGTTTCCAATGATGTGAGGAAGGGTAAGAGACCCTATTCTGGTCAAAGTCAAACTTGGGATGTGAGGAAGAAGAGTAACTTTGGAAATTCTGAGGGAGTAAGGAGTGGCCTGAATATAGGGAAAGCGCCCTATCAGCCTGGTGTTTGTCAGAGGTGCAATGGAAGGCACGGCTCAGGACCTTGTACTGGGCAGCCGAAGTGCTTTGGTTGCGGACAAGTGGGCCATCTAAGGAGAAATTGCCCACAAGAAAGGTCGTAGGTGAGTGCTGGCTCGGTCACGACAGGGGATATCAGAGTGCTGTCAAGCCAAATTCACAAGGGAATTCTCGGAGGCCACCAGCTCAAGGAAGGGTGTATGCGGTCACTCAAGAGGAAGCGAAAGCTTCCAACAACGTCATCTCAAGTACAATCTACATAAATGGCAAGAAGGCTTATGCATTGTTTGATACGGGTGCCACGCATTCTTTCATATCGACAGATATAGGTTGTTGAGTGAAATTGAAACGACTTTTCTTGGATTTCCTCTTTGTGTTTCTACGCCTTTAGAGGATGCGGTGCTGTCTACGTTGGTGTGTGAGAATTGTAAGATAACTGTAGGAGAAAGGGACACGAAATAGACTTAGTTGTGATGGCCATGTATGACTTTGATGTTATCCTAGGAATGGATTGGCTTTGTAAGTATCGGGCTAGAATGGATTGTTGTAGAAGAGTAATCCAATTCGTTTTACCCGACTCCCGATCCGGTTGTGAATTTTTTAGGTGGTCGACCCACCTATCAGTAGCACTTATTTATGCGATAGAGGCAAATGTGTTACTTAGTAAGGGATGTCAAGGGTATCTAGCAATGGTTAAAGATTGTGTCAAGGAAGAGCTGAGACTTGATGAAATTAGTGTAGTAAACGAGTTTTCAGATGTATTTCCCGAGGAATTGCCTGGATTACCTTCGGAAAGAGAAGTTGAGTTTGAAATTGAACCGATGCCCGGAACAGGACCAATATCGAAAGCCCCATACGAATGGCCCTAGTGGAATTAAAAGAGTTGAAAGTACAACTACATGAGTTGCTTGACAAAGGATTCATTAGGCCAAGTGCTTCACCCCGGGGTGCACCGCCCGTTTGTGAAAAAGAAGGATGGGTCGATGCGCTTATGCATTGACTATAGGCAATTAAATCAAGTGACTGTTAAAAACAAGTATCCTCTGCCTAGAATTGATGATCTGTTTGACCAACTTCAGGGAAGTTCGGTTTTCTCAAAGATTGACTTAAGATAAGGATATCATCAGCTAAAGATTAAGAAGGAAGACATTCCTAAGACTGCCTTTAGGACTCGTTATGGACATTACGAGTTCCTTGTTATGCCTTTTGGATTGACAAATGCACCTGCAGCGTTCGTGGATCTAATGAACAGAGTATTTAAGTCCTATTTGGATAAGTTTGTGATTGTTTTTATCGACGATATCTTGGTATATTCAAAAGGACCAAAGGAACATGAGCAACACTTGAGGTTAGTTTTGCAGACTTTGAGGAACCATCGGTTATATGCCAAATTCAGCAAGTGTGAATTTTGGTTGGACCGATAACATTTTTAGGACATGTGGTGTCGGGAGGAGGAATTGCAGTGGATCCGGCAAAAGTGGAAATGGTAATAAATTGGCCGAGACCGACCACACCTACCGAGATACGAAGTTTTTTAGGATTATTACCGAAGGTTCATTGAAGGATTTTCCAGATTGGCAGGTCCGTTAACTAAGTTAACTCGGAAGAATGCAAAATATGAATGGAGTGGGGATTGTGAAAGGAGCTTTCAAGAACTTTAAAGGAAGTTAACCACAGCTCCAGTTTTAACCATACCCTTTGGACCGGATGGTTTTACAGTATATAGTGATGCATCTCACAAAGGATTGGGATGTGTTTTGATGCAACATGGTAAGGTCATAGCCTATGCATCTGGACAACTAAAACCCCATGAGTTAAATTACCCCACACATGATTTAGAATTGGCAGCTATAGTGTTTGCCTTGAAGATATGGAGGCATTACCTATATGGGGAAAAGTTTGAAATTTATACGGACCACAAGAGCTTGAAATATCTATTCTCGCAAAAAGAGTTGAACATGAGACAAAGAAGGTGGATGGAATTGTTAAAAGATTATGATTGTGAGATACGATATCATCCAGGGAAGGCGAATAGGGTAGCAGATGCCCTTAGCCATAAGTCAGCCATGGAAATGGCCGCTTTAAGAATAGCGAGTGGAGTTTATTAAAATCAGAGCAGATTCAGAGTTTAAGTTGAAGGTGGATAATCTTCTTGGTATGCTTAAAGCCTTAAGGATTGAGCTAGAAATTATCTAGAGAATCAAGACCTTGCAAAAGTCTGATCCGGAGATTTTGAAAGTGAAGGAAGCGATGTCCCTAGGAAAGAGACTAGAGTTTCAAATTTCTGAAGATGGGACAATAAGATGCCAAGGACGACTTTGTGTGCCCGACGACGAAGAATTAAAGAAAGATATTCTGTCAGAGGCACATAAGAGCAAGTATAGTATCCATCCAGGAAGTACAAAAATGTACAGAAATTTGCGTCAACAATTTTGGTGGAATGGTATGAAAATGGATACAGTCAAGTATGTTTCTCAATGTTTAACGTGCCAGCAAGTAAAAGCAGAACATCGTAAGCCGGCGGGACTTTTGAGACCATTAGATATACCCAGTGGAAGTGGGAGCATGTGACAATGGATTTTGTGCAAGGATTGCCAAGAACATCAAGTGGTCACGATTCAATTTGGGTAATAGTGGACCGTTTAACTAAGTCTACCCATTTCTTAGCTGTCCATAAGAACTATTCAATGAGTAGACTCGCCGAAATCTATGTAAGTCAGATAGTGCGTTTGCATGGTATACCTGTATCAATCACCTCGGATAGAGACTCTAGATTTACTTCGAATTTTTGGAGAGGTCTGCAAAGTGCTTTGGGAACGAAACTTCAATTCAGTACAGCTTATCACCCTCAGACAGATGGACAAACAGAAAGAGTGATACAAACTCTAGAGGATATGTTGAGAGCCTATATCATCGACTTTAAAGGAAGATGGGATGAGAACCTGCATTTGGTAGAATTTGCCTATAATAATAGTTTTCAGAAAAGTATAGGCATGGCCCCATATGAAGCATTATTTGGGAGGAGGTGTAGAACCCCTATCTCGTTGGGACGAGGTAGGTGAAAGGAGATTGACAGACTGAATTGGTACAAGATACCACCGATGCTGTTGAGATTATCGAGAAAGACTAAACACAGCCCGAGTAGACAAAAGGGTTATGCGGATAAGCATAGGAGACCCTTGGAATTCGGAATAGGAGATCATGTATTTCTTAAGGTATCTCCGTTAAAAGGAGTATCTCGTTTTGGAGTAAAAGGAAAGTTGAGTCCTAGATTCGTTGGACCTTTTGAGATACTCGAGAGAATAGGAGATGCGGCTTATCGATTGGCACTACCTCCAAATTTGGGAAACTTGCATGATGTGTTTCATGTGTCGATGCTAAGAAAGTATCAGCCAGACCCCGGTCACATACTCGATCATGAAGCCATCAAAGTGGATGAGAAAGTGAGATATATCGAAGTACCTGTGCAAATACTGGATCGGAAAGAACAAATTCTCAGGAATAAGAACATTCCTTTGGTGAAAGTTTTGTGGCGACATCACGATGTGGAGGAAGCCACTTGGGAAAGTGAAGATCAGATGAAGGAGAAGTACCCCTACCTGTTTAGGGATGTGGGTAACGTTTAATTTCGAGGACGAAATTCTCTAAGGAGGGGAGAGTTGTGGCATCCTAGAATTTAAGGGCAAGTCCTAAGGTGCCCTAGATCTTTTAAATAGGAAATGAACTTACCTATTGGTTTGTGTTTTAGCCTTAATTCTTTCTTAAGGCTTTGTATTTTTTTTTGTGTGCCGTGTGTTTTTAATTTAAACCTAAGGTATTTTAATAAGTATAAAATATAAGATGTCATGTTTGTTATAGATTAATGTTATGGGTTTTTTTTTTAATTAGGTGTAATTAATTGTTAATTTTAATTTAATTTAGAAAAGGGAGTTGGATTGGGCCTTAGGCCCAATAGCATGGACTTTAGGCCCATGGAGGAAAGGCCTAAAGTGGGCCGTGTGGGCCAAGCCCATAAGGCCCATTGGGCCTTGTGGCCATGAGAAGAGGAGAGGGGGAGGGTTTGCATGCCCCTCCCCAAGTGTCCTAATGCATGGGCCACTTGGCACCCATGCATTAGAGTCCCCAAGGCAATCATTGCCTTTGGGGAAAGAGAAGAAAAAAGAGAGAGAGAGGAGGGGGGGTTGTCGTGCGAGAGAAGGAGAGAGGGAAGGAGAGAAAGAGAGAAAGAGAGAAGGAGAGAAAGAGAGAAAGGAGAAGAAGGAGGAGGCTCGCGTGAGAGGAGAGGGAGAGCCGCCGTCCGCCGCACGCCGCAGTCCACCGCCGCCGTCCGTCGCTGTTCTTGCTTGTGTGAGGCAAGTTTAGGTTCCATCTTACTCATGCATGTGTGTTTTGTATAGATGTTTGATCTTTTGGGTGTTTGGAAGCTAGAAACCGAAGCTAGGGTGTTTGGTTGTTGAAAATGCATGCTGTTTTCGCATGATCCAGTGAAGTCAGAAACTTGTGAGGGCTTGCATGTGTACTTGGAGTTCGATTTTGGCTTGGATCTCTGCATGAAAGTTGTAGCTAACACCTTGAATTATAACATACTGAAATTTCGTGAAAAAGTGATGGAGATTTAAGGGGTCAAAGCCTCATATTTCGGAGACCCTAGATCTGGAGTTGTTTTTCTGACCTTGTGGTGGATTTATGGTTTGCATGTTGGTTTTTACTAAGAATCTCTCTTTGAATTCTTCATGAAACTTGTAGATCACATCTTAAGGATGAACATACTAAAATTTGAAGTAAAATGAACAAGTATAGCTTAGGGAACCAACCTGATTTTGAAGACGATGAAACTGGAGTCGTGAGGTGTGACACCCGAGACTTTGTGATACCATTTGGGGGTCTTCCTTTGGTCGTTTGGCCTAAGTTCCATCATGAAAGTTGTAGGGGATCCTTAGAGGTATAACATATCCAAATTTCAGAGAAAAAGAAGAAGTGTAGGTGGGTCAAAACTTCCATATTTCGGACATAGTTCCCTGTGCGTTTCGGTAACTTGATCAGAAGCTTCGTGGGTCTGTGAAAATTTATCTATAATGCTTTTTGCCTAGGTTCCTTCATGAAAAGTCTAGTTTAATGTCTTAGCTATAACCTGGTGAAATTTCATAATTTTGTGAGGTCGTATGGGTATTTAAATCTATTTACTTAGAAAACTGTGCGTTCTGCCCTTGTCCAAAAATGTGTACGGAATTGTGAAAATGTTGTTTTTGTGCAGAAATTTGATTGGCTATGCTTTTCTGTGGTGAAATCACTGTTTTATGGCATTACAATATTATGTGTTTGATTTCATGAATTAGTGATTTTTGTGATTAATTAATTGATTATTTAATTAATTATTGCAAGGTAAAAATTAAATTAGGATTTAAATAAATTCTAAATGCAATTGGCAAGTACATTGTTTTGAGTGGCATGTGGACCTAATTGCTATGGAGGATGCATCTATTACATGTATGTGAAATTATTTGATGATACATGTATAAGAAAGATGATCTTGTCTTGCCATTGCATCATGTGCATGATGAATTGAGACATAATTGGCAATGTGATCCATGGAAATTGTTGGGGAGGATGTTAAGGCTCGGAATGTATAGAGATACATGGCCGGATGGCCCTGGGAGTATCAAGATGCCTGGAATGAGATGGGTGCCGGAAGCCTCGGAGGTCTTTGCCCGAGGGGATGCCTCGTGCTGCCAGTTGGGATGCGAGATGCCCGGGATGCGGGGGTGCCGGATGCCCGGTGGCCATGATTGGCATAATTTCCAGAGGTTCTTCGCAAGGCCTGAATAGGGTGCGAGTGTAAAGTATGGGATGGATGATCTCGAGAAAGGGTGATGTGTTGATCAATTGAGAACTAAAGTGGAAATTAAATCATGCATATGTGATATGATGTGATGATAATTACTTATGATATAGTGACATGATGGCATGATGATGACATGCATGTGTACTATGGTATGATGATGACATGCATGTGTACTATGATATGATGATGACATGTATGTGTACTAAGATGACATGATGACATGTATATGTACTAAGATGACATGATGACATGTATGGATCATATGGTATGATGATGATGATCATTTGTGATTGATGCTATGTATATACTATGATTGTGATGATGAGCTATGATGGCACGTACATGGCTTCGAGGTAAGTACATTACAATGTATGAATGACATGTGTATTGGAACTGTTGTATTGTTAAATGCATTGAGTGATGATTGGATCTCTTTACTTGTTGAGTGGTTGTACTCACCCCTTTGGAGACCAACATTTCAGATTAGTACGATGCCTCTCCCTGTTGTTCCACGGGGAGTCTTCTATGGACTTCCATCTGACGTGGAGGTCGAGGTGACCGAGATAGATTGTCCCACCCTGCCGGGACTGACCTTTTTGCGTGTGCGCGCGCTCGTATCTTATGACGTGGGCTTATCTGGAGGCCCAGTCATCCAGGAGTACGTCTCCGTCCACATCCACCGTGACGGTGTTTCGATGGGGATGCTACCGCCTCCACCGCCTGACACACCGGGATGGGTGTGATGGCCTGCGCACGTGGAGTGGGGTTAGCAACTTTTGGATGGCCGCCACGAGTAGTCCGAAGGGAGATCGTTACATGTCGCATTTTTGAGGGTCGTGTGTCTCTTTTTGAGGTTGAAGGCCGAGCATTAGATGAGTCTTGGCCTACCCTTTTGTACCGACCCGTGTCACCCTTCGTAATTTATATGTAAATAAAAGTGGTTCGGCCTTGTGCTTTCATTTAATCAAAGATAGTTGGTGTGTATTGTGTTGTCGTGAGGGAAGCGAAGTGTTGGTGAGACTCACCTCTTAATTTCCGCTATAAGCTGCGCAAAATCCTTAAAACCTTTTTAAAGGAAAAGAAAAGAAAAATTTTTACGCCTAAGCGTTGGCTTGAATCTTTCTTTTATCATTGTATAATTGGTTTTCGTTCTGGTTTCTTTCGCTTGCGGTTTCTGTGGCGACCCTACCGGGTTTTGGGGGTGCCACACATGTCACTATCAAGAAGAAGATTAAATGGTATTTGGATGGTGGCTGTTCGAGACACGTGACATGAGATTCTAGTTGTTTTATAAAACTTGTTCAAATGAATGGTGGAAAAGTTTTCTTTGGTGGAAACAGCAAAGGAAAAAATGTTGGATGTGGAACCGTGAAGATTGGAAGCTTAACTATCTACAATGTCTCCTTAGTGAAAGGTCTAAATTATAATCTACTCAGCATAAGTCAGCTTTGCGATACAGGATTCAAAATAAATTTTCAAGAAGGCATCTGTTCGAGAACGAGTAAAAATTACTCTCAATCTTTCACTGGACAAAGGCATGGGAATATTTACCTTATAGATATAAAACCAGAAAGTTCTCAATGTGTTATATTTATTCAAGATGAAGCAAATCTATGGCATCGAAAGCTTAGTCATATTAACATGAAGCAGATTGCCAAGATTTCTTCCAAGAAGCTTCTTCGTGGTCTTCCTAACTTGACTTGTAAAAAATCTGAATTATGCACTCCATGTGTTTTGGGAAAACATGTTAGAAATACATTTAAATCTGTAAATCAAGTTTCTACTAATTGAGTTTTGCAGCCTCTGCATATGGACCTCTTTGGACCGACCAGAACTGAAAGTATTAGTGGAAAGAAATATTGTCTAGTAATCATGGATGATTACTCTTGCTTTACTTGGGTTTACTTTTTAGCAAATAAGTCTGAAGCATTTTCTCACTTCTCAAAGTTTGCCAAGAAAGTTCAAAATAAAAAAGGATATGATAGTTCAAGCATAGGAACAGATTATGGAGGCGAATTCAAAAATCAAGACTTTGCGAAATTCTATGATGAATATGGTTTCCAACACGTTTTCTCTTTTCCATATACTCTAGAACAAAATGGGGTTGTGGAAAGAAAGAATAGATCATTGCAGGAGATGGCCAGAATCCTGTTAATTGAAAGCAATATGTTCCCTCAATTTTGGGTTGAAGCAGTTTTTACAGCTTGCTACATCATCAACAAGTGTTCTTGAGGCCTATCTTGGAGAAAACTCCATATGAAGTGTTTAAAGGAAATAAGCCAAATGTTTCTTACTTCCATGTTTTTGGATGTAAATGTTTTGTTTTAAAGAATGCAAATGATCGAACGGGGAAGTTTGATGAAAAATTAGACAAAAGAATCTTCCTTGGCTATTCTACTTCAAGCAAAGCATACAAAGTCTTTAACATGAAGACTCAATCTGTGGAAGAATCTATGAATGTCATGTTTCAAGATTCAGTGCAAAATCAGCTGAATTAGACTCAACTTGAAGAATCTGAACATGTTCAAGACTTTACAAAGTCTACTTTCCCTGAAGTGGTTCAGACTTCTGGAGATCAATTTCAAGCAGAACTAGGAGATTCAACTGAAGCAGAGCATTAGCAGACTTTCAGACCAAGCAGCAACTGGAAGCATAAGTCAAGTCATCCTACAAAACTCATCATTGGCAACATTGATGAAGGAATTCACATCAGATCCAAAAAGTGAGAAGAGTCTATTGCCCTTGCATTTATTTCTGAGATAGAACCCAAAAGTATAAAAGAAGCCCTGTTTGATGAAAACTGGATCGAAGCTATGCAAGAAGAGCTCAGACAGTTCAGCATCAACGATGTTTGGGAGCTAATTCCTAAACCTAAAGGTAAATTTATTATCAGAACTAAATGGGTTTTCAGGAACAAGAAGAACGAGAAAGGGAAAGTGATTAGAAACAAAGCAAGACTCGTGGTCAAATGATATACGCAAGAAGAAGGGATAGACTATAATGAAACCTATGCACCAATAGCGAGGTTAGAAGCAATTAGACCATTACTTGCTTTTGCTTGGCATAAAAATTTTAGGTTATTCCAGATGGATGTAAAAAGTGCATTCCTAAATAGATTTATCAAAGAAGAAGTCTACGTGGAACAACCACTTGGATTTGAAGATCCAAGAAAGCCATACTCAATCTGTAGACTGAAAAAGACCTTATATGGATTGAAGCAAGCACTTCGAGCCTGGTATAAAATGTTAAGTAAATTCCTAACCTAAAATAGTTTTATTAAGGGAAAGGTAGATACTACTTTGTTCATAAAAAAAGAGGGTAAAGACTTTCTGCTTGTTCAAATTTATGTTGATGATATTATCTTTGGATCCCCTAATGAAAATCTATGCAAGAAATTCTCTAGATGTATGCAGGATGAATTCGAGATGAGTATGATGGGTGAGTTAACATTCTTTCTGGGATTGCAAGTTAGACAATCAGAGAAAGGTATCTTTATTCACAAAGAGAAGTGTGTAAAAGATCTCATCAAGAAATTCAGATCAGAGAATTATAAAAAGATAGAGACACCAATTTTAAGTTCTTCGAAACTGGATAAAGATGAAGGAGGAAAGAAAGTAGACCAGAAGCTTTATAGGAGCATAATCTGTTCTCTTCTTTTTCTCACTTCATCTAAACTTGACATTTTGTTTAGTGTTTGTATTTGTGCTAGATTCCAATCAGATCCCAAAAAATCTCATTTAAGTGCTACAAAATGCATCATCAAATATGTTGTGACTATTCCAAAGCTAGGTTTGTGGTATGCTAAAGAAGGAGACTTTACTTTTCTTGGATATTCAAACGCAGATTTAGTAGATTATAAGGTCAATAGAAAGAGTACTTCTGGTACTTATCAACTGCTAGGCAACATGCTAGTGTCTTGGTTCTCAAAGAAGCAGAGTACTATGGCTCTATCAACTGCAGAAGCAGAGTATGTGGCTCTTGGGAGCTGTTATTCTCAAATCTTGTGGATAAGACAACAGTTAAGAGACTTTAAAATTGAATAATTGTGTACTGAGATAAAATGAAACAACACCAGTGCTATTAATCTCACGAAAAATCCAATTCTTCATTCAAGGGTAAAGCATATAGAGATTCGACATAATTATATAAGAGATCATGTCCAAAATAGGGAGATTATGATTCAGTTCATTAACTCGAAGAATTAGTTGGTAGATATATTTACAAAACCTTTGGAGAAAAGTCTATTTGAGTTTATTCACACCAAATTGAATATTTTACCTCCTACCGGTTAAAGTCTGAAGCTGATCTATTGACACCTAAATGTTACAATTTGATTTAGGACATAATCATGTACAAAATTAGGATTTAGTCACTCAAGAAAACAAAACAAACAAAACAAAAAGAAAAAAAAAACAACAAAAAAAGAGAAAAAAGAAAACGTGGAAGGGGCTGGGTCGGATCTCGCCTTGGCCTGGCCCATGCCGCCTTCTTCCTCCTTGGCCCACCTTCGCGTGTGAAACCCTCGAGAAAAGAAAGAGAGGATAAACTGGCAAAAGGGAGGGGAGGGAGAAGGTAGAATAGTGAAGAGAGGGGGGAGCTTGAGGAAAACGAAGGATGAGAGAGAAATAGAGGAGGATAGAAGGAGAAGGAGCTGGGAACCAAAGAGAAAATAGCACAAAGAGAGGGAGGTAAAGCATTGAGCAGCGAGAAGGAACTTGAGAGAGAAAGCTTGAGGAAAAAAGTGGCGAAATTCTGCTGTCAGCAGCGGCACTCAACCGACGCCAACCCCGCTGCCACTCGACACAGAACCTAGATATGAAGGCATCGTGTGGAGGAGGTCAAATTCAGCAGGATTAGAGACGCCGTATGAGCCGTCGCCGCCCTTCTGCCCGACGTCCGTCCTTCGCACTATTAAAGCCGAAGCGCTGGACATCCGCGAGCATCACTAGCAACTGCCCGAGCCACTGCCGTGCCTTGCCTCGAAGCTAGAAGCCACCATTCCTTCGCCTCGGCCCGCGATGACTCACCACGCTTTGCTTGCAACCTACAGCCGCGCACACCTCAGCCCGTTGTCGACGCCTCCGTAGCTCGCCACCATGCTTGAGCGCTGCCTGCCTCCACTCGCAATGACCCGTCACGCTTTGCTTGTGACCCGACGCCACTGCTCCCGACACCAGCAAATCCATGGTCGGCCACCGCGCCGCCGCCTTTGCTCCACCGTGCCTCCACCTCTGCTCCACCGTGCCTCCACCTGCGAACTTGTGAGCATCGCCAGCAAGCCTCGCCTTGCCGCGCTGCCGTGACCGACCTCCGGCACAACATCGCCATTCCCGCTCTACGCCGTCGTTCGCCTCCCACCATGCCGCCGCCGTCGAGTCACCTGCGTCCCCGAACGTTCTCTTTCGGTGCCGCGAAGAAGCCCCGGAGAAGTGGGCACGAAATCGGGTATGAGCCGGCTCAAAGAGACGAGTAGGGTTTTGGGCGAGTGTGGGCCGGTTTTGGGCTTTTGGGCCTATTTCGCCTTGTGGGCCTGGTTTGTTTTAAAAGAGAGGAGAGGGACCACTTGGGCTGGGCCCACGCTTCGAGCCCACCTAGGCTTCCCGGACCGAACCCGACTCGGTTCACACAATTTTTTGTAAATAATTTTTTTAAATTTAAATTATTTTCTTTACAAAAATTTTAAAAATAATTAAAAATATTTAAAAAAAAAAAAAAAAAAAAAAATTCGAAATTTAAAAATGTAGGGTTTGGTAAGGAATTGGCATATCTTGCCTTTTAATGTAATTAGGCATTTATTTGCTCAAATTTTGATTACATCGTATGTTTAATTTGCATATCTAATTATGAATAATTGCACGTGTCTAATTTTACTGCAATTAGGATCTTGATAGCTATGAATGTTACCTTAATGATTGTGCATCTACATCATCACCTCACATGTTAGTGGATATGTATAAAATCAATCCAAACTACCAAACAAAAATCCTTTCTTTTTTTTTTTTTTTTTTTTTTTTTATAAATGAACAAGATTAGGTACTGAAAAGGTACTAATTGGTCAATTAGTGTAATCAAGTCCTCGACCCTAAATTCTTTGGTTACATAGGAAGTGAGGTACACTCCCATGCCTCACTTGGTTTCTAGCCGACCCCAATAGGCTAGTGGCGACTTCTTTTTACGAAATTCTTTAGAATACCATATTGTCACACGGGGTATGGGCTTGGGAGAGTCCGCACCTAATCATGGGCCTTAGGTCCATTCGTTAGGCAATACCCCTAAACTTGTTCCCTTCCCCCGAGGATAGGTCGTGACAGCTTAGCGACTCCGCTGGGGATTTGGTTTTAAACTTTAGAGGACTTAGGTGAAAATTAATCTTGTTCAAAAATATTTTTGTTTGGTAGAGAGGATTTCAGGTATGCCCATAACATTAAAGGTGTTAAATGTTTTTGCAGAATTGGAGGTGGAAGTGTTTGCTCACCTTTGTCTTGTAGGGAGGTGTAGGAATGTATGGTTTATTTTTTATGTATAGAGTGTTGTTTACTTATAAATTGTTGTGTATGTATCATTTGCATTGCACTACACCCTATCACACACAACTTGCCGCCGGAACTGAGCCGTATATGATCACCTAGGATGGTGTTGAGGTGGATACCACTCCGACTATAACCATGTAGTACGAGTCACCCATCTCAATCCTGAAATTTCTTTCTTGATGTCAGAGATCCCCACCCTGGTCTGCGATCATGCGACACGGGTCGATTCTTTGACGAAGCTAGAGTCATGGGTAACACGATCTAGCTACAATCTTGCTAGTTCGGTCTGGTGATTCTATGGCTCCATTTTGAGCCAGATAGAGTAGAAATCGAACCACATCCCATGTACATGTCTATGTAATTGAAAAAAAAAAAAAACAGAGACTAAGGTCAACACCCATTGTAAGTATCATTTCCCTTTTTATTTGCTCATTTTGTATTAAACTTCCATCTTGAAATTCGCAAACATCAATCGATTGCCCTCGGTGATGTAGGCTTATAATTGAAAAATCAGCAATCGCTTTTGACAAGTGAACATTGAATGCAAGTTCTAAACACTTTGATTTGGCCCTGTTGAACACATGGTTTTATTCAAAATTGCATTTTAAAAAAAAAACATTCAAGTTACAATTATACATTCAGGCACAAAATGGAAATTGCTTTTTTAATCAAATTCTCTCCATTTTGTGTATATATTTCTCAAAACAAGAATCATCTCATTTTTCTATGAGTAAAAATCACAAATTAATCTTGCAAAAATCAATGCCACTTTTTGCATGTGAAATTTTTGGGATAGAATGGACATTCGATTGATAGCCGCGGATCGATTTCTTTTAATGTTGTCTTCTCTTATGATAAAATCTTGGCAAAATACTAAAACCCCATAATAAGGACTATGGGGCATGTACCGTCGCCTTAATTTTGTTGTGAGAAGTGACCTCATTGAGAGATCATTTTCTCATTCACATACTAACATTGTCTTCTGTTCGCAGGTCATGCGTGATGACTATTCTTGACTTCGCTCACTTGATCATGCGAAGAAGTCGACTTTAGAATTAGGATGAGAATGGATTTATACGCTCATATATGCAAGCATGTTTTGTATGTGATATCATTGTCTTTATTCTTGGTAGTAATTATAATTTCAGTTTTGAGTTTTGCATGCGAGCCGAATTGGCACTTTTGTAAATCATGCAACTCACATTTTTTAGTAATCAAATTTGATTTCATAAGAAACATCATTCTTAAAAAAAAAAAAAAAAAACACTTGAAGTATTTCTAATGGACCCTTGGAACTGAGTTGTTATACCTTAGCTTTGAAATGTTTTGGAAAAAAAGTTTCAAGAAGGATCTACGTAAAATTTTATCTCTTCATTTAGTCGCTTCCTCAAGTTGGTCCATAAATGATACTTTGAGCTAGTAAGGTTGTAATTGTTCCAGTAGGAACTTTTGATATAATAACTCATTCATTCACCCATTTTTGTTAAATAGGTAAAATAAAGGGATGTGTATAGTTCCTAAATGATTCCCAATCGAGCAAGGAAATAACATGTCCAATCTTTTCTTTGTGGGCAATAAATGGGCAAAGCATCTAAAGAACAATATCCCCAAATGTGGAAATAATGGGCAATCCCTCTCATTTCAAAGCAAGATCTTGAAAAACACATCTAATGATCCATATTTAAAATTTTCAAGTTCCTTGTCAATTAAACATCTCTTGAAAAAGAGTGTCACGACCTCTTTTTTTCCGTCCGGAGGAAAAGGAAGAAGGTTTAGGGGTATTTGCTTAAAGAGGCGGACCAATGGCCCTAAATTAGGCGCGGGCTCTCCCAAGCCCATACCTCGCGCGATGTTGATTTTTTTTATTATTTCTTAACAACCTATGTAATTCTAGGAGTCGCCACTAGTCTATTGGGGTCGGCTAGAAACCAATCAAGACACGGGAGTGTTGTCTCGATTCCTACGCAACCAAAATTTCTAGGAACGGGGACTTGTTTACGCTAATGTTTCTATTAGCGCCCTTGCGGTACCACTGACTTGGAAGGTTGTTTATCTAAATGGCCACACAATCTTGATTACCAGTTATATCTTTATGAAACCACTAAGTGTCCATGCAAATGTTTTTGTATGTTTTTTTTAATATCAAGACTAATCCTAACATAATCTAGAAAAGAAATTTACACTCAAATTAATGAAAAGGCGGTGCATAAGTAAACATCCAACAAATTGAAATAACTTGAAAATAAATGCGAAAAATGAAAACCCAATACAAGTCGGGCAAATAATATTACATGGCCTTGTTATCATGCCCCGAACAAGACTCCCGTGAGCGAAATGAGAATTTAAATATGCATGAAATTACTTTAGATGCATGAAATTACTTTAAATAATTTTAATCTAAGCAAAATAGATTATTTACAAAGATGGTTATAAAATACCAAAAAATCATTAAATTAAGAAAATGACCTTTAAAAATTAGGAAAATTTCCTAGATGTCATTTCTATCATAGTTTGATATCATCCGTCATTTTTATAATCTTTTTTATAATTTTTTTTATAATTTTTATAATTTTTATTTAAAATTAATTCCCTAAACCGATATATGCTGATTTACACTAATATGGGACTGGCCAGCACATGAATATAACAAGAACCAAGCTCAAATCGATTGTTTCAAGATCGAAACTTGGTTTGCGCATTTCGTCGAACACTTGGCGTGCATCAAATCATCCCAAACCAGCTTCCTCATGCCATGTTTGCAGCCTTCAATCTTAACGCATGAGCAATCTTATGTGGAACTAAAATATCAAGATTATACTAACACATGCAGGGAGCAAGATCAAATAGAAATAATAACTTAAAACACACAAGAAATAGGTTGAAATCGGTCTCAAATATGCAAGTCTGAACTGATTTTACAAATTTGGGTTTGAACCCAAGTCAAACAAACAGGTTACATGCCCATATTCAAGCCCCGACACTTATCACATGCAAGATCTAAGGGAAACATTACTTAATCTGAGTGAAAGTAGGTAACATGAGCTTTCAAATATAATGAGCATCACAGAGAATGACTGAACGACTGCATCAAAACGACCTCTCCAAGAAGCACACATGCAAAACTCTTCAAGAGATTTCAACACTTAGAAAAATTCCAGCATCAGAAATCAGTTTTCTGGGCAGGTTTTCCTCTTGATTTTTCACTATTAAAACACGTTCAAACTCGAACAAAAATACATCTAGGATACTTACCTTATTTACTACTTTCGTTTGCAAGTGGTTCTTGGCCGAGGAAACCAAGAACTTATCCTTGGGAGGCACGTGGAAGTTGGCTTCTTCAACTGGAAAACAAGATCTACAAAGAAAGAACTGATAACGAAGGATTTCATTAACCTCCAAAACCAAACTTCAAAACCTCTTTTGTTGGCCAAATTCAAACAAAACCAAACTATATGTATTCTAGTTTGTCTTGTAAGTCATGTATTTCCTCATTTGTCTCTCAACTTGCTCAAAAACACTCGCTTTCCCTCACTCGTGACCAACCGGGCTTAGCACTTATAAAAAATTCTAAGAGTTTCTTGGCCCGCCAGGAGGGTGTTTTCCAGGGGATTTTAGGAGGCCTTCCCGATCACCATTTGGAACATGCGACGTATGGTTGGAAAGATATTTGAGTGAAGTTTCACTCTCTAGTTAAAGGTTTTGTCTAATTTTGGATGCAAGTTTGTGAAAATTTCACTTATCTCCCTGAAGGTTGATCTGGAATTTATGGGTTTTTTTTTTTTTTTTTTTTTTTCTGGAGTTGCTTCTGGAGGTCTTTTTGGAGGACGACTGTGAGCTCTCTCTTCTCCCTCTTGTCTCCTCTCTCTCATGCCTCAAAAGACCCTGCTTCATAGATCTTATCCACCAAATTCATCAATCTCTTGGTCGGCTTTTTGTCCACCTACTAAGCCTGTCAACAGGGCTACTTCACCTACTCTCTGACTTAGCCAATTTTTTCAACTTCTTTAGCTGTTGAGTGTGCAAACTTTGCTGCAATTTTCTCATGCTTTCAACAGCTTATCCTTGGCAAATTTTCGTCCACTTGCAGTACCAATAATGGTCTTCTATCACGTGCAGAGATCGGGCTGATTGGGCAGCTGAGGAGGATATGGTGGGGCCACCAAGTTGGTTACTTAGCAACTCCGAATTGAGACCAACTCGTGGACTGAGTTTTGGCTATTGATTTGAATGCTTTAATCCATTAATTTGGCTGCATTTTTGATCAATTAGTAAGCTCATGTAGAGTAGTCTAAGATCTTGACCATTTTTCGCAATTGTCTCCACCCAATTTTGCAAGAAAGTCCCTCAAAGTTAGTCATTTTCTTATCCGAAAATACCAAAATCAAGGCAAAGTTGGTCATTTTGGCTCAATTTGATTGATTCGACTTGGCCCAAATTCAATTTCAACTTAATTGGGGGCTAAGATGATGATTTAAGGGCTCGGGTGAAATTTTGCAAATTTTGCGAATTGGTCCCTCAACTTTTGGAAATTGCATTTTGGCCCCAATTTGCCATTTTAATTCCAATCTGACCTCTTGAGCTTGGCTAGTCACATTTTTAATTAATTTTTTATTTTTTTTAAGGAAAAACGTCTTCCATTTAAAAAACTACACTAAACACTGAAATATTTTTGTAGAAAAATAAGTTCCCATTTTTTCGGAAATAATTTTTTGACAAAAATTTAGGTATCAATAGCTGCCCCTCTTTAAAAGGAAGCTTAAAGAGATTTCTTTCAAAGATAAGGTGACACCTAATTTTTGTTTTTTGTTTTTTTTTTGTTGGTTTTTTTTTTTTACAAGAACAAAATGAAAATGCAAGTGAGCTTAATGTAAATAGCGTAATCTAGGGATGTACCTGTGAACAATTTGAAAAGTGTGGTTTAAGGCAGTCCCACGAACCTTGTGGTTTAAGGCAGTCCCACTAACTGTGTGGTTTAAGGCAGTCCCACTAACCTTGTGGTTTAAGGCAGTCCCACGAACCGTGTGGTTTAAGGCAGTCCCACGAACCGTGTGGTTTAAGGCAGTCCCATGAACCGTGTGGTTTAATGCAGTCCCACGAACCTTGTGGTTTAAGGTAGTCCCACCAACCGTGTGGTTTAAGGTAGTCCCACGAACCTTGGGGTTTAAGGCAGTCCCACGAACCGTGTGGTTTAAGGCAGTCCCACTAACCGTGTGGTTTAAGGCAGTTCCACTAACCTTGTGGTTTAAGGTAGTTCCACTAACCTTGTGGTTTAAGGCAGTCCCACTAATCTTGTGGTTTAAGGCAATCCCACTAACCTTAAAGTGTATGGTTTGAGGATGACCAAGAACCTCTTGAAAATACATGGTTTAAGGCTGACCCATGAACCCTTTGAAATTGCAAGGTTTAAGGATAACCAAGAACCTTTTGAAAATGCATGGTTTAAGGCTAACCCATGAACCCTTTGAAATTGCAAGGTTTAAGGATAACCAAGAACCTCTTGAAAATGCATGGTTTAAGGCTAACCCATGAACCTTTAGAATTGTAAGGTTTAAGGATAACCAAGAACCTTTTGAAAATGCATGGTTGAAGGCTAACCTATGAATCCTTTGAAATTGCAAGGTTTAAGGATAACCAAGAACCTTTTGAAAATGCTTGGTTTAAGGCTAACCCATGAACCCTTTGAAATTGCAAGGTTTAAGGATAACCAAGAACCTTTTGAAAATGCACGGTTTAAGGCTAACCCATGAACCCTTTGAAATTGCAAGGTTTAAGGATAACCAAGAACCTTTTGAAAATGCATGGTTTAAGGCTAACCCATGAACCCTTTGAAATTGTATGGTTTCATTGGAGCAACCTGTCATTCGAACTTGTCATTCGAGAATATTCTGAAATGGATATTGCACATCAAATAGTACTCACTATAACAAGTATTCTAGTAGTGAAAGCATACTAAATGAGGTCAATTTCAACATATGTCATTAGAAACAATATCAAAAATGTATCGGTAATGAGAAGGCAATGATTGCATAAACAAATCAAACTAATTCTGACAACTTGACAAACTCGCAATACTGTCATCACTTTCAGATGATATCATTAATCGTCAAATTCTCTTGGGAGAAAAGTCCTTGTCGAAATGACCTCGACTTATGAGAAATGTTTGTCAAGTATGCCAAGCAAGGACCCCCAATCAGAAAGGGCTTCTCGCATATTCTCAAGGAAAGGGCTATTTGATCCCATCTATTCATGTGGGAAATAAATTGATCACTCAATCTCACTCTTCCAGTGTGCAAGGCCTTGAATCATTCGCAATAAGTACACATTGACCAGTCTAAGAGGTCTTTTAGAAGGACCGTAGTGCAGGTTTGGTCATGGTTTTAGCAATGGATAAGCATCATTAGCTATGAAATGAATTAATCACTGATCGACCTCTTCGCCAGGTTTACAAGTTAAGAAACCTTAAGATGAGATAAGAAAACCTTGCTCTCACTTCTTCAAGTGGCACCTTCTTTGGGAAGTCCTTATTTCCACTTTGAATCATCCCAATCGAAAGAGATTTTGGAAATGGGTTGTAATGTTGATTCGGGGAAAGGTTCAAAAGGCTTAGCTCAAAAGGCTTACAACTTTTTGTCGATGGGGGATTTGAGAGTTGGTGATTATCATGGCATCATTACCATATCATCCTTTTTTTTTTAAAAAAAAAGCACTCGACTTTTAAAATTGAAATTGTTTTGACAGTCCTTTGACTAATCATCTTAATATAATGGCTTTTGCATTTGCAATGATTTTCTTTCCAATGCATGCATTTTTTTTTTTTTGCCATTTTTGCTTTCACAGAGATATTCCTCTTGATGCAATTTTTTTCTTCCACTCTCTCTCCCTTTTTTTTTTTTCGGGCATTGGCCTTGCTTTACTGTGCACACCGCTTTTTCATACCTCTTAATTTTCACTTGACTTTTGTTCTTTTGAACTTTTTGAGCTCTTGGGACTTTCAAGATGCTTTTCAGATTCTCATATAAACACCAATTGCATTGGTAGATCATGTGCCCTGCCCCTAATGTGGGAGATAATCACCACTCAGGTTTTAGAAATGAATAGTTAGGCTCAATATGGTTTAAGCCATGGGTATATGTGTTTGGGTGGAGAAATGAATGCTCTTGTTTGTTGGATAAATTCTCTTAAGATATTTTGAAGTCGACAAAACATTTCCATTAGTCTAGTCTGAAGACTTGTAGACTCTACTGGCAAAATTCTGAAGATCAAAGTCTGAAGATATCAAGACTCAAGTTTCAAAGTCTACTCTCATGGATAGTTTCCAGACCGTCAAGTTAAAACTTCTATTCTGATTTTATCTAATATGGTTTTGACTTCAACGGCTAAAGAATATCTCTCGACTGGAATCAGCACTACAAGATCTTATATTCGTATTCGAATAAATCTAGATTCTCTAAGATTCACAACTTATATTTGGAAGGTTCTACTTATGTAAACCAAGATCCTGATTGTATGGGTGAACAGGATTGATGGAATATCAACACTTGCCTTAAAGTACTCAAGATCTCTCTAAATTGATTCTATCCAACGGGTTGATTGGAAGAACTTCTTTAGAAGGTGCCAACGGTAATGAATGCATGAAGAAGTATTTAAGAGAGACGCTCAAGTTATTGAAGGGTGCCAGATAGAAGAATTCCAAAGTCTGAATCTCCTTGTTATTTTGTGATTCTATTCTTCGAGCTACACTTGTAATCAAAAGAGAGACCGAAGTGTGGTGAGGCCTTGAGGAAGTGTAGTAGAAACTCTACACTGTGGAATCAAGGGCGTGAGATTGTAAACTCTCTTTTTGATTCTTAGTGAAATCTAGCTAGAAGGGCTGTCCGTGCGGGAGAGTGGACGTAGGCTTGGTCTAAGCCAAACCACTATAAATCTAGAGTCTTGATTCTCTATCCCTAATCCTTTTACTTTTCATTACTTTCATTGGCAGTGATTACTATTTTTAATTCCTTAATCTCTCATCAAAGAAATTGCTTATACATTCGGTTAAATTTATAAAATCATCTTAGTCACCTATTCACCCCCCTCTAGGTGCTCATTCTAGTCCTAACAATTGGTATCAGAGCTTGTGTACTCATTTATAAGAAGTGTCTTTACTTCGAGTAAAAGATCTATGGCTAGTATGTTGCCTACGGGGGTTGGTTGAAGGTCAAAGCAACACCGCACCTCCATACTTTGATGGAAAAGACTACAGCATATGGAAAAACAAGATGAAAGCATTCCTAAGATCGAAAGATCATTTGGAATGGGAAGTAGTAGACAAAGGAATCATTCCTACTGCTGCATCAGAATCAGAGAGAGGAAAAGAAGTTGTTGTTCCTATCGAGATGACTCAAGAAGATATAACCAAGAGACAGACTCTTGACGCTAAAGCCATTTATTCCTTATATTGTGCTTTATCCCCTACTGAGTATAACATAATATCTTCTTGTGATACAGCGAAAGAAGTCTAGGATAGGCTTCACATTACCTATGAAGGGACTGATCGAGTGAAAGAAACAATGATCAATATTCTGTTGGGACAATATGAAGTCTTTAAGATGAGATTAGGAGAATCAATAACTGACATGTTTAGTTGTTTTACTGAAATTGTGAATGGTCTTGAATATCAGGGACATCCAATCTCAGGACATATGAAGGTCAACAAACTTCTACGTGGACTCTTTAAAGACTGGAATTACATAAAAACCTCAATAAGAGAGACATAGATGATTGCTCCACTCTCTGTAGACGAACTGGTTTGGACTCTTTAGTCTTACGAAGTAGAGCACACCAACGAAGAAGAAGATTCAAAAGGTAAGAAATCTATTGCCTTAAAGTCTAATGATTATTCTGATGTTACAGACTCTGAAGAAGAACTAGATGATGAAGAACTGGCACTCATGATAAAGAGATTCAGAAAGCTGAACAGAAAGGGAAGAAAATTCAATTGGAAGAAACAAAGCTCACAAAGGTTTCAAAACAAATCAACAGAGGAAGATGATTCTAACAAAGAAGTGACTTGCTTTGAATGCAAGAAAAAGGGACACATCAGACCCAACTGTCCTCTGTTAAAGAAAAGAAAAGGAAAAGCTGAGAAATACAGAAAGGCACTCAAAGTAGAGACTTGGAGTGATACTGAGTGTGAAGAAAGCGATGATGATTATGCCAATATATGTTTGATGGCAAAATCTAATTCGACTCGGACTTGAGACAGACATGACTCTCGGACAGTGAGCTTGAGGTTAGTAATCTAAAAATTCCTGTCAAAATTTCGAAATATATTGATGAACTATGTCTTGGTCTCAAAACCTCTCTTAAAAGGATCTCCGAATTAAAAAAGGAGAATTCTACATTGAAGCAACAGGAGAAAATTTAGAAAGAAAAGTTTGAAAAGTTAGATAAGAACTTTACAATCTTGAAAAAAAACTCAGATTTTGTTTCCAAAGAAAACACTCATTTGAAAAATGATATTTCAAATATATCAAAAAGATTTTCAAATGGTTCCAAAAAATTGGATAAGATTCTTTCAATACAAAGACCCTACTTTGATAAGTTAGGTCTTGGTATGACTTCTGAAACTATTCCACTAATTGATTTCCCAAAGGTAAATGAAAGAATCAAACAAAGACCAACCAAGATTGTTTATAAAAATCATTTCCATAAATTTTTTGTAAAACCAATGTTGGCAGAAATGCTTTGAAATGTTCCAAGTGTCAAAGCTCAGAACATTTTGAGAAAGGATGTCATTTGGTTTGGAGACCTGTTAAAAGGAATTGGGCAAAGATTGTTTATTGCTCTAACTCTTCTGGACCCAAAATGATGTGGGTACCAAAGAAAGCTTGAATTCATTTTAATTGCAGGTCACTATCAAAAGGAAGATTAAATGGTATCTAGATAGTGGCTACTCAAGACATATGACAGGAGACTCAAGTTGCTTCATAAAACTTGTCCAGATAGATGGAGGAAAAGTTTCTTTTGGTGGTAACAACAAAGGAATAATTACTGGTCGTGGAACACTAAAGATTGGAAGTCTGTCAATCAAGAATGTCTCCTTAGTGGAAGGATTAAATTACAATTTGCATAGCATAAGCCAATTGTGTGATACTGGATTCAAGATCAATTTCTAGGAAGGAACGTGCACAGGAATCAGTAAAGACTTTACTCAATCTTTTACTGGACGAAGACATGGAAATATCTATCTTCTGGATGTGAATCATGAAAGATCACAGTGCTTAATATCAGTACAAGATGAAGCTAATCTATGGCACAGAAAGCTAGGCCATACCAATATGAAGCAAATCACCAAGATCTCTTCGAAAAAACTTGTTCGAGGATTGCCCATTCTCAATTACTTAAAGTCTGATCTATGCACACCATGCGTACTTGGTAAACAGGTTAGAAACTCTTACAAACCAATAAGTAAAGTTTCCACTAATCGTGTACTGCAGCTTCTGCATATGGACTTATTTGGACCTACTAGAACACAAAGCATTGGTGGAAAAAGGTTCTGCCTAGTAATATTGGATGATTATTCACAATTTACTTGGGTCTACTTTCTTGCAAGTAAGTCTGAGACTTTCTCTCACTTTTCAAAGTTTGCTAAGAAGGTGCAGAATGAGAAAGGTCACACTATTTCAAGCATTCTTACAGACCATGGAGGTGAGTTTGAAAATCAAGACTTTACTAAATTCTGTGATGAATCTGGTTTTCAGGGACAAATTCTCCTCTCCATACACACTAGAACATAATGGGGTTGTGGAAAGGAAGAATAGGTCTTTACAAGAAATGGCAAGGACTCTTTTAATTGAAAGTAATATTTCTTCAAGGTTTTGGGCTGAAGCTGTTTCAACTGCTTGCTATATTATTAACAGAGTGTTTTTAAGGCCAATTCTTGATAGAACTCCATATGAAATTTTTAAAGGAAAGAAACCAATTGTTTCTTATTTTCAAGTATTTGGTTGTAAATGCTTTATTCCGAAGAATGCAAATGATCGAGTTGGTAAGTTTGAAGAAAAATCAGATGAACGATTCTTTCTTGGTTACTCAATTGCAAGCAAAGCCTATAGAGTATTCAACAAGAAAACTCAGACTGTGGAAGAATCAATGAACGTCAAATTTCAAGACTCTCCACAAATTCAGCAAATTCAGACTGAAGAATCATAATCTACTCCAGACTCTGCTAGATCTACCTCCCATGAAGCAGTTCAAAATTCAGAAGCAGTACAACAAGTTACTGATGAAGAATCAACTTAAGAAAAAGATCAACAATCTATCAGAATGTCTAGTAATTGGAAGCACAACTCTAATCATCCCGAATAACTCATTATTGGAAACGTTAATGAGGGAATTCGAACAAGATCCAAAAGACGAGAAGAGTCTAGTGCTGTTGCACTTATTTCTGAAATAGAACCCAAAAACATTGAAGAAGCCTTAGCTGATGAAAGCTGGATTGAAGCAATGCAAGAAGAGCTCAGACAATTCAGTATTAACGACGTTTGGGAATTGACTCCTAAACCAAAAGGTAAATTTGTTATTGGAGCTAAATGGGTTTTCAGGAACGAAGTCGATGAAAAAGGCAAAGTGACAAGAAACAAAGCAAGACTCGTGGCTAAAGGATACACGCAAGAAGAAGGGATAGACTATGATGAGACTTACGCTCCAATAGCAAGGTTAGAAGCAATCATATTATTACTTGCTTTTGCATGTTATAAGAATTTCAAGTTATTTCAAATGGACGTCAAAAGCGCATTCCTAAATGGATTTATTCAAGAAGAAGTCTATGTGGAACAACCTCCTGGATTTGAAGACTCAAAGAAACCAGACTCAATGTTCAGACTGAAGAAAGCTTTATATGGATTAAAACAAGCTCCTTGAGCTTGGTATGAAAGGCTAAGTAACTTTTTAATTCAAAGTGGTTTCTCTAAAGGAAAGGTAGATACTACCTTGTTTATTAAAAAGGAAGGCAAAAGCTTTCTACTTCTTCAGATTTATGTTGATGATATTATATTCGAATCATCTAATGAGACTTTGTGCAAGAAATTTTCTAAGTCTATGCAGGATGAATTCGAGATGAGCATGATGGGTGAACTATCCTTCTTCCTTGGTCTACAAGTGAAACGACTAAAAGAATGAATATTTATTCATCAAGAAAAATATGAAAAAGAACTTGTTAAAAAGTTCGGTCTGGAGAATTGCAAAAAGATTGACATACCTATGTCAAGTTCCTTGAAGATAGACAAAGATGAAGCAGGGAAGAAAGTCGACCAAAAATTATACAAGAGTATCATTGGTTCACTTCTTTATCTTACTGCATCTAGACCTGACATATTATTTAGTGTTTGCATATGTGCTAGATTTCAATAAGATCCTAAGGAATCTCATTTAAGTGCTGCTAAACGTATCATTAAATATGTTGCAACCACTGCTAAGATTGGTCTATGGTATCCCAAAGAATGAGACTTTACTCTTCTTGGTTATTCAGACGCAGATCTTGTAGGTTGTAGAGTTGAAAGAAAAAGCACTTCTGGCACTTGTCAATTACTCGGTAACAAAGCAGTATCTTAGTTTTCAAGGAAACAAAGTACTGTAGCTCTTTCAACAGCTGAAGCAGAATTCATAGCACTTGGAAGTTGCTATTCTCAAATACTCTGGATAAAACAACAACTTCGAGACTTTGGTATCGAAGACTCTTGTACCGAGATCAAATGTGACAATACCAGTGCAATCAATCTTACAAAGAATCCTATTCTACATTCAAGAGCAAAACATATTGAGATTTGACATCATTTTATAAGAGATCATGTTCAAAATAAAGAAGTCTTGATACAGTTTATCGACTCAAAGAATCAACTAGCAGACATCTTCACAAAGCCGCTTGAGAAAAGTTTATTTGAGTCTATTCGGTCAAGACTGAACATTTTATCTCTTGAAGACAGTTGAAGTTCAGACTCAAAATCTAAGTCTGAAAAGTATCAGACTCAAAAATTCACGACTGTAAGTTGTTACAATTACAGTTCATCCCCACACTAGGGCAACGAAAAAAACCATTCAAGTAACATGGTTTAGAATGCTAATAAAAGATGGAGGCTGTGCGAGTGTAAAGAAAATAAGTGCCAAAAAAATGGGGGCATGAAAAGTAGTGTGCCTAGTCAAAGCAAATCCAATGCCCAAAAAGAAAAATCAAACATTGGTTATAGTAAGTCGCATCCCTAGCAAGGCAGTACTAAAAAACCTGAGATGTTACAATCGATGGAGGGTTGATAAGGAAAAAATCCTCGATGGTGAAGAAGAAAATTGGAGATGTTAGGATGATCACCAACTTTGACTCCCAAATACTTTTTGAGCCTAACAATCCTTTTGTTTCTCACCAATGAACCAAGCCTACATTACATCCCTTGCAAAGTTTCTTCTAATTATGGCACTTGAATTAACGTAAAAGTTCATATGTTCGAAAGCATCGGTTGAAGAAGTACGAGTAAGGCAATTTCTACCTCATTTCGTATGTCTCTTAACTTGTAGACCCCAAGATAATTGCGAAATGTCATCTTTCAATACCCTTGACTCAAAGAGTCCTCTTTAAGCCGTTGACCAAGCCCACATTACGGTGCCTATTAAAGACCTCTTAGATCGGTAGACTTGTACTACTTGCGAGATTGCTCAAACCCTTGCTTGGCATGACAATGGTATGATAGAGTGATTGTCAAAATCCTACATCAAAGGTCAGGATGAAATGGCCCTTTTAATGAAGATGAGTGAAAAGTCCTTTCAGACCATAAGATCCCTCATTTGACATATCCACGACACTCATGTGTTCAGATTGGAATATTCTTTTGAAATCCTTCCCAATGGAAATTAGGTGATGCAAGATTGATAGAAATCATCACACATGAACCTCACTTGAATTAATGCATGTCCGTGACTACAAATGTATGTTGCCTCTCCTACGACTATGTTTTACAGGAGACATATCCCCAAGGATCAGAGATGTTTCAAAGTAAGTATATCTCTGTCCATACCTTAAATACTTGTCATTGCATAGGTATTCCCTCTTGAGTACACTGACACTCGATTGAGCTATCCCCAAAAGGTTTTTCTCCATATGCAGTATGATTAAGGCGACCGAAGAAAGGTTCGGGTCTTGGTCAGATGATCCATGCCGCAATGCTAGGCGTCCGTAAAAAGATACAGGTCCTAGAAAATGTTTGTTGCTCTAACAGGCAACCATAGAAAGGTACGAGTCTTGGAAAAGCCGTTTCCTAATTAGGCGACCGTAGAAAGGTCCAGGTCTTGGAAAAGCTGTTTCCTACTCATGTGACTGTAGAAAGGCACGAGTCCTAGAAAATGAATCCCTATTTAAGCGACCGTAGAATGGTACGGCTACTAAATAAAGATCTGTTTCCCATTCAGGCGACCGTAGAAAGGTATGGATCTTGGAAAAGCAATTTTTTTTTTTTTTTGTCAAGGTGACCGAAGAAAGATTGGACCTAGAAAATCAAATACTACCATAATAGGTGACCGTAGAAAGGTATGGGTCATATAAAAGCAGTCTCCTTATAAAACCTCGTTACTATTCTGGACGACCGTAGAAAGGTACGAGTCGTGGACATGTAATACCATCTTGAATTACTCTACCGTCCTTGAATGTAAGTTATTACTGGTAGATTTATTTATCATTTGCATTAGCATTTCTATACATCATATAAATTGTATTCCAAAATGAAATTCATTTTCCAACAAAAAAATCATTCAGTGCATGCATGATCAAAATTTAAGTCTCAATTTATCTTTGAAGGCAACCTCAACGATCTCATCTTCAAATAAGGGCAGCTGTTGACACTTAAATTTTGGCGACCCAATCATTTATTTATTGAATAAAAATTCAAGATTAATTTTACCCCTAAAAAAAATTAGAATTAAATTGCATAGCATATAGTTTTAGGAGCATTTTTTTATTTGTCGTGACATAAGGTTCAAGTTTTTATCATGCAAAAGATTATTAACTAGGAGTCGCCACTAATCGATTTACGATAGGTCAATTAAACACCTAAGTAAAATAAAGAGAGATTTATTTTACTCCTACGAACTAGAGACTAAGGGTACAGGGACTTGGTTACACCAGATTTCTCTAATGCCCTTTCGGTACCATTTCTTTTTTATTTTGCAAAAATATTTTTGAAGGCAGCTTGGATTTATTTTAATCTAAATCATGACAAAAGGTGATCACACCGTGCTCAACCATTATTAGACATTCAATAAATAAATTGCATCACACAAAAGCAAACAATTTTTTTTAGTTTTCTCAGATTTTTTTTAAAAATGCATTTTTAACTACATGACTTAATCTTATTAATATGCAAATTCTAATTAAATGGGCCTATTATGCAAACTAGTTGATATGCACCTCGTGACCTAATTTTACTAGTGAATAAATTATATTCAAATGATCCTATTATGCAAACTACTTAATATGCATCTCATATTTTTTGTATTTTCAATATTGAAATTTACAATGAATAAAAACCCTAATTAAAATATCTAACGAAAATAATTTTCTAATTTATTCTAGGGATTAATTTGACTTAAACCCTATCCTATGTTAGAAAAATATTTTTTGGAAAAATGATATTTAAAATGTGTGAACATTGCCTAAAACCTTTTAAAAAAATCAGGTCCAACCTAACTTATTTCTGAAAATGCAATCCTAAAAATATAATCCTAAAAATATTCTAATTTACTAAACCTACATGCTCATGCAGAATTTTGAGTTTTATTTATTTTTTTACTTTTTTTTTTTTTTTTAAAGATAAGTAATTATTAATTAAATATTAAATCTAAACTATCAACAAAATAAAGGATTAACGATTATCCTAACCCTAATTATCACGACAAAGATCCGATGTCTCTTGGACCAAATTAATAATTACAATAATTCCGGACAAAATCCTAGCGGATAATGCCTACAAACTGCACAAATATTAACATTTGATGTTACAATTCAAATAATTAAACTAAAAAAATGATATCAAATAAAAAAACAAAAATAACATAAAAATAAAGAGAGTAAAAAAAACAAACAATAAAAAGTGAAAAAATAAAATAAAACTACCTAAAAGGGGGGGTAAACCAACAAAGGGACAACGCCGTGTGGTCGTTGACTGGTTGTCGGAGCTCCGGCGAGAAGCGGCCGCAGTGAATAGCGGCGGGCTCGAGCTCGGGGCAGTGGAGATCGATGGAGCAGGGGCACGGCGTAGCATCTAGTGGGGCAGCAGACTGGCGAGGGGGTGAGCAGCAGCTGAGCAAGAGATCCGCGAACGTCGCGGTAGAGGAGGGTGGCGGCGGCGTTCCGAATCTAGGCCTATTGTCGTCGGGGCAAAAGAGGATCACGACGGTGTGGCTGGATCTCGGGCAGAAGGTGCGGCGAAAGGTTTCGTGGGTTGCAAAACCGACGACGGAGGCGGTGTTGGGGCGCTTGGGTTGCAGCTGCCATAGGGAGCTCGGGCTTTGCAAATCGATGGAGGCATTGGGGTGAGCTTCGCGGGGAGGATGGCGAAGCGGCGGTGGAGTAGAGAGGGCTCGTAGGTCGCCAGCAAAGGTGGTGCTGGCACGGTCGAGGGTTGGCGTCGTAGTGGCCGGCAGCTCTGGTTCCGGTGTGGGTACAGCGCCAACACGGTCAGGGGTGCCCCACGAAGAAGATGAACAGTGCTACTAAGGTTTCCTAGCTCAACGCCGTACACTTTTTTCTAGCTCGACGCCGTACACTTTTTTTTTTTTTTTTTTTGGAATTCCACTCAACCTCACCACGTATTTGCTCTCAAATTTTTCCCGACCAATCCCCCCAGTCACAAAAATTGAAGCTCTCTTTTATAGTGATTCCAGACGGCCGATTCGTATGGTATTTTATGAGTTTCCATCTTCTATCGCGTTAAATGAAAGCTATAAATTAAAATGTGATTTCGCAATCAGCTCGATTTTGCTCAGATTTCCTCCATTCTTACCATTTATTCACTTGACTTTTAAATTGCTTCTGCATTTAACAAAATCCGAATATTCATTAGAATTTCAAATTTCCATGCATAATCAATCAAATCAATTTCCCCGATCTTTCTTTTTTCCTTTTATTTATTTTGATGCAATTTTTATTTTCTTTATTTTCCTAGATTTGCCAAAATTAGGTGTCAACAGCTGCCCCTCTTTGAAGGTGAGCTTGAAGAGGTTGCTTTCAAAGACAAGTTGAGAACAACATTTTGATCATGCACATGTACTGAATGACCTTTTTTGTTGGAAAATGAATTCCATTTTTTTGAATGCAACTATATGATGCATGGAAATGCTAATGCAAATGATAAGTGACCTTACATGGAATAACTTACCTTCGAGGAGGGTAAAGTAATTCGAGATAATTGGTGTTACTTGTCCAAGACCCGTACCATTCTACGGTCGCCTAAAATAGTAACATGACTTTACAAAGAGATTGTGTTCCTAGGACCTGTACCATTCTACGGTCGCCCAGTATGCCAATGTTTGGTTGCGTCTAGGACCCGTACCATTTTACGGTCGCCTTGACTATCCAGGACTCGTACCATTCTACGGTCGCACAGAATGGGGAAATTAATGTCGTCTAGGACCCGTACCATTCTATGGTCGCCTAAATTGGGATTCACTTTCCAGGACCCATACCATTCTATGATCGCCTGAATAGGTAAATATGTGTCATCTAGGACCCATACCATTCTACAGTCGCCTAAACTGGGATTCACTTTCCAGACCCGTACCATTCTATGGTCGCCTAAATAGGTGTCATCTAGGACCCGTACCATTCTACGGTCGCCTAAACTGGGATTCATCTTCAAGACTCGTACCATTCTACGGTCGCCTAAACTGGGATTCATTTATAGGACCCGTACCATTCTACGGTCGCCTGAATAGTTGTCATCTAGGACCCATACAATTCTACGGTCGCCTAAACTGGGATTCATTTCCAAGATTCGTACTATTCTACGGTCAGCCGCCCGAATAGGTGTTGTCTAGAACCCGTACCATTCTACGGTCGCCTAAACTGGGATAAATCTTTTGGGGGGGGGCAACTCCATCGAGTGCCGATGCTTGAAAAGAAATACCTATACAATGACAAGTATTTAAGGTATGGATAGAGATATACTTACCTGGTGAAATCTCCGTTCCTTGGGGATATGTTTCCTGCAAAACACAGTTGTAGGAAAGGCAATATGCATTCACAAGTATGCATTAATTCAAATGAGGCTCATGCATGATGATTTCTATCAATCTTGCATTGATTAATTTCCATCGGGAAATATCTCAAAAGAATGTTTCAATCTGAACACATGAGTGTCATGGATGTGTCAAATGAGGGATCCTTCGGTCTGAGAGAATTTTACACTCATCCTCATTAAAATTGGTCATTTCATCCTAACCTTTGATGTAGGATTTGGCAATCGCTCTATCTCACTGTCATCATGCCAAACAAGGATCTGTGCAATCTCGTAAGTGGTACGATCTTACCAATCTGAGAGGTCTTTAATAGGGACCGTAATGTGGGCCTAGTCAATGGCTTAACAAAAGGGACTCTTTGAGTCGAGGCTTTTGAAAGAATGAGTGATATTCTGTAATCACCTCTGGCTTTTGTAATCTTGCTCGCACTTCTTCGAGCGATGCTTAAAACATGTGAACCCCTAGGTTAATCTAAGTGCCCTAATCAGAAGAGACTTTGCAATGGATGTAACTTAGGCTTGGTTCATGGGTTAAGAAATGAAAGGATCATTAGGCTCAAAAAGTGTTTAGGGGGTCAAAGTTGATGATCATCCTGATATTTCCAATTTTCTTCTTCACCATTGAAGATTTTCTTCACATCACAACTCCATTGATTGCAACATCTCAGCATTTAGTACCATCCTGTTAGGGATATGACTCACTACATCAAGTGTTTGATTTTTCTCTTTTCTAGGCACTGGCCTTGCTTTTACCAAGTACACTGCTTTTTTCATGCCCCATTTTTTTGCACTTATTTTTTGGACAGAGTCTCCATTCTTTTTTCAGCATTCTAAGCCATATTACTTGAATGGTTCTTTTGCCTTGCCCCAGTGTGGGGGATGATCACCAACCAGGTTTAACATGGAACGAATTCATAAGCTCAAGTGGGCTATGCAATGGATAAAAATGTGTGGGATAGAGAAAGAATTGCTCTTCGTCATCCTAAGGCACTTTAAATTACCGTACAAGTTACACTACAAAAGCAATATTCAAAGATTGATGCAAGTGGGAGCAAGAAGATTCCTACCATTCATTTCAAATTTGTTTTAATATGGGATGATTCCTGATAGGGATAATTTAAAAAGAATCTCCATAAGCGTATGGGGCTCAAATAGGTTAAATAATGGATCACCTATAGTGTTTGTGATAGAGAAAATAATGTCTCTCATCACGTCGATTGTTGTACCATTTGCGAGATCAATTTTCCTTTGCAAACACGGAATTTTTCCATACAACTCACTAGGGATTAGTGTATGAATTAGTATGCAACAAGGCTTGCCTATCATTCCAAAGTATCCCATTTGACATATTCAATTCATCTCACATAATTCATCAAGGAAGGAAAATGCAAGATTTGCAACAAATTTGAACAATTCAACTCATTGAAGCAATTTATTCATCATAGAAATGCTTGCAGTTCAAAGCATGACATGACAAATTCTATCATGGGTAATACTTCTCGATAGCATTAGAACTAACAAGAGTGAAAAACTCACGACCATCCATGCTTGGATCAAGGCACCTCTAGCGAGTACCTTCTTCACCACATATGGGCCGCTGCAGTTTAAAGCAAACTTGCCCCCAAAATCTGGAATTGGATTGAATCATTTTCACACATTTGCATGCTATAAGACCGTCCTTGAAACATGAAGTAGATAAATTAGAAAGACAAACAGAGTAAACTACATCTTTTGTTTTTTTTTTCTTTTGAAATTCTTTGGCAAAAACATTTTTTTTACACGAGGTAACATGATGAAGCCCAGGCCTCAGAATTCTCCTTGGATTTTTTTTTCTTTTATCGATTGGATATCATCACTGGGATGGTTTGGTGTACCTCATCATGCCCTCAAAAATAAAACCTATAACTTTATTGAAATTCATCAATCAATTACATTTATTGAATGGAAAAATGTAACACTCAAGAATTAAAAGAAAAGGAAACTGAAAACATCTCTCAGAAAACAATAAAAATTCCCACGTAGGGGAATGTGCAAAAGCAGTAAAATTGTTACTCTTGTGGGCTAAGGCCCATCTCTTCAGGGGGTCCTTCATCAATGGCTCCTATGATGAGGTCGTCGAATAAGCTTGCAACTCCTTCCAGCTCATCATTAAGGTTCTCCGTCTTCAAGGTTGTCGGATCATCCATGCCACCCCATCCATCTAAGACTATCTCATGAGGATCAATGTAGTAGCTGGGAGGGGCCGAATACTTCATCAGGTAATCAAATTTGCCACTAGCTGCCCCAGAGTGTCTATCACTTTTGCTTCATCCTACATCGTTCTTGGAGGACCAGGGAATATCTCGTGAATGCTCGGGGGTGGTGGGTTTTTCCTTCCTCGCTCTTGGTCAAGTGGCGGGCTCCCCCTTTCCTATCTTCGTTCGCCAGAACTTTCCCCTCCTCTTCCAGCAGCATGGGGCCTCTAAGGGGCTTCATTGGGACTTCGAATACCTTGACCATTTCTTCCAAGGCCAATACCTAGAATAAAACCATTCCCATCCATCACCTTTTCCATCATAAGGACAGCATTTGAAACTTCAGGAGAGGGTGGTGGTTAGTCTCGAGATGCATGTATGGTGGACACCAACTCAAAGGAGTGGTAACTCGATCCGGATTCAATTTCTGGTTCTAGGATAGCATTGACCGTACCATCATGCTCTGGTAGCGGATTCTTCTGGACGTTTGGGCGAGCTGTTTGAAATGAGAAGGCCTTCGTGTCTAAGAGATTTTGGATCTTGTGCTTGAGGGTGAAACATTCATCAGTTGAATGCCCCGGTTCACCGTTATGGTAGTCACACTTCTTTGTCGGGTCGTAACCTCAAATGCTTTCACAGTTAGGACGCTTCGGTTCACTAGAAAGTAAACCTCTCTTTTGGAGAATTGCCAACACCTAGGATGGAGATCCAGGGAGGGGAGTGAATTGCCTTCTATTATTTGTTTGGGCAAATAATTAGCGGCCAGCAGTTTGTTATTCCCTTGGATTCATGGATAGCCGGGGCACGATTGGTACTTTCTTGGCTATAAGCCATATTCACGTCTTCGTAGCTTCTTTCTCCTTCTTGGTAAAGACTATTCTACTCGATGGCTCAGTAAACCAGCCTTCCCTTATCCCCATCTCGATTTGTTCTCCCACGAGAATAAGCTAATTAAAGTTTTCAATGTACGTGCTGGCCATCCAGTTACGGAACTCAGATGGAAGGGTCTTCACGAACAACTTCATCAACTCCTTGTTGGTAGGCTCAGGAGTGATTTGAGTCGCCAGGTTTCTCCATCTCACAGCATACTCTTTAAATGACTCGCTCCTTTTCTTTTCCATCCACTCCAAGTCTTCTCGGGAAGGTGCGATGTCCATGTTGAACTTGTACTATTTAAGGAACGCGTCTGCGACTTCGTTCCAGGTTTTGAGGAGGTTCACGTTCTTCATCATGTACCAGCTCAATGCGAGCCTAGTCAAACTCGCATGAAACGATTGGATCATGAGGGGCTCATTTTTTACATGCTGGGCCATGCGTACGTGGTACATCTGCAAATGAGATTTTGGGCAAGATGTATCATCGTACTTCTCGAACTCCGGCATTATTAACTTGCTCGGCATTTTGACTTTCTCATAGATCGAGAGTTCGAACGGGAGCGAGCTTTGAGACTCCTGCAGCTATCTCACTTTCTCTTCCAGCTTTGCAATGCGCTCATCCTGATATGTCTTGGGAATGCTACTAGGTTTGGCCTTTCTAACAAGGACTAGGTCATCTTCTAACTCGGGCATTTCGTCATCACTCATTTGGGCCATGTTTGCCTACTTTGGGGCTACTATCTAGGGGAGAGACGGTGCAGGATTCGGATTCACCCGGAGGGATTGAAGTTGAGCTGTTATAAGCTGCATAGAGGCGGCTAGCTGTTGGAGTTGATCTTCCATGGTGGACATATGATCACGCATCTCATTTTCGTCGGCCATTTTAGCCCTTGATCATGTAACAATCGGCGAGCGTGGCAGATCCGTTGTCACCTAAAGGGAAGAAATGAACAAAATAAGCACGAAGTGTAAATAGATAACCAATCCATGACAATGATCTAATCGATTTTTTCATCATTTATTTATTTATTTATTCATGAGAAGTTCATATTAAAAGGGAATTTCCTAAAAATGGACATCCTAGTAAAACCAAATTTCCTAAAAATGATGTGAAAACAAATTCTCCAAAGTTTTTATTTTTTTTCAAATGCCTCATTCCCTGGCAATTTCATTTCTAATTGACAAAGGAATCAAATCAATGATTGACCTAAATTGTCATGGACCGGCCCAAAAGTACGATAAAATAAATTGCATGGTATATGGATAGAAGACTTAGTTCAACAAATAAAACCAATGGCAATCACATAGACATGCACATGAGACATGAGGCTCGATTTCTACTCTAAATGGCTTAACAAAGTGGAGTTAAGAGGATGATCTGACCGTTGCAGTCTCTCATTAACGTGTCAAGTCCCCCTAACTCTGGTTCAGTCGAATGGAATGTCCAATAGTCACACAGTCTCGTGGATATGGACAAACACATTTGACACCATGAAAAGACTTTCAGGGAAGAGAAGGTCAACTTCTACATAGTGGTCTCGCTTTAGAGGAAGTATCATTTCAACACCTTCCTAAAAATCCTATCGTAGCCCTAGTCTGACCACAAGTTGTGTGTGCAATAGTGTAGTGCTAAAAACAATTAAGCATGCACAACAGTTTAAATGCAAACAACACTTATAATTAGGGAAGAATAAATCATTCATCCCACACTCCAACCTACAAGACAACGGTTAGCAAAGACTACTCCCCTTATATCTCTCATCTGCCAAAACATTTAACACCTTAGTTATGTTAGGGACGTACTTAGTGTCCTTGCTGCCAAACAAAAACATTTTTAAAAGAAAAAGAAAATTTGGCCTAAGTCCACTAAGTGTTTTAACACAAGTCCCCAGTGGAGTCGCCAAGCTGTCGCGACCTAATTTTCGGGTGCACCACCTAAAACTAGGTTAATGGACTACTAAGTTTTAAACTTAGCTCGGGCTCCCTCAAGCCCATACCAATTCGCGACTTAAGGTTCAAGTTTTTATCATGCAAAAGATTATTAACTAGGAGTCGCCACTAATCGGTTTACAGTAGGTTGATTAGACACCTAAGTAAAATAAAGGGAGATTTATTTTACTCCTACGAACCAGAGACTAAGGGTACGGAGACTTGGTTACACTAGATTTCTCTAATGCCCTTTCGGTACCATTTCTTTTTTATTTTTCAAAAATATTTTTGAAGGCAGCTTGGATTTATTTTCACCTAAATCATGTCAAAAGGTGATCACACGGTGCTTAACCATTATTAGACATTCAATAAATAAATTGCATCACACAAAAGCAAACAATTTATTTTTAGTTTTCTTAGATTTTTTATAAAAATGCATTTTTAACTACATGACTTAATCTTATTAATATGCAAATTCTAATTAAATGGGCCTATTGTGCAAACTAGTTGATATGCACCTCGTGACCTAATTTTACGAGTAAATAAATTCTATTCAAATGATCCTATTATGCAAACTACTTAATATGCATCTCATATTTTTTGTATTTTCTTTATTGAAATTCAAAATTAATAAAAACGCTAATTAAAATATCTAAAGAAAATAATTTTCTAATTTATTCTAGGGATTAATTTGACTTAAACCCTATCCTATCTTAGAAAACTATTTTTTGGAAAACTGAGATTTAAAATGTGTGAACATTATCTAAAACCTTAAAAAAAAAAAAATTTAGGTCCAACCCTAACTTATTTCTAAAAATGCAATCCTAAAAATATAATCCTACAAAATATTCTAATTTACTAAGCCTACATCCTAATGCAGAATTTTGATTTTTTTTTTTTTTTTATAAAGATAAGTAATTATTCATTAAATATTAAATCTAAACTATCAACAAAATAAAGAATAAAAATAATCGAAAAAATAATATATTGTCTCACAGGTCAAATTAACGATTATCCTAACCCTAATTATCACAACAAAGACTTCAAAATAATTAAAATTTGATCCGAAGTCTTACGGATCAAATTAATAATTATGATGATTTAACAATTAAAATTCTACCAAAAAACCAAAAAATTAATATAATTTAAAAAATGATCTGATGTCTCTCGGACCAAATTAATAATTACAATAATTCCAGACAAAATCCTAGCGGATAATGCCTACAAACTGCACAAATATTAACATTTGATATTACAATTCAAATAATTAAACTTAAAAATGCTATCAAATAAAAAAAACAAAAATAACATAAAAATAAAGAGAATAAAAAATAAACTAAAGTATAAAAAGTGAAAAAAAACAAAACAAAAGCTACCTAAAATGGGGGTAAAACCGATGGTAGATCGGCGCCGGCGGTCGCTGACTGGGCCATCGAGCTCCGGCGGGGAGTAGTTGTAGGTGAACGGTGGCGGGCTCAAGCTTGGGGCGATGGAGATCGGTGGAGCAGGGGCACGGCGCGGCATCTAGCGGGGCGTAGACCGGCGAGGGTGAGCAGCAGCGTCGGACAGCAGATCTCGCTAGACGTCGGGGTAGAGGAAGGTCACGGCGGCGTTTCGAATCTAGGCCCTACGCTCGTCGGGGCAAAGGAGAATCGCAGCGATGTAGCCGGATCTCGGTGGAAGGCGCGGTGAAAGGTTTCATGGGCTGTAAGACCGACGGTGGAGGCAGTGTCGGGGTGCTTGGGTCATGGCTGCCATAGGGAGCTCGGGCTTTGCAAATCGGCGGAGGCATCGGGGCAAGCTTCGTGTGGAGGATGGCGAAGTGGCGGTGGAGCAGAGAGGGCTTGTGGGTCGCCAGCGAGGGTGGTGCTGGCGCGATTGAGGGCGGGCGTCGTGGTGGTCGGCGGCTCTAGTGCCGATGTGGGTACAACGCCGGTGCGGCGGAGGTGCCCTGCGAAGAAGATGAACAATGCTGATAGGGTTTTTTTTTTTTTTTGGCTCGACGCTATACACTTTTTTTTTCGAAATTCCACTCAACCTGACCTCGTATTTGCTCTCAAATTTTTCCTGACCAATCCCCCCAGGCAGAAAAAATGAAGCTCTCTTTTATAGTGATTCCAGACGGCCGATTCGTATTGTATTTTCCGAGTTTCCATCTTCTGTCGCATTAAATCAAAGCTATAAATCAAAATGTGATTTCGCAATCAGCTCGATTTTGCTCAGATTTCCTCCATTCTTATTATTTATTCACTTGATTTTTAAATTGCTTATGCATTTAACAAAATCCGAATATTCATCAGAATTACAAATTTCCATGCATAATCAATCAAATCAATTTCCCCCATCTTTTTTTTTTCTTTTTATTTGTTTTGATGCAATTTTTATTTTCTTTATCTTCCTAGATTTGCCAAAATTAGGTGTCAACATTATTATTATTGTATTTGCATCGGACTGGTGACAGATGGGTTTGAATTGATAGTTTTTAGCTATAATTTGACGAGTTGGACTAAGTGCTCGAAGAGAGCAAATTAGCCCGAGCCCTTTTTTTGTATGATCGAAAACTATCTTGTGAGAAATGAAGATTTCATATCTTTGGTGATATGACGGTGGCTTTTTCAATATTCTCGGATAAGGCAAGTGTAACAAGGAGATATTACGAGCTCATCTTTGCAAGATTTGAAATTTGAGAAAAATCCTATTGCAATCTTGAATCTTTGGCAATATGTGATAAAATTGGCAGAGAATATTCATTTTTCTACAAAAGGAAATCTAGAAGAGATGTCGAAAATAAAAAAGAAATATTGCATTTGGGAGAAGATCTTCGTCTATGTTGATATAAAAAAGGAGAAGATCTGCCCTCTTAGCCTATAAAAGGAGCCGCGTATGGAGAGATGGGGGAGGGGGCTTTTTCTCAGTTTTGAGGTCCACAAATTCAAGACAAAAAAGAGAAAATTTCATTTGGGGAGAGGTCAAGGTTAGCAAAAGAGGGCAGACGGGTATAGCAACAAAGAAGAAAGAAAGAGAGGAGTGACGTGAGTGGACAAGTGCAGCGGAGAGAAAAAAAGAAGAACAAAAGAAGAACAAATGTTCTTCTTCTTCAGACCTTCTACTAACGTCCGCTGCCCCGAGTCAATGACCACCACCGTGCCAGCGCCACCCAACACCGACAGCCAAGCCGTCGACCATCGCCAGTCCACCCACACTACTTCTCGCTAGTCCGTGACCGCCTGACGCCCGTCCCTTGCTAGCCCATCGCTGACGCTTACAGCACCCTCGACTAGACTTTGCCTGCGATCCCCCTGCCGTCCGCTACCTCATCCCCCTCACTTGTTGCGCCACTGCCACTCGACCCACCACGATGCCAACAACCGCCAACCCGCAACACCTACAGAGCCCTCATCCAGCTCCGCTCACCGACCACCTTGTCCTTGCAGCGTTCCACCTACAACCTGACACCACTGCCCTAATGCCAGCAGATTCCTAAGCCGGTCGCCACACCTCCACTTCTACTCTGCCGCGCCTCCACGCTCTACTGTAGTACCACCGCTCTGAGCCATCCCCAGCCGATCTTCAAGAACCGCTGCTGCTCCACCGGCCCGCCCAAGCATTGCCCCTTTTCTACTATGTCTTCCTCTACCCGTTGTCGGTCTACGTTTGCTACCCCTTGACGTAGCTCCGAACGACAACGTCCCTCCGCCCACGGCTACTCATCCCCCGCATCTAGCCGAACACTACCACACACCGCCATAACCCGTTGAGCGGATTCCATTTGGTTCAAATCTGGTTACATTATTTACAAAATTAGGTAATTATCTTATCTAAATTTGATTTGGATATTTTATTGCCTAATGTATGCTTTTCAATATCTTTCGTGCATATTTGAATTATTGGTGTATTCCCAATTATGATTAATTTCCCAATCTACAACCGCACGCCAATTTTTTATGCCGTCTATAAGGCTTTAGATAGAATAATTAATAACGTGAGAATAAAATTGATATCTTGATCTTTAAGGCTTGAGATCAATTTATTGATTTTATTAGCGAAATAATCAAGTTTGATTAGATATTGTTTCCAAATTCAAACGATGGATAATATCTTTGATGATCGTGAATTATTTGGTGCTTTTCTTTTAATTGCTTTATTTATCCCAAAAATACAAAAAAGAATGCATTTGCATATCATGTAGATTAGAATTGATTTCCTAGATAGAATTGCATGATAGAATAGTTAGATTCTTTTCTAATTATATTAAAATTCATGTTTAGATGGTATTTAGGTTATATAATATCTTTGAATTAAATTGCATGTCGAGATAAATTTCTTAGTTAAGATATGATTCAAATTGGTCTATTTCCTAACTTAAAATAGATCATATCTCACTTTAGTTAGATTTTTATTTTTTTTAGCAATTTTTTATTACGAATTTTTATAAAAAAAAAATACAAAAATATCATGCGTATGTCATATGGAACTTCGTTCATGAAATGCACGTCATTTAGTGATTGTTGCTAGATCCATTTAATTAGAAATTGTCTGTCATTAGAATTAGGGCATTCTTTGCACATCATTGCATACTAGGATAATATTGCATGTTTAATTTTATTTTCTAATTAATTATAAGTTTAGATAATTTTCCCTAGATAAGTCGCATTTTAGGTTAGGGATTACTTAGATAAGATAACGTTCTAGTTTAAATTAGGATTTGGCCTAACCTAATTCCTAATATAAGTTGGGTGACATCTTAATCTAGATAGACATTTTTTTTTTTGCATTTTTCTAATTTCGAATTTCATGGAAAATACCCAAAAAAATTGGCTTAGAATTAATTTCATTCTCTAGGATAGATTACATGCTTATTAGGAAAATACAAAAAATATTATACTAACGTCATATAGTTTAGGTCATATTGCTATGTCATATCACTTCATGTTAGATTAGTAGCATGCATTGCATAAAGCATGATTTTCATCAAATAAGTTAAAGCAAAATTAAGTTATTGCCTGTGAGTTAGAAATCATATCCAGGACTGCTGATGTGAATTCTGATATAACATTCCAGACGCTTTCATTGCTATGAGGTAAGTCCCATAATTCATTTTTTGCTTTATTTGGGTGTTAAATTGGTGGTTCGCGCACCCGCATGATCACCTTACATGTTAAGGAAGTAAATTAAAATCAATTCAAGCTGCCTACAAAATACTTTTTTTCAAAATAAAAAAGAAAGGTACCAAAAGGGTATTAGAGAATTTGAGTGTAACCAAGTCCCCGTACTCACAATCTTTGGTTCACAAGAGTAAAGTAAATATCTCGTTACTTAACTTGGGTTTCTGATTGACTTGCCAAAAATAGATTAGTGGCGACTCCTAATTACAAAATCATTTGCATGTTAAGAACTTGAACCTAAGTCGTGAATTGGTACGTGCTTGGGAGAGCCCGAGTTAAATATAGGCTTAGCAATCCATTAGCAAAACCCTAGGTTGTTCACCCGAGGTTAGGTTGTGACCGTAATCTTGTTTAAACTTGAGATTTGATTTTTTAAAGGTTTTCATGCATTTTTCTTTGAAAGCTACCTAAAATTTTTTTTTTTTTGAGCTTTTTGTGATTTTATAGAAAATTTAATTTTTTTAATTTTAATTAATTTATAAAAAATTATAAAATATTTTCATTAAAAAAATTTTAAAATTTTAATCCACAATGGGGACCTAGGTCGGGTCTCCAAATCTGGTCTAGGTTGAGACATTGGTGATTGCAAAGACACGGTGTACGACCAGATGGCCGATGCTAAGGGTTGCCAAACATCATGGAACATCATAGTAAAGTGGGAAACGCATGGACATCACGATTTCGTCCAAGGATGAAGGCACAGAAACCACATCTCAAAAGAGGTATTTCATCAAGTAGGTGGGGAACATGGCTAGGACGAAGGATTTCCTGCTCAAATGGGGTACCTTGCAACGACACTCTCATTCAACGACTCATGATGCACAAGACGACCTAACAAGGGACAGCCGATGGTCAGAGCTCACATGAGCTAGATGATCGCAAGCTGTAGCTCAACACGCCCAAAAGCAGGGCAAAGAACAAGGTCAAGGGGCTCACTAGTTTAGTTGGAGAATGCTGGCTGGTAGAGGTCGTCATACAGGGGTTAAGCGCGGTTGACTTTTTGGTTGAGGTTTCCTTGTTCTTGGTCCACGTTACTCTGCCTCAGCTCTATCTCTTGCTCAAACCTCTCTCCCTAAAAAAAAATCCTCACGTTTTTCTCCATTCTTTTCTCCCTCATGGTCGAGCTCACATAAGCCCTATTTATATGTTGAACGGTCTGGTCGACGAAGGTGGCTTGACCACTAGTCCTCCATGTCACCCCTCGATCCTCAAGCGCACGCCCATCCCTCGCTGGTCGATTAAATAGCGACGTCCCAGGACGCATCGCCGACCCTTTCATTTTAATACGCATGCTGAAGCATATAAATAATCCACAGACAATAAAACGGGATAGAAAAGTAGGACCAAAACTTCAAACCTAAACAACCATCACACTTATATACATATATAACAGCTAGGCCATATATATACATACAGTACTCTAACAGGTCAGGTTTTATTCAAGCCAGTTTGCAACACAAGTCTAGCAAACAGGGGTGGGGGTTTTCATCTACTCCTCTAGATCCTCCTCCTCGATGATCTCCCATTCTTCTTCGCTCCAACTAGAGTCCTTGGCTGAGTACACCGGAGAGTCAAAATCGCCCTTGACTTTGGGATCCTTTGCATCTACCACTAATCCACCCTTAGGATCTGATGTACCCTTCTCGAACGCAACCTCCAAAATGTAAAGAGGTATATCAGATTCCGGTACAGGGCCCACCCTTCGTCCATCATTGTAATGAAGATACCATTAACGATATTTATGGGGCACTTTTTGGGGTTTACTCACATCATTCCAAACGGTGGACTTCACTAGTACATATTCCAATCCTTCGGGGTGGTGGTGTATTGGAATGTGATAACCTATTTCTATGATTTCTTCTGGTATACCAAAATGCTCGAGAGGAGCTAGAGGTACTGCCATCTATGAACCTAAAAGTGTTATCCCACAACGGGGTGAGACGACGTCTCAACAAATTCAACCCCCTAAGACCCGACTAGGAGGCAAATACGCCCTAAGGGCTACCTAAGCACAACACGGGTTAGAGGACTTACCTTGACCTCAGTTCCTTCCTGCCAAATAATATAATTTTAAACAATTATTCAAATCAGACCGAATCATCGATCAATCGACTCAGTCGATTACATGTCATCACAACCTTCCCCTAGTCAATACATTCAATACTATCTATAAAGTCCTATCAAACCAGGACTGCTCACCCAAAGCTGATAAATAGATAGTATAGCTCACCCAAAGCTGATAATATAGAATACTATTTATATGCTCGCCTAAAGCTGATAAATTAGGGCCCTCAGGCCAATATAGTATACTATATATGCTCATCCAAAACTGATAATAAATTTCTCGCCCAAAGCTGATAACATGGCATACTATTTATACGATCACCCAAAACTGATAAATTAGGGCCCCCTAGCCAATATAGTATACCACCTCAACATATAGTCAATTCATAATTTTTATCATACTTGATAAAAATACCCGTGTGTGGGTACACAGTCGACCTTAGCCAAAATAGCATAATTTCACTTTTGATCCTCCCACTTCGTTCAACAGTCTAAAAATAGTTTTTTGGCGCTGTAGACTAACGCCCAGTAATTTTCCGATTAATTACCAAAATTAATTAATTTAGGAATAAAATTCTAAAATCACAATCATGCGTAAATTAGCACAAAATTAAAGCTCAATTCAATAAATAGATTGCACCACATTAATCAGCATAAAATTCTTATCATCGGCTATCTCGGTCTAATTTCCGGAAAAAAAATTAAATAATTAAATAATTACGGAAAATATTAAATAAATGCCAAAAATCCAACTTAGGCCCGTAATGCCTAATTGAACGCCAAAACAGATCCGGAAAAATTCCGAGGTTCGTTAAATAAATACTAGAATCTATTGAATTGATAATTGTATCAAACTAACCACTTAACATGCATCGTAATTATCTAATTCGCTAAACCATTCTAATTATCCACTAAACCATTCTTAGTCTAAAGTAATCAACCCCTAAGCGTCATTAACCTACTAAGCGAGGGTTAGTGAGTTAAACTCACTTGTTTGGCGATCCGATCGGCTCAAATCGTCACGGACACAATGGGGCTCACTTCTCTCCAAAGCGAGCCTAACTTTCGAGGCTGGGAAAGTCCTCAAAACGGGTCAAACCCTTGCTAGAATACCCACTGATCTTGCTCTCTGTTCTGCGCTAATCTTGGCCAAGAAAGGGCTGAATGGTGCTGGTTGAGGTGGCAATGGACTGAGATGGTCGAATTGGGTTTAGGTGGTGGCGGTAGGAGCTCCGGTAGGCTTCGGCGGTGGCTCAAGCGTCCTTGACAGCTTGCTGGAGGTGAGGGCAATCGAAGACGACGAGGTTGGACGGCGGTGAGGTGCGACAGGCTGGTGAGCGCGCGAGGCAGCGAGCGGCGTCCCTGGCTCCGGCTGCGGCTGTGACGATTGCTAGCTTCTACTTCTGGACTTGCTCGAGCTTCACACGCATGGAAGGGGAGAGAGAAGCGATGGAAGCAGATGGGAAGAAAGGGGGGAACCAGCTGCTGCTGGAGGGGGCCACTTCACTCTCTCTCTTATCCCTTTGTCTCCCCTACATGGCCCACCAAGCTCAGCTAGCTTGCATAGCAATTGTCCAACACAAAATCCTTCTAGAAACCTTTTGAAGTGGTCCATAAGTCATGCCCATGGGGGGCATACGAATTTCACATATTTTCCCTCAAATTGGACACTAGTTGGTTCTTGATTCCACTCAATTTGGCTTCCATAAATTCAATCGACACTTCACCAATCCAATTAGTATTTTTTCTCACCAATTGATTCTACTTGCATCCCGATTGCGCAATCAAAAACGATCCCCGACATTTTCTAGACAAAAATGGCCTTAGGACGACTTTTTCTCAAAAGGTCTCGGTTTGCAAAAAAAATTTATAAGATCGAGTCGACGCTCCTAGAATTAATTGTGACATGACAGAACTTTCAATTTCTGAAATCGGACTCAAATTCGCGATTAATTTCTATTCGGTACGATTTTAGCGTGACCTAGGCTACCTGGTAGTTTTCAGAAATTTTGAATGCAAATGACTCGTGGTCGATTTTTGTTTTAGCCACAATGAACCGACTCAACACATTGGCGACTCTCGGTTGTTGTGAAAATTTCAAGAATTCAAATACAGACACGGGGTACCAAAACAATAGGAAAATCAGTCTAGTACCGGCCAATGAGAATTTTCCAATTTAGTGGAATCACCCACAATTAACCACACATCTCAGTTGAACTGACCTATCTCTGATCTTAAATCGATTTTTAACTATGTCGTAATGATCTCTAAAGATGATCACGGTTGAATAGCCGATTCTTGGTCGAATTCTCAAGTTTATTGCATTAAAATTCCTTAATGGCTTCCCAGATAGTCTAGTTATCTTGAGAGTGGTCGGCTACGAGAACACCCTATAGGCGCGTCAATGAAATGGCCAATTTATTCAATAGAAAACATAATTTAAAATTTGGGATGTCGCACTCCATATGCCAATCGGTCTCCCCTTTGGCTGAATCAATGTCACCTCGGTTGTCCACTTCGTAGTAGGCCTAGCCCTGCCATGGCTAAGCCTACCACCTCGAGCTCCTCAGCACATTGAAGGCGTTTCTGCTACCGTCCCATCCGTTCGGATCTCTTGCTGGCTCGGCTCTACTTCTGTCACGCGTGTAAGATGCAAAGGGAGGAGGAAGAAGGAGGAAGGAGAAATGGGGGAGAGGGCCAGGCTGAAGGGAAGAGCTAGGGGTGAGATGGGCCCGGCATGCGTGGGAAAAAAAGGAAAGAGGCTGGGGTGGTGGCTGCCCCCAAGCCCTTTTTTTCCAATTTTTCTATTTATCCAAAATAAAATAAAAAATAAGATTTAATTGATGCAAATAATATTAATACCTATGTGATGTGAAATCCATGTTCTTCTTTTTTTAGGGCTGAATTGGTCTTTAATTTTCTATGCGATTTAATTCTAAACATTTAGCCAAAATCTAGGTGTCAATACTCATAAACATCTTCAATTTCTTAATATCTTGTTCAACTTAGATATCGACAGAGCACTCTACATAGTGGTAGAGTAATACTCATATCAAAATCTTTTGGTGCTATTTATGAGAACATATGCATCTCAACCTATGCAGGTTTCACTTGGTACTATTCAACCAATACAAACATTGGTAGCATTTGAATGTCTTTATCATCTTCAAAACAATATGAGCATTTTCTCAACACATCCATTCAAGCTTTCCTCTTCTTCAGGCGTTTGTTTATTTTTTTCATTATACAATTATACAAATGATTCCTAAACTTTGATCAAATGTTCAATATCATCCATGAACTTTTAATTTGTTTAATATGATTTCCAAAATTTAATTCAATGTGCAATGTTAATCATAAACTGTCCAACATGATTCCTGATTATTATTTTTTTTGTAATTGTTCAATCTAGCCCATAAAAGGATATGAAGAACCAATATATTATGTAACTAATAATTCATCATCCTATTTTGTGAGCAATTCTAATTTCTCGATGCAACCATTTCGCGTGCGCTAAATCTGTATGCAAATTTGCCCTCGATAAGTGGTTAAGTAAATCCAAATCGACACAAAATGGATAGTGTCGCGACGTAAATTTCAGGTGCACCACCTAGAGTTTAAGCTAATGGACTACTAAGTTTTAAACTTAGCTCGGGCTCTCCCAAGCCCATAGCAATTCGCGACTTAAGTTCAAGTTTTTAACAAGCAAATGGATTTTATCTAGGAGTTGACACTAATCAGTTTATGGTAAGTCGATTAGATACCTAAGTAAAATAATAGGAGAATTATTTTACTCCTATAAACCAGAGACTTTGGGTACGAGAACTTGATTATACTAGACTTTTCCAATGCCCTTTCGATACCATTTCTTTTTATTATCAAAAATGTTTTTGCAGGCAACTTCTATTTATTTTAACCTAAATCTCTATCATGCAAAAGGGTGATCACACGGATGCTCGCCGCTATTAAACAATAAAAAACTTCCATTAAAAGAAATAAAAACACAAAGCATTTTTTGGGTTTTCTTTTATCTTGAAATCAAAACATGCATTTTAACTTCATGAAATAACTTTATTAACAAGCAAAATTCTAATTAAATGAACATAACATGCAAACTAATTGACATGCACCTAATATTTTTATATATATTTTTATTAAAATTCGGAATTAATAAAAACCCTAATTAAACTATCTAAAATGAATTTTTTTTTCTAATTTATTTTAGGGATTAATTTGACTTAAACCCTATCCTATCTTAAAAACTTTTTTTTTTAAAAGAAAAATGAGATTATCAAAATATGCAAACATTATCTAAGACCTATCTACATAAAAAATCAATCATAATCTATTCCAAAATTATCTAAAAATGCAATCCTAATTTACTAAACAAAACACTCGGATGCAAGATTTGATTTTTTATTTTTATTTTTTCAGTTTTTTTCAAGACAAACAATTATCGATAAACATTATATGTAAATTAACTAAGACATTCATCAAAGACAGGATTTAAAATAATCGAAAAAATAATCCGTTGTCTCGGGGATTAAATTAACAATTATTTTAACCCTAAACATCACAACATATAAGAAAGTTCAAAATAATTACAAATTTGATCTGAAGTCTTACGGATTAAATTAATAATTATAATGATTTAACAATTAAAATACTATCAAAATTCCCCAAAAATTAATATAATTAAAAAAAATGATCCGACGTCTTACGGATCAAATTAAATAATTACAATAATTTTGTGCAAAACCCCTGCGGATAATGACTACAATAAAACGAAAAATCAACTCCTAATGTTCCAATTGGTACAATAATAGCAAAACTTAAAAAAGGTAAATAAAATAAAATAATATAAAAAAAATGAAAGATAAAAATAAAAATAAAAGTAAGCAACCTAAGGAAAGGGGGGCAGTAGGTTGGTCAGCGTCTGGCGGACGGTGGCCGGTGTCGAAGCTTCGGCGGGGGTTGGGTCGCAATGGTGGTGTGACGGTTGCAGCAATGGAGGGTGCTCCAAGGTTGACAGCAGGGGCAACGCCAACTGAGGCGTAGCATGCGCGGCGGAGGTGCAGGTACAGTCGAGGGCAGTGGCGGTGGCACGACGTCGGCGGAGGCAGGAGAACGGTCGTTGGACATCGGGAGGAGCAGAGGCAAGGGCGTCATTCAGTGGCAGGTAGAGACGCTCGGGCAGAGGCACGGGCTGCTGGGCGTCGGGCGCGACGGAGAGGTAGGCGCGAGTGAGTGGGGCTCTAGCGCGGTGGCAAGTTGCTGGGCGGTGGTTTGCTATAGTGTCACTAGTGATGCTCAGGCTATTGCAAGCAGGGCGATTGCTATCGAGCGGACGAAGGCGTTGACGATCGCAGAGGCACGACATACGGCAACCAGTAGGGGATAGAGGCGTAGCGGATCGCAGAGGCACGTCAGATAGCGACTAGTGAGGGACAGGTAGCAGTGGCGATGTGGAAGGTGGCCGATGCAGGGGCCCGCGGGTTGCCGACGGAGTAGCGGTGGCTGACGAAGGGTAGCGACGCTCAGAGGCAAAGCTGAAGAAGAAACATTGTTCTTCTTTTTCTCTGTTTTTTTTTTTTCTTTTTTTTTTTTTTTTTTTTTCTTTCTCACTTGACCACTCACATCACCTCTCTCTGTGTTTTTCTGCACTCACGTCTTCTCTCCTTTTCCCTCTTTTCTTTTTTCTCTTTTTGGCTTTTGAATTCTAGGGAAACCGAAGGAAGAAAGGCCTCAACAAGTTTTTTTTTTCTCTGTTTTTTTTTTTTTTGCATGAATTTCCTCTTGAAAATTTTTTTTCTCCCGATTCCACTCTGAATTTTTTCGAATTCCCCTCCCTTTGCTCACGAAGATAGTGGCTCTTTTTATAGTGATTCCGGACGACCGCTTTTCATGGTAATTTTCGAGTTTCCATCTTTTGTTGCATTAATTCATAGTTGCAAATCGGGGTGTGATTTTGCGATCAGCTCAATTTTGCTTCGATTCCTTTCATTTTATAAAAATTCTTGTCCTTTACTCACTTGATTTTCTAACTGCTTTCACACTTATCAAAATCTGAATATTCATCAAAATTTCATACTTCCATGCATAATCAATCAGATTGATTTGTTCTTACACGATTTTTATTTTTTATTTCCTTAGGATTTGCCAAAATTAGGTGTCAATGGGTAGGTAGCAAATGCTTATTGGTGCAAGATAACTTCCTTATGCCTATTATCTTTCCCTTTTCATGGTATTTAGCAAAATGACAACGAGATTCCCGATTGCAAAAGATTTGGCATAGTACTTACAATTAATTCTAGATATGTTCAAAGCTACTTATATATAAAAGATCATTTGATGAATTTTTTTTTCACAAAATCCAAATGAGATTGTGCAATGGTTTCCTTTTAAAATTTAAACAAGCCAATTACCGTTTATCAATGTGAACTTCTTTTGCCCAAAAAAGACTTCCTTAAAGTGTTGATACATCATGCTAGTATAAGTTCCCACGTTGCCTAACATTTTATCAATAAACAAAAAGAAAAGATCAGCGAATGTGTGGCATCTAGAAAGATATTATAATTGGAGTTTTGCTAGCATAACAATTTTTAGCCTACTGTGAGAATAACAGTTTGTTGTGAACCATGAATTCTCAAAAAAAAAAAAAAAAAAAAAAGGGCCCCACAACAATTTATAATTATTTGTTAATCAACTTTTTGTGGTACATAATTGACTGTTATTTTCATGGTAGATTAAATATTATCATGTAATCATTTCTTTTATAATTGATTTGCAGCTGACCTTATGTGGCAATTCTTATACCCAAGTAAATAAGAAGAAAAATAAAGGGTAATGGTGAATGTTATGCTTGCATTGTTGCCCTTTTCTCTTCATTACAACTCATGGCCCACATGCCACCATTACTTCCAGTTGTAACGGTGACTGTAAGACTACTATTGGTCATCATTAAATAGCTTAATGATGTTCATATTGGAGCAATACACGCTATGATGATGAATACATTAGCTACACTTATATTTATTATTTCTTTGTTTGTAACTAGCTGTGCAGAAACTATTTGGAGTGAGACATATGTTAAGATCAATAACAATTTTCCGGACGAAACTATTTTAAGGGTTCATTGCAAATCTAAGGATGATGATCTCGGAATCCATGATATAACACGCAGCTGGGGATTCTCATTTGTACCTCATCTCATCGATGGAACATTGTTCTTTTGTGACTTTGCATGGCCTAGTCGATTTGAGCAGTTCGATATATATGTGCAAAGCAGGGACAACGAGGATTGCAGTGAGTGTATTTGGAATATCTCGCCCAGTGGTCCTTGTAGGCTCAATGGATTGACTGGACGGTTCGATGATTGTCATTCTTGGAATCCTCCTTCATAGTTAGGGGAAAAACCTATCATGTGAAAAAATGAGGAGAAGATGAGGTGGCAAACTCATACATCACGATTTAAAGGGAATAAGGATCATCTTTGTTATTTTTTTCTATGAATATACACAGAAATTTGTGTGTTAAGTATTAAAACAAATTTCGTTTCGAAAAATCTAACAAAATATGAGAGCATCAAATTGACTAGAGGAATTTACAGTTGATGGTGTTTTAGGTGTTGATCTAGGAGTGATCCTAAAAGCAATTTGGCTACAAGAGATTTGCAATGACTAGCTCAGGTGTAGGCCATGTGAGAGGAACAATCAGATTCTTGACCGGGACTTCTAATAATTTTACTGCTCAACCTGAAGAAGTTGAAGATTTTAGCGATATTTGTTGGAATCGGAAACAATGTGTTGTGAAATAATGTAGAAACTATTTGGATCTTGCAATTAAATCAATACAAAATCATCATAGAAATAAATGAGGAAAAATTAAAAACACTAGAGATTTACATAATTCGGTCTGATTATTACTACGTATTCCATGAGAGAGCCAGTAACAAATAGTCCACTAATAATAGGAGAATCAAAATTACAAGCAGTCACATGTTTGAGTATTTCCGACACATAGGTTACACCTAAACCCATTATATTTACAAATAAACAGATGTATGACTCACAACACAAATCTCTGTGTTCAAAAACATCCATGCAGCCAAGAGAGTACTTCCCTGCGTCTCTTTTATACTTCAAGTCATGGCCTGAGATCTCAACAAAACCCACGAAGTCCACGTCCTTAAATGTGCAGCTTGGAAGGAAAATGTATGAATATAATATAAATTTGTTTTGGTTGGGTAAGACCAAAACAAACTCTCAACGGCACAAGTGAATATTCTGATGGTTTTTATTGACAATGGGAATCCCCGCAAATATTATATTTGTATCCCTTCATGCAATTTACGAAACTTCTTCAATAGAGAATTCCTCATATGTTTGGGAATCTCTTTCTCAACACATTCAGTTTGACAAATCGATATCATCCAATCAGGTCAAGTTTTGTAAATGTGCTTAAACTTGAGACATAATGTAATACAATTCCACGCTTCTAAAGGAGAAGGGTATGGAACTGCCATTATTGTACACGGTGTGGAAGGTGCAACTATCGCCTGTTAGACATTAGTTTCATTTCTTTTTCCGAATGTAATCGTATTGGAGATAATTCAGCTAAGATATTCTCTTGAGGAAACCTCTTCGGATATCTTGTTTCTTGACTAATTTGACTCTTGATCAGGACATCTTGTCGACTATAAAGAAGCTCAGAATACAAGCAAGCTTTTATTGAAGTCCTTTTGACGCGGTGTCAGCGGTATACTTGACAACAGGAAAGCAAGCTGCAGCTCCAAGAGCTGCATCAAGAGCGATATTTGTTGCAACCACCTTTAGTGATCCCGGTCCCACCACAAACTAAAGAAAAGAAGGAAGAAAGGTATCTTTTTTCCGTTTAGCATTGGTTATTAAACAGAATATAAAATTTGTGATGCATTGATTTCGTAGGCTACAGCATGACAGTTTATGGACAATATCTCAAGCATGGGAAGTCACGCTTATAGATCAAACTGAAGGTTGCGGGAGTGACCGAACAAGCTCCGACTACATAAAAACATCATTATCTCCTCGTTTCTCAGCTAGCAGATTTTGTAGACCATAAATTGCAGCAAGAATACGGCGCACTCCACAATGATGGAGTCGGGTCACTCGAATGAACCTTTTCTCCATTACATTTCTCATTAGTCGATGCCGTTCACGATTGTTGGGGGTGCTCCTGACTTTCAACATCACTTCAGCATCCTTGCTCTGCAAAAATAGCAAAGTCTTTTACAGACATTAATGTGTGATAGAATTAAGTTAAACCCATTGTCATACTTCATGAATTATCCATGTGTAGAAACCAAAAATTTTGAAGAAGACAAAATAATCAAAAGCCATTCATGTGTGTATTGGTTGAGTAGTGACATGTTATTTATGTACAAGCCAATATACAAATGATGTCATGACCAGCACTGAATGAGCTGATATGAGGAGTGCTTTACCACTATCAAGGGATTGTTGCCATTATCAAGCGTAAACAAGGAATTGGGTGCTGAGGTGTCCACAAGCTGGAAGGACCTTGAGATAAGATGAACACTAGAAGGACCTTGATAGAGGATGAACAAGTCAAGAAGAACAGAGATGTTCATGATGATTTGGAGCTACCAAAATTGGGTGAACAGTTGGATGGACCTAATGGTGAGCTAGACTAGATCAAGCATATTTAGTAAAGCTTGGAAGGATCATAGAATGGTGAACATACCTAAAATGGGATGTTTGGTAAGACTTGGAAGGACCATAGAAAAGTGAAAAACTAGGTAGAATCATAATTGCCAATATTTGGAAGAACCAGAAGATAGAAGTTTGGATCATCGATAGGAGCAACGATGACAAGAGCAGTGGATCATCAGTACGAGCATTTGCCATTATTAGATCAGGTACATGGTGACCATCCCAAAGCACATCTGAAGACGAGGTCGGGGACACTTTGAGGGGTTTAGAGGTGTTACCCATAAGATGGCCCAAATGGTCCATCAATTATGAACATTGGTTCTTCCAAGCCCTTACCTCACATGACATTTGGATATTTTGTTTTAAATTATTTTAAGATTAAATATTTCTAGGAGTCCCCACTAGCCATTTGCGGTCAACTAGAAACCAAACGAGACATGGGAGGTTTGTCTCATTTCCTACGAACTAGAGATTTTAAGCTCGAAAATTTGAGTGCTAATATTTTTATCAATGCCCTTTCAATAACTCTAACTTGAAAAGTTTGTTTTCTAAGTAGTCAGGTATTGTTTTTACCAATTATAATTGTTGGGAATAACGGATCCCCGAAAACCGGATTCGACACTAAATCAAACCCCTAAAACGAATGCGGAAGACAAGCCCGGGAAAAATCACGTATCACCGATCGTAAAGCACACCATGGATTCGAGCGTACCTTGTTAGCCACAGATTAGACACCGACGCCGAAAAGAGGAAGAGAATTTAGCCATGTTCGATCCGATGACGACAATTCGCTTGGTAGGAAAACCGCGTCGCTTCTTTTTGCTTACTGTTCTTTTTGGAGAGAGAGAACGTTGGAAAGAGAGGGAGACGTACATACTGATTTCCAAAAAAGGTGCGTTCTCCCTTTCTCTCATCCCTTTTATACATCCCTCCATCCACGGGCCTTATTCCTGTGGGCCAGGCTTTTAGGCCCAACATGGGCGAACGGGCCTTAAGCCCATCACTAATAAAACCATCATCTCCCACTCGCTCATGGTGGGCCGAATAGGATTCTCTTTACCTCTCTTCAACATTCATACCGGTGAATAATCCGTGCGACCAGCATACTTTGAGAGCTCGTTGCCATACATCTGTTAGGAATATATAGCAGCTCATAATGGGCATCACATGCCGAGTAAATTTAGTATGCAGTACCCTAGATCGATCGATCACATTTATATCTCTCTTAATCTCATTTAAACAATGATATATATATATATATATATATATATATATATATATATATATATATTGTATTCACAATTATGATTATCCCAAAGACAGTCATAATTGGTCGACCAAAGGAATACAAAAGTACAATGTGATTCTCCAAAATCCGATCTTCCTCTTTCCTTCAAACTCTCAATTTCAGTTCAGCTTGCTTTTCTAGAAATGTCCCATTAGATCGAATCAACTCATGACCATTGGCAACATTCAAAGATAGCAAACACTAAATAGAAATCTTGAGAATAAGTAAAAGTCATGAGGGCACTAAAATTGAGGAACTCTATTCCTCAAGAGTCTCACACGTCATAAAAGTCGAGATCAAACTTTTGCCACTCTTATTGGTCGTCTCATGCATACGTAGTATGAAATACGTATTACGGTATTAACTCCTTTCCCATGAAGCGTATGTCTACATTTCTTTGGCATTGTCAAAACGCCTAAAGTCTCGCATGACGTCATTTTCCATGTTGCTCAGCAACGTGATGCGAGCAAGAAAGTTCTTTCTTTTCCACGCAGCAAAAGCTTCCTTGTCTCTCTTGTGCTGTGCAGTGTTTCCTTCTTCAGGTTCTACCATGGTCAGGTTAAGAGCCTCAAGTGCTTCTTGCTCTTCCAGCACATACTGGATTTTCATTTGCCAAATTTCATAGTTGTCACCATTGAGCTTTTCACATTTGTTCAGCTCGGCAACTATGCTCTTTGTGGCTGAAGCCATTGATCTGAACACATCAGACATATATGCATGAGTTATTAATACCTATCATTTAAGCATCCCTTTTGCACAGACCCATCATATTAATGAATAATTTCAAGTAAGGTTTTAGAATCAAATGGTCACTACATTTCCAATCATCCTCCAAAAATCCTAACTTAAAACTATCATTAATATGATTTTCATATGCAAAATCAATTCTATGAAGCTACAAAAACTTCTATAACTACCCACAGCTAACTACCCACAGCAACCAGCAATAACAGAAAGCAACAGATAATTGACATACAATATAATAATAATGCTTTCACATAATACAACTAACATATAGGTTGCTACATCAACAACAATCAGGTAGTAAACATTACATAAGATGTCCACAAAGCACACTTGACAAAAAACAGCCAATGCATCTAACACCAAGCTAGCACACGAACTGGGAAAGATCCTCTTTTGTTCAATTTCTTGATCTTTTCCCTTGTAACAATGCAGTAATATTCTTTTACAAAATCCATCACAATTTTCTTATATGAAGCAGCTCCGTTGACATCCCATATGCGATTCAACACATCTTGCCATTCAGGTGGAAGAGTGTTAATGAAAAATCGCACCATCTCTGACTGTGGCATGGGACAACCATTCCATATGACCTTTTGTATCTTCCCGTTGACTTCAAGAACATGATCAATTAAGTCACCATTCTCCCATCGATAATCAGTCAGCTCAGCTATCAACTTAGAAAGCCTTTCCTTTTGTTTATCGATAATTACGCGAATAGGCGTACGTAACTAAAGGGGAGGCATTGTTCCTGCAACAAATGCATAACAAATAAGGGATTACATATAATCCACATAGACTTAATTGAAAAAGAAACACATTTTTTTTTGTCAACGATCAATGGTCAACGGCCAACGGGTCAACGGTCGTCAGTCAACGGTCAACGGTCAGGTCGTCGGACCGGTCAAGCCGGTCGGACAAACCGACCGCACGTGCTGCGTGCGTGCTAGGCGTCTGCGGGTCGGGTCGGGTCGGGTCGCCGGCCGATGACCGCCTGGCCAACCGACGTCGGCGCTGACGTCATGGATGACGTCATCCCAGTGGTTACCGACCGTTGGGTGACGTCAGCACGCGTCGGTCCGTCGACCGGCGCGTGCCGGTTCGCCGACCGGCGCGTGTGCCCCACGCACTGGGCGAGCCAGCGCTTTCGGGCGCATCGCGCCCACGTGCAAAGGCTTCTGGCCGCGCATGTGGGTGCGTGCGGCGTCTCCCGGTGACGTTCGACATATCGCCAGACTCGTCTCGACGACCCCTTTCTCCCTATGCCATCAAAATTCGATTTCGACTTACGAAAACTCGGAAAAATGGGCGAACAGCGCTCGGGTGTCGGGATTTCTCGCCCCGATCCGTACGGCCGAATTACTTTCACGAAAAATCAATCAAAAACATCAATCAGGTCGGGAAAAACGTGAACTAGGGCTCTGATACCAATGTTGGGAATAACGGATCCCCGAAAACCGGATTCGACACTAAATCGAACCCCTAAAACGAATGCGGAAGACAAGCCCGGGAAAAATCACGTATCACCGATCGTAAAGCACACCATGGATTTGAGCGTACCTTGTTAGCCACAGATTAGACACCGATGCCGAAAAGAGGAAGAGAATTTAGCCATGTTCGATCCAATGACGACAATTCGCTTGGTAGGAAGATGGCGTCGCTTCTTTTTGCTTACTGTTCTTTTTGAAGAGAGAGAACGTTGGAAAGAGAGGGAGACGTACGTACTGATTTCCAAAAAGGTGCGTTCTCCCTTTCTCTCATCCCTTTTATACATCCCTCCATCCACGGGCCTTATTCGTGTGGGCCGGGCTTTTAGGCCCAACACGGGCGGACGGGCCTTAAGCCCATCACTAATAAAACCATCAATAATTCTAAAGGTATCAAAATCGCTAAGTGATCAAGCAAATGTATTTTGGGTTTTCCATTTGCTTCTAAACTAAACCTAATCTTATCTAGAAAGCAATTAACAATTAATGTATTGAAGTGCGGTATCAATAAAGAAACACCCAGTATTGAAAAGCACCTTAAGTAATTGCGAGAAAAGGAAAACCTGATAGGGCAAATAATACACGTGCTTCATTAATGAACCTTGGGCATGAACCTCCATAAGCTTAAGATTAGATACTAATTCTCCTGGGTGAGCTAATTCTATTTGTTTAATTAATGGCAAAGCTACTCTAAACTATCCAAAATAATTATTAGAAGGTGAGGCTAAGTGTAACAGGTTTTATTAGCTATAACCTAAGCTAATTAGCCTATAAATGTCTAAACTAGCCTGTTTGAAAAAGAGAAAGGAAAATTCAAAAAGTTGCAAGAAATATGTCCATATCGACGATTTCCAGCCAAAATTGGCTAGAAGTGCTAAATTGATAAATTTTCAAAAATTTAGGACTAATTGATGAAATTAAAAAATTCAGAATTAAATTGGTACCCGTAAATAGATTTAAGACTTTTTCTAGAATTTTCCAGGAGATGCTTTATTCTCCTTTATTGGAAGCAATAGTCACCGATGTTACAGAAAGTGCAGGTGGCATGTGCGCCACGGGTTGTAATTGAGATAAAGGCAACTACCGAGTCATATATTGTAGAATTTAGCTAATTTCAATTCTTCATGTCACCGACCCCCAAAAAAAAAAAAAAATCTTCATGTCAATATGTTTTTACTGTTTCGTGGTTTTTAATTTACACAATCATTGTGTCTAAACTCTCGGTTTTTGTTGGGGAATACATGATAGTTTCGTGAACATATTTTATGTATCGGAAGTACTCCCATGACAATTACATATAGAGAAACAAGTCAATCACAAATTGAGAAATTTCAATTCTAAATACAAAATTTGTTGTAATGCATACGGCACATAATATGAATATGTGATTGATTAATTTCCCCACAAGATTAATTGTGTAACTATGTATATAGTCTGTTTTATCTAAATTTTAATTAAAACGGTTTAATGCAATTAATACATGTAATTTAGAAATGTGGCAATCAAGGGCATGCATTACAAGATTTCTATTTTCTATTTCTTTGTTTTTCTATTTCTCATAACAGGTTTGAAACAAAATTCCATTTGTAACACGATTTCATTTTTTCTGTTTTTGGAATAGATTTTTATTCTAGAAATAAATTTGGATAAGAAATCAAAAACTAAAATTTTTAGTTTTTCTATTTCTGAAACAAAAGTGAGAAATGAAAACTCTTTTCATCATTCACTCTCATCATGCCCGCCGGCCCCCCGTCGCTCGTGGGATGCCGGTTGCCCGCCATTGGACGCCGAATGCTAGCCAGGACATCCTCGATTCGAGCCCCTAGTTAGATGCGAGGGATGGAGTAAGGATCAATACGTCAGAAACAAGGATAGGCCGTGACTCAATCCTAGGGATTGTTTACGAACTGACTTGCTGATTAGGGGCATGATGAGTGCATTTGACCATGAAAGGACCATTCGATTATAAGGATTGCTAAGGATGATCATGTGCTGTCACAAGTCAATCAATAGACGGGTATAGATAAATTCGGGTCAAGTAGATTCCGATCGCGAGTGATGTTGCACAATCAATGTATTGTTCGTGAACAACCCTAATCCAACCCCGAATGACTATGAGTTAGGGTACATAGATCGATCCTACTCGATTACATGACTACCGAGGGTCATTCATGGATCGACCAAGCTCAACTAAAAGTCATGCATAAAATCCTAGACAGTTGTTGAACTTAGTACGAGTCTAGTCACATGAGTTATGCCAATGCCACCTAAATTCGCATAGGTCGCGTTAAAGCCATTTCTGATCATAACTTAACCATAAACCCTAGTCCAATTATGAGTATTGATTGTAGATGTTATCAATGTATTCCTTTACAATTGAAATGATTTTAGTAAACTCGTTAGTGCATTAATTGGAGAAATGCACCAATTTGAGGAAATAGACTTTATCGAACCTAGAGGTGAGGCCAATTCTATTAAGATTTAAATTGAGATGAGACAAACTTTGTTTAGCCATGGCATTGAGTTAGGCACCACTTGTTTAGCCGTGCTTGTCTACCCTGCCGTCCACCCGCCTAATTGCTTGTCGACATTGTAAGCTACTGTCGCCCTGCCAACCACCCATCGCTACACAGTCATTTCTATTGCTAGCCTAGTCACTCACTGCCACTCGCCTAGACGCCCATCGATCATCCATTGCCGGTTGTCACTATTCGCAAGCTGCTGCTATTTGCTTGTCATCCTTTAGCCTCCACCCGACTGTCCTCATCTCATCTTGGTTGTTAGCAAGTACATTTCCTTAACGTCGGCTAGGCCGTTACATTAGCAACTTGAATTTAGGGCCGCTAGTGTTGTAGGATTGTGCTAGGTTGAGTAATATCATGAGATAAGTTTGCATGGTTTGCTCATGATATACTTAAAATATATGATTCAGGATTGAGTAAGGAACAAATATGTGAAAGTTGAGGTTGCTCAGGTTTGGCGTGAGTTGTTGAAGGTTCATTTATGCTTAGGCTAGCCATAATTGTTGTTGTGTTTGTTATCATTACTTATACTTGATCTTCATATTTGAATGCAATGGATGGTTATATAATATGAAACGATATTTGCATATAGATGTCCATAGGTCATGGTTGAAGCTTGAGTTTACATTGAGCTACCGAATCTAGAACAACGTTGGTACTTCGACATGTGTGGAAGTGCATTAGGCCGAATCACTATCTTGGTTCGATGATATTGGAGCATATCATTCGATCTGGGTTTGACCTAGGTCAGTACTCGAGCATCATGGGTCAAGCCACAATTCTAGTTTTATGTTCGACATACTTTATTGTCGCATATACAATAAAGCATGAGTTACACATCGTTTGATATGCCCTCGGGGCATCATATTTGGACTAATGAGAAAGATAAAATTGATTGTTTGAATGACCGGTGTGGTCATACGAGGAATTCTGTCATCAAAATGGATTTTGGGACGATGCCCTCCCGTCAACAGGATGCCACGTTAGTAAGAACGAGATGATGCACCCATGTCAATAGGACGCCAGATGTGTTACATTAGAATGACACCTGATGGATTTCGAATGCCGTGCTCGACGGAGTGAGACGATGTCCCGGAGGTTTCCGAAAGAGCTGTAGGATTTCAGTTATGTATGATTAATAATTGGACTCAAAATAGCATGGTAATATAAGATGCCATATAAATCTCGAGGTGCTAAATGCGTGCAAAGTATATGAGTGCTATGTGCATACTTTGGAAGCTATTTTAGGGCTTACGCATGTTTGACGTGGACTTATATGAGATGCATGAGACACATGCATGATTTTCATGTGATTTTTATTGACTTAGAAGGCACGTGCACGCTATGATCGTCATTGTTCGTGAAGTGAGAGGCATGTGGATGTCTTGAAGGTTGTTGTTTGAGTCTCGACGGCTTTGATAATGTTGTGGATATTAATATCCGACATGTGTGAATATTCTGGCTATTATTTGCATTAATTGTGACAAAAGTGAATTTATATGCCTTTGTTTAGGATTCAAGGGACTTAGGTTGAGGATCGATTCCATCACGTATATAGTTAAGGTAAAGCATGGGTTTTGCTATTGATTTGCTATCAATATGTTTGAAATGAGTAATCGTAAGGCTCCACCTATAGAAGATTTTGGATCTTTACTTATTGAGTTTTCAACTCACTGTTGTTGTTTAACCTTTTTTAGTTAACAGGTATGGACTCCTTACCTCATCGCTTCACGCGTTTTGGGGTACCTATTAGCATGGAGATGCTATGATAGACATGTTTGGGGAGGGCACTATTTTTTGATGGGTCATCACCACTGTTTGGGATGACAAAGGGTATCGCGATCTTGTCCCACACTGCTTGTCACACCCCAATCCTTGACCGCGTGCCCATCCCTCCTTGGTCGATTAAATAGTGACATCTCAGGATGCATCACCGACCCATTCATTTTAAATGCGCATGCGGAAACAGATAAATAATCCCCAGACAATAACACAATGGGATAGGAATGTAGAGCCACAAATTTCGAACCTAAAAACAACCACAATTATATACATCTCAAACCAGAATGTATATATTACAATGCAACCTATAGAAATTAGGTTCTACACAAGCCAGTCAAAAAACAAGGTCTGCAAACAAAGGTGGGGGGTTTCCAAACCACTACGGGTCATCGTCCTCGATTTCTCCTTCTTCCACACTCCAACTGGAGCCTACTACTGAGTACACATGAGAATCTAGATCATCAAGCTTAAGGTCCTTCGCGTCCACCACCGAACCACCCTTAGGGTCTGATGTACTCTTTCCAAAAGTAACCTCCATCACATACAGAGATATCTCAGATTCCGGTGCAAGGCCTTCTCTTTCACCATTACCATAATGGCGATACCATGCCCTGTATTGATGGGGCACCTTTTTAGGTAAACCCGCATCAACCCAGACTATGGACTTCACTAGCCCGTACTCTAGTCCATTAGGATGCCCATGTATCGGAATATGGTAACTCTGTTCTGTGAACTTCTTCGGTTGACCAAAATGTTCAAGAGGGGCTGCCATTTAAGGACCTGAAATGTTATCCAACAACGGGGTGAGACGACGTCTCAGCAAGTTCCACCCCTTAAGACCCGAGTAGAAATAAAATACGGCTTGAGGGCTTCCTAGGCGCAATCACGAGTCAAAGGACTTACCTTGGCATCAGTTTCCTTCTTACAATTAATGCAATTCATAATCTCATTGATTCACCTCAACAAATCAAATCATTCAATCAGATCGAATCATCAATCAATTGACTCAATCGATTCCATGTCATTGAGACCATTCACCAATCATTTCAATCGGTACTATCTATAAGGTCCGATCACACTTAGGACCGCTCGCTTTAAGCTGATAATAAATAGTATAGCTCACCAAAAGCTTCCTCAATATTCATATAGTATACTATTTATGCTCACAAGAAGCTACCGCAATTATACTCATATAATATACTATTTATGCTCACCAGAAGTTGCCGCAATTATACTCATATAGTATACTATTTATGCTCACCAGAAGCTGCCGCAATTACTGGTCTAATCATTTGACCATTTCTCCATTTGTATCAATACCCAATAAAAATATTCGTGTGTGGATACACAGTTGGTCTTAGCCAAAATACCATAATTTCATTTCCATAAATCCCACCATTTTATATAGTCCACCAAAATATTTTTGGCGCAAGAAGCCGACGCTCGGTTAATTTCTAATTAATTATTGAAATTAATTAATTTTAGGAATAAATTCCTGAAAAACAAATCACACCAATTCAAAACAAATTAGAGCTTAATTAATTAGACAGATCACACCACAGCAATCAACATAAAATTCCGATAACCGGTTATTCCAGTCTAATTTTCAAAAATAAATAATTAATAAAATAATTACAAAAATTAATTATTAAATGCCAATAATTAAAACTTAGACCCGTAAAGCCTAATTGAAAGCCGAGACGGACCTGGAAAATTCCCGAATCACTCTAGATAAATACTAAAGCTTGTTTAGGCCCTAATTGCACTAAACTATCCACCTAACATGCATCGATAATTAATTAAATAACTAATATAATCTAACTATCCACCTAATTCAAGCTTAGTCTAAAATAATCAACCCTTAAATGTCATTAACTTACTAAGCGAGGATTAGTGAGTTAAACTCACTTGTTTAATGAACACCTTGGTTCGAAACGACAGGAACGCGGCGAGGCTCGATCTTCTCCAAGGCGAGCTTGCCTTTTGGGGTCTCGAAGGCCTTGAAAATGGGCCTAACAGCAGCTAGAATACCCATTGGTTCGTACTCTGTTCGGTGGCTGAAATGGCTGGACTAAGGCTCAGTTGAGGTGGAGATGTGCTAAGACGGGCTGAACTAGGTCCTGGCGGGCTGGATGGTGCTTCACGGGGGTAGAGGGAGCTTCTGTGGTGGCGAGATAGGCTCAATTAGCTTCAGAGGTGGACTAGGCTCACGGCTGAGGCTAGACGGTGGCCTGGAACGGCGAAGGACGTGAGTGGGGCCGGCGTGAGGGACGCGACGGGCACAACGGGCATGATGTTGGGTGAGTGGCGGTCCAACAGGGGCCGGGCTGCTCTGGCGGCTTCAGCTGGTCTTCTCTATGCTTGTTGCAATTTGAAAGGCACACCAGGAAGGAGGGAATGGAGGCATCGATGGAGATAGGGGAGAGGGAGATCGAAAGGACTGGTGGGGACCATTTTTGGTCTCACTTATCCTCTCTTGTCCCCTTGACGGGCCCCCTCATTACCCAGCTGGCCTGCACAACCCAAAACCAAACCAAAACACCCTTTCTAGAAGAATAAAGTGGTCCACAAGTCACAGCCATGGGGGTGCTACGAATTTGCATTGATTTTGCTTCAATTGGACACCGATTGGTTCTTGAATCAACTTAATCGGCCTTTAAAAATTCAACCAACACCTCATCGATCAAATTGGCATTTTTCCTCACCAATTGATCCCACTTGCTTCCCAGTTTCACGATAAAAAACAATCCTCTGGATTTTCTGGACAAAAATGACCCTACCTCGACTTTTTCCCAAAAAGTCTTGGTTTGCAGAAAAATCTTCGGAGGCTGAGTCAATGTTCCTAAAATGACTCATGACATGATAGAATTTTCAATTTCTAAAATCGGATTCAAATTTGCGGTTAATTTTAATCCGGTGCGATTTTAGCGTGACCTAGGCTATTCGGTAGCTTTCATAAATTTTTAGTGCAAATGACCCATGATCGATTTTCTTTGAGCCACAATGAACCCATTCGACACATTGGCGACTCTCGGTTGTCATGAAAATCTCAAGGATTCAAAAACGGACAAAGGGTACCAAAACGACAGATTAATCTGTCTAGTGCCGACCGACGAGAATTTTGTAATTTAGTGGAATTACCCATGTTTAGCCACACATCTCAATCAATCTGACCTATTTCTTATCCCTGATCGATTTTTAACTATGCTATAATGACCTCTAAAGATGAGCACGATCGAATAGCCAATTCCTAGTCAAATTCTTAAGTCTATTGCATTAAAATTCCTGAATGGCTTTCCCTGATAGTCTAGTTATCTCGAGAGTGATCAATTCTAAGAATAGTCCTATAGGCATGTCGATGAAAGGCCTGATTAATTTAATTGAAAACAGACGTGAAAAATCTAAGATGTAACACTGCTACCCGGCCTAGTATGCGTGGTTAGATGGGGACCTCTTCGGATCCCTTTATGGGTTCTATGGTCCACTGGGACCGAGTGAGGATGCAAGCCTGCCAGACAGCCTGCTGAATAATGTCTAGGTAGCAGGTCCTAGTAGGGAAGCTATTTTTGGTCTAATCTCAATAGAGGAGATAGGTGCCCCCCTTGCAACTTTTAACCTCCCCCCCCTTTTGACATCTTTTTGCGTGAGGGGATGACCGGTCGGAACAACCCTAAAGTTGGGCTTATAAATGTGTAATCATTATGTGTAAATAAGTAAAGCACGTAAGTTATGTACTATGTATGAGAATATGCTTCTCCTTGACTATCCATTATTTGTTGTTGATTGATTGGGTGATTAGAGATTGCACGCTTCTGCATGTGCTTAAAGTCATAGATAAAATCAATGGGACGGTGACGCCTCCCGGGATGTCTCAAAGTTAATCCCGAAGTTGACGATGTCGCGTTCCCATACCAAGGGTAGGGTGCAAGGCGTGACACCAGCCACTCGCCGCTCGCTGCTCACCGCCAAACACCATCTACCCATCACTCACTGTTGGAAGCCGACCGCCACCCCTTAGAAATAAAAATTTTATTTTGTTATCAAACGAATTTCTATTGCAGAAAAAAAAATTAAGTAGTTATGAAACGCGTTTCTTTGCTCAGAAACCCATCCAAGGAATAGAAATCTTGTCATGTGTGCCCCAACTGAGTGCTTTATCAATCATTTATTTTTAAGAAAAAAAATGTCTCATAATAATAAGTTATACACATCCAGGTCAATCGACATCAGGAAAATTCTACACGAAGGAATTTTAGGCACAAGTTCTTTTACCCAACTTGTATAATAACTATATATTTTTGAAGGCGGATGAACATTTCTACGTTACATGTATAAATCACATTGTTTTGGTACAAACCTTTAAGTCAAAATTGACATAAAATATCATATACATTTGTTACCCAATTGATGCTGTGGGGAAACAAATCACTCATATATTTCTATTATCTGTGTGATATGTAGTAAAACCACTATCTTATTTAAAATTTAAAAATTATCAATAATTGGTTTGCTTCTCCATACAGAATTGTCATGTTAGTACTTTTGATGCATAAAATATGTTCACAAAACTATCACATATTGTCATGCCCTGAACCCCAGGCATGCGCACATCCCTCGGCGGTCAATTAAATTACGATATTCCCAGGACACGTTGCTGACCCCTTTCATTTTATCTTTCAATTAAGCACGTGCGAAAGTGAATTAAATAAACACCGAGACAAACAACAACACAAAGATAGTAAAAACACATGCCAACACCTTTTTCACAAGCTACTATTCACATATATATGTCAGGTCAATCCTACAAGTCTATACACATAAGTCTACCCCAAAAAGAAACTACTGAGCCATCTATGCTCCGAACCCTTCAGCCTCGAGCCCCGAGTTCTTCATGATATCATCCAGTTTATTGATGTCCATGGGGTGAAGTACCTCTTCATCATCGGTTTCGATGGTAGGCTCATCAAAACCCTGCAAAGGAACCACGCTTCGAAGAGATAAGCTACCAAGTGAGATAAGCCCTCATCAACCTAAATAGTGGTCACCACGAGCTCATGGTTCCAGGTGGTCTCGAGAATGGGGGAAAAGGTAGACTCGGACTCCATCTCCCATGGGCACCTAAAACGGACGTGACGTATCTCCATCTAAGGACCTGAAAAAGGGTTAACCACAACAGGGTGAGATAAAATCTCAGTGAGTCAAAACCCTAAACCTTGATTAGGACGAGAATTCACTCAGAGGCAGCCTAAACAGGTGTCACACATAAACTTACCTCGCCTCAGCACCTCCCTACATATTAGTGCACCACATATAACATATAAATACAGAAAGTGTATTTAATAACTGGAACACATCAATTCATCTTTCAAACAATCACATGGGTCCCGATTATAAGGCCAAACCGTTATGACACGTCACATTCTGTGCCACACAATTTTGTCCCATAATTAGGCACAATTATCTCAACCACTCAGGCATGTCCTAGTTATTACGACCTAACGGCCACAGCCAACTCATCAGTTGGCAGTCATTTGGCATAACCGAGTGTCGTCCCGCTCCGTCGGGCACGGCAACGTCTACATCTAGATGACATTCCACACAGGAGCATCGGCCCAGTCTCCACTACAACCGGCATCTGTTGACATTGGGCATCTGAACTTAATCAGGCATCGCCTCCCCAACTCTCGTTGGGTGACGGGTTCCGATAGTGACCACACGCACATCCATACTTGGTCAAGAACACTGTACTTTGCACTCAAATACTTCCATTTCAAATAAAGGACTTGGCCAATTTTCTTTGTATTAAAAATTCCTGGTAAAATATTTGTGTGTGGTCACATTTTAAATTGAACCATTAAACGTGATACTCCCATTTCAAAATTCCACAATTTTATATAGTATATAAAATATTTTGGCGTAAAAAACCGACACCTGGTATTTTTCTAATTAAATACCCATAGAATCAAATTTTACAATAATAGCCAATAATCACCACCGAGCACTTAATTACACAAATAAGCAATCAATTTCACATTTAAACACATCCACGACGATCGGCATAAAATTATGATAAATGGCTATCTTGTCACAATTCATGCTAATTATAATTAATTAAATAAATAAAAATTAATTATATAAATCCGACTTAATTGAACTAACCACGGTTAATTAAACTAACCATAGTTAATTATCCTAACCATAGTTAACTAGCCATGGTTAACTAACTAACCTAAGTTAAATAAACTAACCTAGGGTAGATAACCTATCCAAACTAACCAGCTAACTAAACTAGTCTAGGTAACTAACTAACCTAACTAACTTAGTTATACCAACTAAATTAACACTAATCCTAATTAATCACTAAACTAACGACTAAGTGTAATAAACTTCCTAATATGAGATTAGGGAGCTAACTCATCGGATTAGCACAGCGGTGCGAAGGCAGTGAAATCCCATGACTACAGCGCCACCTACGGAGGCTTGGACGAGGCTACAAATAGCCTACAAGTCTCATGGCCAAAGCTAGAAGTTCAGTTCTGGTTGAGGCTAGTCGGGCTCGGCTAAGGCGGGCTAGATGGCGTGGCATTGGCGAGCTGGCCATGAGGACGCGAGTTGGGGCGATGCGGCGGGCGAGTGGCGATCCCGCTAGGCGAGCGGCGGGATAGTTCTTGGCTGCTCGGTGGTGGTGTGTGGTCGCTTGAAGTCGGGACTAGTAGGGGCTGGTGTAGCTGCCGTCGATGACTGGCGGGATGGTGGGTTGGTGAGTTGGACGCGACGGCAAGATGGAGGAAGAAGCGAGAGGGGGGGAAATGGGGATGGCGCAACAAAGCAAGAGGAAGAAATGAGGAAGAAAAAAAAAGAAGAAGAAGAAAAAAGGAGAAAGCAGAAGGGTTGTTCAGCCAGGGGGGCATGCGCATGGTGGGGGACAAAGGGAGACAGAAGTCAAGGTGAGGGCCAATTGGGAGCCAAACAAAATATCAAGCCACTCGAGTGTTTTGGCCTCAAAGTCTTCAGCTTAAAAGTCTTGGCACCCTCCAATGGCAATTTTCCTCCATTTCCTCCACCAAATAAAGCCTTTTGGTGGTAAAAAAATGCCAAGGAAGCTGCCTATACGAATTTCTTCCATTTTCTTTTTGTCGAATTTGATTTTTCCGCAATTTTCCGAGCTCGATGGAATTTCTTCAAAAGATGAGACGATATCCTAAAAATAAATCTTGACACGCTTGAACATTCGATTCGTGAAAACGATTTCAATTTTCGTAGTTAAAATCGACTGGACGTGATTTTAGTACAATCTAACCTACCGGGTAGCTTTTAGGGATTTTAATGCGTTTGACCCGTGGTCAATAATTTTCGATCCACGTTTGTGCATCTCTGACTCGTAGACAACTCTCGGTTGTCGAGTCATCGTAAAAATCTGAAGATTTCAATTACGAGCATTGAGTATAAAATCGATAGAAAATCGGATTAGTGTTGTCAACGCGAATTTCGTAATCATGCAGAATCACCCGCAATTCAATTACACGATTTCATCGAATTGACCTATATCCGATCACAAATCAATTATAACGGTGTCATATTAACCTTTTGCCGATTATCACGGTCGAGTAGTCGATTTACAATTGAATTCTCAAGTCTGCCTTGTTTATATCCCTTAATAGCTTCACCTAATAGGTTAGTTAACTCGTGAGTGATCAGCTCAAAGAAATAGCACCATAGGCACATCGGCAAAATGCCAATTTCGTATATTCGAGATTGGGTCGAAAATTCAAGATGTCACACATATTGTCCAAGATTGATAATTTGACACAATATTTATATACATAAAGAATTCACAAAAAAAAAAAAAAAAAAAATTTTGACATGAAGAATTGAAAGTTATTAATTATGCGATCTGTAATTAGGCAGTTGCCCTTTTCTCTTTGGTACGACTCGTGGCCTACGTGCCACAGTTACTTACAATAATAACGGTGACTATTATGCTAACATTGTTTAACATTAAATAGCTTAATGATTTTGATATCGGAGCAATATATGCTACAATGATGATGACATTAACTCCACACATAATTATTTATTCTTTATTTGTAACTAGTTGTGTAGGTCAATTGGGCATGACATATCTTGAGATCAACAACAATTTGTCGGAAGGAACTACTCTAACTGTTCATTGTAAATCCAAGGATGATAATCTCGGAATCCGTGATATAACGCGCTTTTGGGGATTTTCATTCACACCCAATTTTTTTGGAGGGACCTTGTTCTTTTGCAGATTTGTATGGCTGGATCGATTTGAGTGGTTTGATATATATATACAAGACAGGGACTGGGATGATTGCAATGACTGTATTTGGATGATCTCGCCTGATGGTCCTTGTATGCTCATTGACACCGGAGGCTATGACAATTGTTATCCCTGGAATCCTTGAACACAACTAGGGAGGAAAGGTCTTATGTGAATGTCTGATAGAGAAAAATGATGTGAATTCATACTTTACGATTTGGATGAAATATGAGTTTCTCTTCTATTATCCTCATCATTTGACTTTTGATTGGGATACCATTCTTTAAATTGTTGTCTCTTTACTTTTTGTCATTTTATTTACCCTAATTACTTATATTTTTTCTTATCTCTAGCAATCTGTTTAGAGTTAGATCTTTTCTTATGTGAAAAGGTCAAATAAGGGTTAAGTCATATCAGTTTCAAATTTATAACATTATTTTTGTATCATGAATCACCACTCTTGAATTCGTAAGTATGTAAATTTTGTTCTGAAAATAGAAAAATGAAATTGCGTTGCCAAACAAATTTTTGTTCCAAACTTGCTCCGGGAAAAAAAATTGAAAAGCAAAAAACGAAGTACTTATCATTATTGCCCTTAGGTGATCTAACTGGCTTTTGGTCCCCATCTACCAAGTGTTACTTTCTCCGCTCTGGGCCCAATGACGATCTCTCTCCTTGATTTGTATGCTATTACCGGGCTTAGTCTTGAGAAGAAAATACATTCAACGCTAACTCAGCCAACAACTCCTTTTTTGGTCCCAAAACGGCAATGTCTTGCGGCGCTTGTTCAGATCGTTACTGCAAGGTTTCTGGTGAGTTTACCCGAGGGGAACATGCGGCCTCTCTCTTGTTCTAGCTGTCAAAATATATTTTCTTTCATCCAGCATTGAAGGTCTCCAGGGACTAAACGAATTTAGCCTTCTATCTTGCCGAGGGTAGATTCTTCACGCTTGGCCGCCTCGTTCTTGCTTTTCTTTAGGGGTTAGGAGACTTCCGGTGTCTTTTACGATCGTTTTTGGATCCTTCAAGCCAAATTAAAGCTCTAATTTCCCTCTTTGTTTTCTGATGTTAAACAAGCCCTGCCGTGCCAGCAAATTAATGCTATACCCTATTTTCCAGACAGAAGAAAATGTTGATTATGTTGGGGTTTCATGAATCATGTATAAGTAAAATTAACAAAAAGAACGCAGTGGAAACAAGAAAATATATTTTACATCACTCACCGAAGGCGTTGTTCGTGCGTTTTAATCAAAAATCTTAATATAAAAGGGTGTTAAAATGAATTACCTCTCGAAGCGCGCTTTATACGAATTGATTCAGAATGTTCTATAGTTCAAGCCCCACAAACGTCGGATCTCTAGTTCAGACACACCAACAATGGACGTCAAACAGAAGAGACAACTTTTGGATATTCACCACTTTGATCGTGCTAACAATTTCGTGAAGACAATCCACCGTATCCTTGATGTATTATAGTCACGGCCTGAACGAGAGAGAATTCCTTTTTGTTTTCACGTCTCTCAAACACAAAACACACGCACACTTTGCTCTCTGTTTTTAGCAACCCATTGAAGAACTCTCTCGCAACCTTTTGCGACATTTTATTTTTTAAACTTCTTCACGAATCAGCAACAGTTGCTGATCTCTCGAAGCTGCTCATGCACGACGTACATGAGTGTGCATGATCATGCACGAACGGTCAGCAACCGCTGATCGTTCTTGCACGATTTCGTGCATGATCGTCAGCAACCGTTGACCATCATGATTCGTGCACATGCACGAAGCTTCAATTTTTATTTTTTATATTTTAGTTATTAATTAATTAATTAAATGAATAAATAAATAATTAATCAATCCCTTTTAAAAATAAAAGAACATAATCTTTATATGTACAATTGGAATACATTAACATATATTCACTCTAGGCATGTATGTGCATCATATGCAAATAGGCTCGTGACTATAATACAAATTAAATTAAATCTCATTTAATTTAATTTCAAATCGACTCAATTCGATTGTAGTAATTGCAAACACATTTGCAATTATATTTCTCTCTTATTCCACGTTATCCTAATTGTTTATAGTGTGTGACATCCCTAGGTTCATCACTAAGCTAGTAGTAAGACTCGTACTAACACATTAATACTCCCACAAGAATCAATTGTCCCGATTAATCTTTGGGTCCTACAAGCCATGATTGACATCTAGCAATATGTCATGGCTACGTAGATAGCGTGAATGTTTTAAGAACATAATGAACCCGTCAGCTTTAGCTACAGTGTAATTCAATCCCTCTGTCTTACTATGTCCCGATCAAACAAAGACCATGGAATATTTGTCAAGTCATTAATTCGATCATATGCACAAATCTAATTGACATGCATTTTATTCGAGACATAAACAATTTATTCTCGGTTACAACCCTGGTCGAGGATTTCAATACAGTGTCATAATTAGATCGCATAGGACATCATTTTATACCTTGCATTTAACAAGGAGACAAATTCCATATTGCGCACACGTGTAACTTCGTATATGAACGAACTATGACCATCAGGTATAAAAACGGATCAACGACCCGGCATTACGTGCACCCGTGAGCCATAGTTGTTCGACACACAAGTGAACACTGTGCCTCGGGTCTAAGGATTATTTACACAAGACTAAAGCATGAACAATTAGACATTGACCATGCTAAAAGCTTCCATGTTGTTAATTGTTTCATATCGTCATGTTCAGTGATATTGTCTACTACAAACACTCGTGTTCTTAACTCAGGCATCACAATACCCAATGACTTGTGACTCATCATTCCCTTAAGTATCCAATACTTAATGTTGAAGTGAAGAACACACCGGTCTCAATAGGATTATTAATATCCACTTAATAATCCATCGACCGGGAACGATTTAAAGATTCAATCTAACTATGAACCCGTCACATATATTCTTGACATCTCAAGAATAGGTCTAGTTGCAACTGATCTTATGAAATCATTCATAAACATAAAACAATAGGATAAATGAATGAATACGTCATTGCTATTAATTAAATAATAATAATGAAAGTACAACTGAAATCGCTAATATGTAACTATTACATAGTAACTTTAGGGCATACATCCAACAATCTCCCACTTGCACTAAAGCCAACTTGTTTGGTACCTCAAACCCATTTTGTCAATATGTCTTTCAAAAGAAGACTGAGGTAAGGCCTCAGTGAAGGGATCTGCCATGTTTTCTATTGAGGCAATTTTCTGCAAGGCGATATCACCTCTCCCAACAATTTCTCTGATGAGATGGAAGCGTCTCTCAATATGCTTGGACTTTTGGTGAGACCTTGGTTCCTTAGCTTGAGCTATCGTCCCATTGTTGTCACAAAACAATGTAATCGGTTGCTCAATTGAAGGAACGACTCCAAGTTCAGAAATAAACTTCTTCATCCAAGCGGTTTCCTTTACTGCTTCATAAACGGCTACATACTCTGCCTCAGTGGTGGAATCGGCAGTTATGCTCTATTTGGAACTTTTCCAACTAACTACACCACCATTGAATGTAAAGACAAACCCAGACGTAGAGTTATAATCATTAGGATCTGATTGAAAATCGGAATCAGTATAAGCTACAACTTTAAATTCTCCTTCTCCATATATCAAGAATAAATCTTTAGTCCTTCGCAAGTACTTAAGAATATTCTTGACTGCCATCCAGTGCTCTTCTCCTGGATCAAACTGATATCTACTAGTAATACTTACAGCATGCGCAATATCAGGTCTAGTACATAGCATAGCATACATTATGCTTCCAATAGCGGATGCATATGGTATCTTCGCCATCCGCTCTCTTTCTTCAGGAGTGTTGGGACATATCTCCTTAGAAAGATGGATCCCTTGCCTAAAAGGCAATAATCCTCTCTTGGAACATTGCATGTTAAACCGTGTTAACACTTTGTCTATGTGCGTAGACTGTGAGAGGCCAATCAATCGTCTTGATCTATCTCTATAGATCTTGATACCTAAAATATGGGTTGCCTCTGCTAAATCTTTCATGGAGAATTTCTGTGACAAGAATAGTTTTATCGATGATATCATTGGTACATCATTTCCAATCAAAAGTATATCATCGACTTACAAAACTAGAAATGCAATTGCACTCCCACTAATCTTCTTATATACACAAGTATCATCCGGTTTTTTTATAAAGCCAGACGATTTGAATACCTCAACAAAACGGACGTTCCAACTTCCGAAGGCTTGTTTGAGTCCATAAATGGATCTCTTAAGTTTACACACCTTCCTTTTTCACTATTGGATTCAAAACCCCGTGGTTGTTCCATATAGATGTCCTCATCAAGAAAACCATTTAGAAAAGCCATTTTGACATCCATCTGGAATATCTCATAATCAAGGTGTGCAGCTATAGCCAACATAATCCGAATGGATTTTAGCATGGCCACATGTGAGAAAGTTTCGTCATAATCAATTCCTTCTTTTTGACGATATCCTTTCGCCACCAACCGTGCTTTGTAAGTTCCAATCTAACCTTCACCATTCATCTTCCTCTTGAAGATCCATTTATAGCCAATTGGTATGATACCATTAGGGCAGGTCAGTTAAGGTCCAAACTTCATTGGAATACATTGAATCCATTTTGGATTTCATGGCTTCTAGCCATTTACCAGAATCGATGTCCGACATCGCCTCCTCATAGGTTTTAGGATCTCCAGGTTGATCACTATCATTCACAATGAATAATGGTTCAATATGATCAACCGAGTGTCTATAACGAGCAGGTGGGCAAGACGTTCTCGCACTTCTCCTAAGAGGTTGTGTATCAGAAGCTCCCACTGAATCAAAGATTGGTATCTGAACTCGGTTGTTTGGTGCTTCACTATTTTCTTCTTGTAAGGCTATTTTCCGCCCAGCACCACCTTCTTGGATGAACTGATTCTCCAAAAAAGAAGCGTGCATGCTCACCAAAATTCTTTGGTTTGAATGAAAATAGAAATAATATCCAAGAGTTTCTTGTGGATATCCAATGAAGCGACCTTTGTTTAGATCTTGCCTCCAATTTTTCCATTTTCAGCCTTTTCACAAAAGCTGGACAACCACAAATCTTAATATGATTAAGACTAGGTTTCCTACTATGCCATATCTCATAGGGGTAGTTGGAACAGATTTGGACGGCACTCTATTCAGTATATATACAGCTGTCTCAAGGGCATATCCCCAAAGGGATATTGGCAAATCATTGTAACTCATCATAGATCGCACCATATCTAATAAAGTACAATTTCTTCGTTCAGATACACCATTATGTTCTGGACTTCCAGGAGGTGTCCATTGTGATAAAATGCCATTCTCTTTAAGATAGTCCAGGAATTCAGTACTAAGGTATTCACCTCCTCGATCTGATCGAAGAGCCTTAATACATTTTCTTGTTTGTTTCTCAACTTCAGCCTTGAATTCCTTGAACTTTTCAAAGGATTCAGATTTATACTTCATGAGGTATAAATAACCATACCGTGACTGATCATCGGTGAAGGTAATGAAGTAATTATAACCACCTCTAGCAGTTTCATTAATTGGTCCACATACATCTGTATGTATTAATTCTAATATGTCAGCAGCTCGCGCACTCTGTCCCACAAAAGGCGCTTTGGTCATTTTTCCTAGAAGACATGCCTCACAAGCTGAGTATGACTCAAAATTTGATGGATCAATGTACCCATCATTACTCAACTTGTTAATTCTGTCTTCTCCAATATGACCTAATCGGAGATGCCAAACATACTTTTATTTGGACCGTCTCTAGGGCGTTTATTAGTTATGGCATTTATATCAATTCTATTTTGCTTATTGACATTGGTAATCGCATTACCGGACATTGTAATGGTATAAAGATTGTTGGTTAATAAGCTAGAACCAACACATCTTCTATTATGATAAATAGAACATGTTGATTACCGGATATTGTAATGGTATAAAGATTGTTGGTTAATAAGCTAGAACCAACACATCTTCTATTATGATAAATAGAACATACATCATCAGCAAAAGAAAATTCATAATTCTCTTTACCCAAACGAGGTATAGAGATGATGTTCCTAACAGCATTCTTATAATTCAAACGGTTCTTTAAAACCAATACATGTCTAAAAGGCAAACATAAACGAAAAGTCCCTATAGCTAACACAGCAACTCTTGCTCCATTAGCAAATGTCTAGACAATCTCATTTCGCCCTAGCATCCTGCTTATTTCCAGATTCTGCAAAGACATACAAATATATGAAGTTGCAGCAGAATCTAGAACCCATGAGTTGGATTCAACACTAACCATAATATTAGTTTCAATAAGCATAGACACCATACCTTCATAAGGTTGGTTCTTGGGCTTGACCTTTAAGCTTGCGAGGTACCTCCTACAGTTCCTCCTCCAGTGCCCTTTGACACCACAGTAATGACATTTCCCTTTATGAATCTTGGGTTTTGGTTGCACAACAGGTTTGGCAAGCCTCTTCCATTTATTTTTCTTTAAAACAGTCTTACCCCTTGAAGAATAAGCCTTAGCCATAGCCACTACATTTGGCCTCGTATTATACATTTCCTTCTCATAAGCTACTAGTATGCTATGTAACTCAGCAAGAGTTTTCTCCATCTTATGCATGTGGAAGTTTTGGACAAAACCAGAGAAGGAATCGGGTAAAGATTGGAGGATCAAATCCACAGTTAACTCGTTGTCCATAACGAGATTCAGCCTAACCAATTCTTCAATGTGCCAGATCATTTTCAAAGCATGATCATTAACTAATGATCCTTCAGCCATCCTCATATAGTACAATGCCTTGGATATCTCATATCTAGAGGTTCAACCATTCTTATCAAAGTATTCCTTTAAATGCAAAATGATCAACCTAGCATCTTCCATAGATTCATACTTCTTTTGTAATTCATTATTCATCAAAGCAAGCATATATGACCTAACTTTTAAGTCATCGTCATGCCAGTTATCATAAGTGACACGTTCCTCTTGGGTCTCACCCTCAGGAAAGGAAGCTGGCATCTTTTCATCAAGCACATACCCAATTTTTTCTGAATTGAGAACAATTCTCAAATTCCTCACTCAGTCAGTGAAATTGGGTCCAGTAAAACAATTCTTGTCAAGTATAAAAGCGAGTGGGTTTGTGGTCACCATTTTCAGAGTAATAATATATCTGTTGCAGAAAATAAATTGTCAGCCCTTGTATCTTTCAAAGTAACTATTTCATTTTGGCCTTTAAATGAAATAGATCCTCCCACTAAATTTATATTCGAATCCCATACTCCTTAAGATGGGAAGCGGTAATCTTTGTTGGGTAAAGATTACTGGTGGGGATTGGAGTCCCACTAGTCCAAAGTCCACCTCACCTAGTAGTTATTGGTCTTCTATGAACTTAGTGAGTGAACCAACTTGTTCAACACATCATATGCGAGTCCCAATCATAACTTCGGCCTCTAGACCATGAAAGCCTCACCTAACAGTTATTGGCATCATGATCATAGTTAAGTCTAGCCCATTGCCTCATGCAAGTATTGGAAACACAAATGATTCCCTCACCTGACATTTATTAGAAATCATTTGGCTCCAACCCCACAGCATCATATGCATAATGGAGTGGTCCAATATTATAAATGGTAATTAACCCCTATGTATCCATAGCCGGTCAGTTAACCACTATAATATTGGATCAAACCATGATGATGGAAGACCACGAGTCCGAAACCCGTTTTGACTTAATATTATTAATAAGGAGGTTTGAGTCGTTATTAATGGTCTCACTTTGCACATTAACCGGTTTAACATGCATGATAACATAAACACAATAAATAAATAGATATCACATAACATCTATCTTACGTGGTGATCATGGAATTATGGTTCAATGGGTCTCGAGCCAAAGAGACCCATTTAGCCATTTTAATGTTTTAATAATATGGACTTGTTCTTCACTTCTTCGATCTTTGAACTCTTCAAAGACCAGGCCCAGAGAGCTCACCAGTTTAATGGCTACTCCAATGGCTCCTCCTCTCTTGTAGTATTTACATCAACAATTGAAATACTACACTATACTAAAATTACATATCATGAAAAATTAAAATAAATATAAAAGGAATGACGCAGCCTCCATTTAATAATTACATCCCCAAAAAAAATACCTGTAATCATCATACATTCATCCATACAACAATCACAGCAATTAGGGATTTTTCCATGATCACCACCCTTTTTACAAGCCATAAATTCAAAATTTCAAGCTCTGGAAGGCATAGACAAAATTATGCATTTAATCAAATTTAAAGTCGAACAATGCAAACCATGTCAAGAAATAAATATCGATGAAACAAATTTCACGAGCATGATTCCGAACGGAAGTTGCGTTGTCAACTTTAAATTAACAATCACGAACCATTCGTAGAATATAAGCATAAAGTATAACAAGTTACGGATTTTTGATTCAAAATTGATTTAGTTCTAATTTTTGCTTAGTTGATTAAATTTATCAATAAATTAATCAACTTCTATAGGCCACATAAGAGCAAGAGAACCAATTCTCTTAACAAAAATAAATTGGCAATTAGAACGCAAAAATATATTTGAACTATAAATCAACCGAAGGCGTTGTTCGTGCGTTTTAATCAAAAATCTTAATATAAAAGGGTGTTAAAATGAATTACCTCTCAAAGTGTGCTTTATATGAACTGGTTTGGAATGTTCTACAGTTCGAGCCCCACAAACATCGGATCTCTACTTCAGACACACCAACAATGGACGTCAAACGGAAGAGAGAACTTTTGGATATTCACCAATTTGATCGTGCTAGCAATCTCATGGAGACAATCCACCGTATCCTTGATGTATTATAGTCACGGCCCAAACGAGAGAGAATTCCTTTTCATTTTTGCGTCTCTCAGACACAAAACACACGCACACTTTGCTCTCTATTTTTAGCAACCCATTGGAGAACTCTCTCGCAACCTTTTGCGACATTTTATTTTTTTAAACTTCTTCACGAATTAGCAACGATTGCTGATCGTGGGATCAACAACGGTTGCTAATCTCTCAAAGCTGCTCATGCACGACGTGCATGACTGTGCACGATCGTGCACGAAAGGTCAGCAACCACTGACCATCATGATCCGTGCATATGCACGAAGCTTCAATTTTATTTTTATTTTTAGTTATTAATTAATTAATTAATTAAACGAATAAATAATTAATTAATCAATCCCTTTTAAAAATAAAAGAACATAATCTTTATACGTACAATGGGAATACATTAACATATATTCACTCTAGGCATGTATGTGTATCATATGCAAACAGGCTCGTGACTATAATACAAATTAAATTAAATCTCATTTAATTTAATTTCAAATCGACTCAATTCGATTGTAGTAATTGCAAACACATTTGCAATTATATTTCTCTCTTATTCCATGTTATCCTAATTATTTATGGTGTGTGACATCCCTAGGTTCATCACTAAGCTGTTAGGAAGACTCGTACTAACACATTAGTACTCCCACAAGAATTAATTGTCCCGATTAATCTTTGGGTCCTACAAGCCGTGATTGACATCTAACAATATGTCATGGCTAGCTAGATAGTGTGAATGTTTTAAGAACATAATGAATCTGTCAACTTTGGCTACAGTGTAATTCAATCCCTCTATCTTACTATGTCCCAATCAAACAAAGACCATGGAATATTTGTCAAGTCATTAATTCGATCATATGCACAAATCTAATTGACATGCATTTTATTCGAGAAATAAACAATTTATTCTCCGTTATAACCCCGGCCGAGGTTTTCAATACAGTGTCATAATTAGATCGCATAGGACATCATTTTATACCTTGCATTTAACAAGGAGACAAATTCCATATTGCGCACACGTGTAACTTCGTATATGAACGAACTATGACCATCAGGTATAAAGACGGATCAACGACCCGGCATTACATAAACCCGTGAACCATAGTTGTTCGACACACAAGTTAACATTATGCCTCAGGACTAAGGATTATTTACACAAGACCAAAGCATGAACAATTAGATATTGACCACGCTAAAAGCTTCCATGTTGTTAATTGTTCCATATCATCACGTTCAGTGATATTGTCTAATACAAACACTCATGTTCTTAACTCAGGCATCACAATACCCAATGACTTGTGACTCATCATTCCCCTAAGTATCCAATACTTAATGGTGAAGTTAAGAACACACCGGTCTCAACAGGATTATTAATATCCACTTAATAATCCATCGACCGGGAACGATTTAAAGATTCAATCTAACTATGAACCCGTCACATATATTCTTGACGTCTCAAGAATAAGTCTAGTTGCAACTGATCTTATGGAATCATTCATAAATATAAAACAATTGGACAAATGAATGAATACGTCATTGCCATTAATTAAATAATAATAATGAAAGTACAACTGAAATCCCTAATATGTAACTATTACATAGTAGCTTTAGGGCATACATCCAACAGATTGTTGAGCCACAGGCTTAAGCCTACCCCTGTAGACGTCTTCTTCCGATGTTTCCTACGCTGGTTCTACCATTTTACTCTCCATTCGATTGATTTTTGCCCTCTTCCCTAGCTTGAATTTGTAGATGTGTATCAGTTGTTGTTATACTAAATCAGTACGTCCATGATGGGGTGCGATGAGGATGCATCGTATCGTCTTGATACGTTAGGATGGAAAGACACCCATTTGAAAGGATGTGAGCGAGTCATATAAAAGACTCCGGGATGACAACCGTTGGAATGGTTGGTAGAATGTACGCTTAGAATTCTCTCCTTGTCTTGTCCCTTTTCCATCGAGAGAAAAAAAAATCCATTTCGCCTTTACAAGAACAGTTTGCATTTACGCTGTAGAAATCGGGTGTTTTCCTTGTGATTACATTCAGACCAATGTGAAGTATTATTGTTCGTGATTCATCTGCAATTCAGCGTTCATTCCGAGGTTAATTGTTGTTTGCACATCGGATAAAAGTAAGTCGTCTTCCTCCGACTTGAATTCCAACATTGGTATTAGAGCCCGATCGTGATTTATGCCTTGTTTTTCATCGAATTTCCTCATTTACCATTTGATATCGACATCAAAAGTATGAAATCTACACTGTTTGGATGTCTATTGGTCGGAATTGCTATATGAATTGTCGAAAACGAACCGAAGCGAAGAACGGGTTCGGGTCGAGTACACCCGTATGGTTTTGGCTATTTTTCAACATATTTTTTCGGCCAAAATCATTTTTTAAATATACAAGGTAAAAGTGCTCATCGAGATGAGTCGGACGATGGGTAGAGCATCGCTAGAGGACGCCAGACGTACCCATACGCGCAGCCAGAGGCCGCTGCACGTGGGTGTCACACGCCTGATACGTTGGGAACGCCAACGCGTGCGCAACACGCGCCGGTCAGTGAACCGACACATAAGCGTCATGCGAGCGACGGCGAAGCGACATGTGTTGACGTCGCTGATGACGTCATCCAATGGTCGATAACCACCGGGATGCCGTCATCGATGACGTCACCGCCGGCGACCCAACCCAACCAGAGGCTAACCCGCGACCCAACCCAAACCCGACTTGGACCTAACCCGAATGTTCACCGGTCAACTAGTCGGACTAGTTAGCCGAACTGACGGTCAAACCGATCGGATCGGCCATGATCCTTCTGGCTCGTTGGTGCGTGTGCCACACGCGCCGCGCACTCAGGTGGCGTGTGTGGGCGCATGGGAGCTCTAATTGGAGTGTGGTCGGCGGCATTTGGTTCGTATGGATGTCCCCTACACTGTGGTATAGTTATTTTCTAAATGTATGAAAATGTGTAGGAAACCCTATGTACACGTATTTTTAGGGGTTTAATGCATAGTTTATTCATTTTTAGCTTGTATTTTAGTATGTTTTGGAAATACACGTATTTTTTTTTTTTTTATGTACGTTGGTTTATATCATGCTATGCTTTTGTGTGAATGGAAAAATGTAGAAATTACATGAAGTCATGTAATTATTTTTTCCTAGTGGGAGTTCATAGGTTGGTAGAATTCGAAGGAGTTCTCACCTAGAACTTGAAAGTTGCGCAAATTAAACTAGTTAATGATAATAGAACAATCGTACATAGGAACTGATTGGGAACATAGTGAACTTTCGTTTCTATGTCTTTTGTTGAATTATGATTAATATAGTTTGTCTTTGCTGCAAATTAAATATGTGTGTTACTCTGAAAAGTGTACTAGTATTGATTCTGTGTTTATTATGTCAATGTGCTATAGCAATTGATTATGGATTTGGTATCCAAGACCATTGTGGCTGACCTCAATAAAGGTGAGAAGGTAAACGGTGACAATTATGATATTTGGCACCGAAAGATTCAGTACATCCTTAAGGAGGAAGAGGTTTTGGAAACCCTCAACCACACCATCGATGAACTTGAGCATGGAACTTCAGCTCAACACAGGAGAGATCTAGAAGCTTATCAAGCTTGGAAAAGGAAAAATAGCATTGCTCACATCACATTACTGAGCTGTATGCAAGATGATCTCATGTGTGAGTTTAGAAGTTATGATAAAACTCAAGCTATGTGGGTTGCCTTGAAAGACATGTTTGGGGGTACATCTGCCACTAAGCTGAGGAGACTCACCATCAAGTTTGACACATACCAAAAGCGCCCAAATGTAACGATGAGGCAGCATCTTTGGGAGATGTCAAATATGTTTGGTGAGCTGAAGTCAGCGGGTCACTCCCTTACTGATGAACAGCAAGTTCAAGCTATTATAAGGTCTCTTCCTGATAATTGGGAGCATATGAAGATAAATATAACGCATAATGAGAATATTGTCACTTTTGATGATATAGCGTGTCATTTGGAATTAGAGGATGAGCGCCTAGAGGCTACGAGATCCTTTACCCATGCTTATGTTGCTGAATCGAGTTCGCGCAAAGCTTCGGGCTTAAAACGCAAAATGAATTCTTAATTCAACAACAAAGGGAAGAGACTGATCAGGCACCTAATAAGGCTAAGACCTTCCAACACAAGAAGCGTGGTGGAAAGAAGGACAAGGCCAAGATGAAGTGCTACAATTGTGGTAAGATGGGTCACTTTTGCTCGTGAATGCACTGAGCCGAAAGAGGTACCCTATCACTTTATTACTTTAAGTAATGCTTTTGTTTCTAGCACTGTAATGCTTGTTGAATCTCATCCAATGTGGACTATAGACTCAGGAGCAACAAACCATGTAGCTAGAGACCGAGAAGCATTTGTGGAGTATCGTCGAATACAGCTTGGAAGAAGATGGATATATGTTGGGAAGAACTCAACAATTGAGGTGAAGGGTATCGGCACATGTAAATTAATTTTACGTGGTGGTCAAACCCTATTCCTACATGATGTCCTCTATGCTCCGAATATTCGACGAAACTTTGTCTCAATAGTTGTTCTTCTTAGCCTAGGTTATGTATTGAATTTTCATGGTGATTGTATTGACATTTTGTATGGAACAGTTTATTATGGGTCAGGTCATGTATCAAATCATTTTATGGTGTTAGACATTGACTATGATCAGTACAATATTAATGTCGATGGTTGTTTTTCTTTAGTTGCATCTTCTAGTAATGTTGAGATTGATGCAAGTACTTGGCATGCTAGATTAGGTTACATTGTGTTGCAAAGAATGCAAAGATTAGCTAGAGAAGGCCTTTTAGGGTCGGTCACTCACTAATGTTAATCTACCTGTATGTGAACATTGTCTAGCGGGAAAAGCAACTATAAAACCATTCGGTAAAGGGACTAGAGTCGAATTTCCATTGCAACTCATACATTCTGACATTTGTGGTCCTTTGACTGTGAGGGCGAGGCATGGAGCCTCATATTTCATCATTTTTATAAATGACTTCACGCATTTCGGTCATGTCTTTCTGATCTCCCATAAGTCAGAAGCATTAGATTACTTTAAACGATATATAATGATGGTAGAGAATCAGTTGAATAAAACAATAAAGGCATTGACAACCAATCGTGGATGTGAATATCTATTTGAGCAATTCAAGGCTCTTTGTGATAAAAAGGGAATTGTACGACAATTGACTATTCCTGGTACTCCACAACAAAATGGGGTAGCTGAGAGAAGGAATAGAACCCTATTGGAAATGGTTAGGTCTATAATGGCGCAAGCAAATTTACCTATCTCCTATTGGGGAAATGCATTATTGATTGCTGCCTATGTACTTAACCGAGTGCCCTCAAAATCGGTCACTTCCACCCCTTATGAATTATGGACCAGTAGGAAACCAGACTTGAGTATTCTACGTCCATGGGGATGTGCAGCTTATGTTCATGATTCTTCCCATAAATATGACAAATTAGGCCATAGAGGGAAGAAATGTATCTTTATAAGATATTCTGAACACTCTAAAGGGTACGTGTTCATAGGTGAACAAGCTTATAGGAGTATGACCGAAATGGAATCACGAGATGTCACGTTCTTGGAAAACGATTTTCCTAGTAGATGTGAGATTGATAAGGATTTCCAATTATATAAGATGGAAGATCCTAATAACATACCCACTAATGTTGTAGAAGGAAATCAAGATTTACCTCAACACACAAGATCTAGTGGGAGTATTGCATCGCCTGACGAATTGAATTCAAGAGAAATTTAATTGCGTAAAAGTAATCGTAAAAGTATTCCTTGTCGTCGTTTTGAGATTGAATGGAAATCATTTATGATTGCTCAGAAAGACAATGCCGAGTCTAAGACCGTTCAAGAGGATCTCTCATCCTCTAATAAGGAAGAATGGATGAAAGCTTTGGAATGAAATGGAGTCAATGAGGGCAAATCATGTTTGGGACTTGGTTGATCTACCACCCAATCGTAAGGCTATTGGAAACAAATGGGTCTTTAAGATTAATCGAAAGGTGGATGGATCCATTGAAAAGTATAAGGCTCGCCTTGTGGTGAAATGTTATACTCAACAAGAGAGTATAGACTATGAGGAAACCTTTTCACCAGTTGTAAGGTTTGCCTCAATACGCCTTATTCTAGCCATTGCTGCGCATTTGGACCTTGAATTACATCAAATGGATGTAAAGATGGCATTTCTCAATGGAGAACTAGATGAGGAAATCTATATGAAACAACTAATAGGTTTCATAGCTAAAGGTCGAGATCATAAAGTTTGCAAACTTCATTGCTCAATATATGGTCTTAAGCAATCATCTAGATTGTGGTATCTTCGTTTTCATCGAGCCATAACAACTTTTGGTTTCATGATGATCGAAGAAGATCACTATGTCTATGTCAAGCGGTATGAAGATAAATTTGTGATTTTATCACTTTATGTGGACAATATTCTATTGGCTGGAAATGACAAGGTTTTGGTTATCAACATAAAATAATGGTTGTCCTCCAATTTTGAAATGAAGGACATGGGAGAAGCTACTTATATATTAGCAGTTAAGATCGAAAGAGATCGATCAAAGAAACTCCTTACTTTATCACAAGAGTTTTATATTATGAAGATTCTTGAATGTTTCAATATGCAACATTGTAATCCCATTGATACGCCTGTCATGCAAGGTGAAGGCCTAAGTACTGAGATGTGTCCTAAGACTCTAGAAGAAATTAGAGTAATGTAAACTATTCCTTACGCTAGTGCAGTCGGAAGTTTGATGTATGCTATGATAAGTACTCGACTCGACATATGTTATGACATGGGATTGGTGAGCCGATATTAATCAAATCCTGGTCAAACACACTGGAAAGTAGTGAAAAGGATCCTAAGATACTTGAAGGGCACCATGGACTATCGACTTTGTTACCAAGGGAATGATTTACGCATATTTGGCTATTCATATGCTAATTGGGGTGGAGACCTAGATGAGTGTAAATCGACTTCTGGATATGCGTTATTGTTCAATGGAGGTGCAATTTCTTGGAATAGCAAGAAACAGACATACACAGCCTTGTCTACTATGGAGGCAGAATTTATTGCATGTTCTGCCGTAGTGTAAGAAGTAGTATGGCTAAAACGTTTCTTGGAAAATTTAGCCACTGTCACTGAGGTTCCAACACCAGTGATGGTATATTGTGATAGTCAAGCAACCATTGCTTATGTGAAGGATCCCAAGTATCATGGAAGGATGAAGCACATTGACATAAAGAACAACTTCATCAGGGATATAATAGTGTAGAAAGCAGTGATCCTACAATACATTTCAACCAATAGAATGGTTGTTGATCCATTTACGAAGGCTATTCCTAGAGACATATTCTTGACCCATAGGATGTCACTAGGATTACGTATGTTGACACCTAAATTTTGGCGATTTAGTTTATTTATTTATTGCATAGAAAATTAGGGGTTAATTTTATTAATTGCATAGCATATAGATTTAGGTTGCATTTATTTTTGTTATTTGCATTTTTTGCATTTTATTGCACTGGTGGTGGATGAGTTCAAATTAGATGGATCATTCTCATGAAGCGAGCAAGTCGGCCCAAGCCCATATTTTTAATGATCGAAAATTATCTCGTGAGAAAATTGATTTCGAATTTTTTCCGAGATATGATGAATTTTTGGGTAGATATGACGAAATATTGCGGTTTATCTTTGCAATATTTGGAATTAAAGAATAATCTTATCGAAATCTTGAATCGTTATCAATAGGTGAAAATTTTGTGAAAAAATATTGCGGATGTTGATTTCGAATCAAATTCTGGCTTTTCCTAGTCCATGTTTGGGGAAATTTCGTCCCTCCTAAGGCATCCCATGTCCTTATTTTCCTAGTCCATTTTTAGGGAATCATCTTCATGAGTGGACTTTTCATGACTAAAAAATAAGATTGTTGTCATGGAGTGGCTCTCTATTTACACCTCGTACTTACATATTTTTATTCATTCAATTTAGGTGATAACGGATCCCTCACGTTCGCCCATAATCACACGATTAAGAGCTAGAATGGCCGACCAAACTGAAATGCATGATCGTATGTCCGCTGTGGAGACTCAACTCCAACAAGTGCTTGCTTCTTTACAGCTTGTGATCGATCAACTCCAATTCCTCCAAGCAAATCCAACAACTACACCGCTCTTCTTGAAATAGTTATCCTGAAGCAAACAAACAAGGTTCAAACGATTGACGATGACATGCCCGGGTTGGATGATGACTCGGTCCTTGTTGTAAAGACCAAGTCTGACAGCGTTCCGAAGATAGATCAAGATGAGCGTGTTGCAAAGCTAAAAGAGAAGGTGAGACAGCTGCAGGAGTCACAAAACTCACTCCCGTACAACTTGTCTGTGTATGAGAAGGTCAAGATGCCGAAGAAGTTCAAAATGCCGGAGTTTGGGAAATACGATGGTACTTCCTGCCCAAAAGCTCATTTGCAGATGTACCATGTATGCATGGCCCAATATGTCAAGAATGAGCCCCTCATGATTCAATCATTTCATGCAAGTTTGACTAGGCCTGCATTGAACTGGTACAAAATGAAGAATGTAAACCTCCTTGACACCTGGAATGAAGTGACTGATGCATTCCTCAAGCAATATAAGTTCAACATGGACATTGCACCTTCCCGAGAGGATCTTGAGCGGATGGAGAAGAAGAAAAGTGAGTCATTCAAGGAGTATGCTGTGAGGTGGCGAAATCTGGCCGCTCAAATCACTCTAGAGCCTGCTAACAAAGAGCTGATGAAGTTGTTTGTCGAGACTCTCCCGTTTGAGTTTCGCAACCGGATGGCTAGCATGTACGTTGAGAACTTCAACCAACTTATCCCGGTGGGTGAATAGATCGAAGTTGGGCTAAGAGATTGATGGTTCAATGAACCAACCCATCAAGGCAAAAGGTTCACCATGAAGAAAGACAAAGAACCTAGCAGAAGTCAATGTTGCATATGCATAGTCTGGCATGCCTCCGATTGTTCATGTCCCTAAGAATCAACAAGGCGGAGGCTGACCGACCGCGCGTCGACAATTTATTAAGAGGCAGTTCACTCCTCTTCCTGGCCCTCTGTCCCAGGTCTTAAAAGTCCTTAAAAAGAAGGAGTTACTGTCTTATGAACCAAAACGACCCAATGTTGAAAAATTCTCTAACTACGACCCCTCTAAGAAATGTGAGTACCATATGGGGGAAGTAGGACATTCGACTGATGAATGCATGACTTTGAAGCATAAGGTCCAAAATTTATTGGACACCAAGGCGTTTGCCTTCAACACCGCCTAACCGAATGTTAAGAAGAATCCTCTACCTGAGCATGAGGATAGGGTGAATGCTATCTTCGAACATGTTGACGGTCGAATCAAGAACTCAAAGGTGCATGTGGCGGATGCTTATAATGGGCTGGTGAGAGCTGGATACTATCCATGTCATGAGGACATTCCATTATCACTAATGAGAGAAAGGGTTGCCAAAATGGTAGATAACGGTGTCATCATGTATGCTTATCGTAACTACATAGTTTCTACCATTTTCCACATCATTATCAACTAGGAGGAGGACCAAGCTGCTTTTGATGATGGTAAGGAAGAAGTAGATTTGTCGCTCACGGATATGCCCCCGTTAGAAGATGCATCTGATGAGGAGATTGTGATCGAGATACCTCAACCATGTGAGTATGTCGACAACAAAGCGATGCCATGGTCCTATGACCTAGATGTTGACCTCATTACGAGGTCTGGTCGGACTTATGCTCAAGCCAATGCTCAACCCGCAAGGCCTGTTACTGATGAAGAAGCTAAGAAATTTCTAGCTGTGATTAAAGCAAGTGAGTATAATGTGGTCGAGCAATTGTGAAAGATGCCCGCTCAAATCTCTTTGCTCGAGCTCCTCCAAACATTCTCTGTGCATCAAAAGTCGCTGATGAAAGTGCTGAGTGAAATTCGTGTACTTGAAACGGTTGAGGCGAATAAGCTGGAGGATTTTTTGGGATCGGTCCTCCTTCTCAAGGACATGATTGCTTTTTCTGATGAGGAATTCCCTCTTGAGGGTAGGGGGCATAACAAAGCACTCTACATATCGGTCAAACACAAGACTTCTCATGTGTCCCGAGTGCTCATTGATAATGGGTCTGCCCTAAATATATGTCCGTTGGCCACTCTTCACCGCCTTAAGGTAGACCCGTCCAAGATACATGCTGCAAAGACTTCTATGCGAGCTTTCGATGGCACAAGAAAGGAGGTGCTCGGAGAGATTCATCTCTATGTGCAAATTGGGCCGGTTGTCTTCAATGTCCCCTTCAAGTAATGGATATTCCTACCGCATTTAATTTTCTGCTGGGTCATCCTTGGATTCACACTGCTGGAGTAGTGCTTTCAAGTCTCCATCAAATTGTGAAGTTCGTGATCAAAGGGAAGCTGGTCACTGTCTAGGGAGAGGAGGATCATCGAATCTACCATGAGACAGGAATCCCTTATGTGGAGCCAGATGTTGAATTCGAATCAAGTTACTACTCATTTGAATTGGTGTCCACTATACAGGCTTCTCGAGATTCGTCACCACCCACTCCTGAAGTTTCAAATGCTGCCCTTATGGTTGGAAGGGTGATGGTTGGGAATGGCTTTGTTCCTGGCCATGGTCTTGGAAGAAGAGGTCAGGGTATTCGAAACCCCATTGAAGCTCCTCAAAGGTCCCGATCTGCTGGATTAGGGTACCATGGAAGAGGTGGAGGAAGTTCTGGATGGGGAAGGCACAACTCGCCACTTGAACAAGGGCGAGAGAGGCAAAATTTACCACCTCCAAACATTCGCAAGACGTTCCCTGGTCCTCCAATTATGATGAGAGATGAAGCGGAAGTTATGGATGCTCTAGGGCAGCCAAGTGGAAAATTCGACTATATGGTGAAGTATTCGGCTCCTCCTAGCTCTTATATTGACCCCTGCACCATAATTCCAAGTGGATGGCATGGCATGGATGATCCGACGCCTCCAAAGACCGAGGATTCTGATGACACCTTGGAAGGAATCACAATTCTATTCAATGACCTCGTCATAGGAGCCATTGAAGGAGAACTTCTGGAAGAAATGGGCCCAACCCCACAAGAGTAACCCATTTATCACTTTCACACATTCCCCTGTGGGAATTTTTATTACTTTATAGGGATTGTTTTCAATTTCTTCTTTTTCGCTTTCTTCTTAGGACTTGAATTGCATTTTCCATTCAATAAATTGTAATTGATTGATGAATTTCAATAAAATTACAACCTTTATTTTGAGAGCATGATGAGGCACACCAAACTAGCCTGGTGATGATATCCAACCGATAAAACAAATGAAAAATCCAAGGAGAATTCTGAGGCTTGGGTTTCATCATGTTTTCTTGTGTCAAAATGTTGACAGCATGGTGTTTCATCATGTTTTCTTGGGTTTCATCATGTTTTATTTTGAGAGCATGATGAGGCACACCAAACTAGCCCGGTGATGATATCCAACCGATAAAACAAATGAAAAATCCAAGGAGAATTATGAGGCTTGGGTTTCGTCATGTTTTCTTGTGTCAAAATGTTTCAAAAAAAATGTTTTTCCAATTGCTTTTTTTTAAAAGAAAATTTTTTCAAAAAATCTTTCAAAAATAAAATATGATTTACCCCGTTTGTCTTTTTGATCTATCTACATTCTGTTTCAGGGATGATCATATAGCATGCAAAGGTATGGTCTAATCCAATGCAACAAGTGCTGATAATGATGATCTTGAAGACTCGATCAAGGATTCCATTGAGGTGCAACGTAGGTGGGAACAACATGAAAAAGCCAAGGCTCTTACGTCCGAGCAGACTGTCACTATTAATTTAGGTGACACTGAAGAAGCCAAGGAGGTGAAAATTCGGGCAAGTCTCCCCAAGGATGAGGCCGAGCACCTAATTCAGCTACTGAATGAATATCAAGACATCTTTGCATGGACCTATGCTGACATGCCTGGTTTAGACCCGTCAATCGTGGAGCATTGTTTGCCTACTAACCCGGACATGCCACCTAAGAAGCAGAGGTTGTGGAGAACTAAACCCGAGCTCTCAAAGAAGATAGAGGAAGAAGTGATGAAGCTTTTGAAGGTGGGATTCATTGAAGTCTCGCAATATCCTGAATGGATGGCTAACACCGTGCCGGTGATGAAGAAGGATGGTAGAGTTCGGGTTTGTATTGACTATCGGGATTTGAACAAGGCCAGCCCGAAGGATAATTTCCCGTTACCTCACATAGATGTCTTTGTGGATAGTACTGTCGGATTTGAGCTATTTTCATTTATGGATGGTTTTTTCGGGTACAATCAAATAAGGATGAAGGAGGAAGACAATGAGAAAACTGCATTTATCACCCCATGGGGGACCTTTCATTATAAGGTTATGCCATTTGGACTCAAGAACGCAGGGGCAACTTACCAGCGAGCCATGGTAGCATTATTCCATGATATGATGCATCTAGAGATCGAAGTCTATGTTGATGATATGATCGCAAAGACTCAACCTAGGAAAAGCCACATCGAAACCTTGAAGAAGTCATTTGATTGACTCCGTGAATTCAAGCTTCGTCTAAACCCCACTAAATGCGTGTTCGGAGCAACATCCGGTAAATTACTCGGATTCATTATGAGCAGTAACGAGATTGAGATCGATCCATCCAAGGCTAAGGCTATATGTGAGTTGCAACCTCCGTCAATAGTGAAAGAAGTCTGGAGCCTTTTGGGGAGATTGAATTACATAGCTCGATTCATTTCACAACTTTTTGAAACTGCCAAGCCATTCTTCAAGCTCCTAAAAAAGAATGCAAGAGTCAACTGGGACGATGAATGCTGAGAAGCGTTCGACAGGATAAAGCATTACTTGATGAATCCACCGGTGCTTGTCCCGCCATTGCCGGGGCATCCTTTGATTCTCTACCTCACCATTCAGTGAATCATTGAGTGCAATGTTGGCTCAGGAAAGTCTTATCGATAAAAAAGAACGAGCCATTTTTATCTGAGTAAAAATTCACGGTATCAGAATTGAAATATTCTTATGTGGAAAAAACTTATGCTTCATTGGTGTGGGTATTGCATAGATTGCGGCAGTATACATTGCATTACCAGATATTCCTCGTAACTGAGAACGATCACATCAAGTACTTACTTGATCGGCCAGCTTTGGTGGGTAAGTTGGCTAAATGGAAGATTTTAATTTCCGAATTTGACGTGCAATTTATGCCACGAAAGTCGGTTAAAGGTCGAGTGATTGCTGATCTATTAGCCGAGAATTCAGGAGTTTCAAATGACAATGACCGTTCCTTAGATGACCGTGTTTTGAGTGTAAATGAAGACTCATGGACAATGTTCTTTGATGGAGTTGTGAATTTTTCTGGTTCTGGCACTGGGGCAGTTTTGATATCCCTAGATGGACAACATCATCCAGTAGCTGCGAAATTGATCTTCCCATGCACTAACAATGTAGCTGAGTATGAAGCTTGCACCCTTGGGCTTCAAGCCAAATCGAGATGGGTGTGGCCAAGCTAAAAGTGTTCGGGGATTCTGAGCTAATCATACTACAGACTGTAGGTGAATGGAAGACTAAAGATGTTAAGTTGCTCCCGTATCACGAGTATCTGGAGGATCTAATCAAAGAATTCGATGAAGTTTCATTTGAATACTTATCAAGGTCTCACAACCAATTCGCAGATGCACTCGCAACTTTAGCTTCTATGTTGCGAGTCACTGACGGATTAGAAGTTGAGCCTTTGAAAATAAAGGTTCTACCGAAGTCAGCTTATTGCATGATCGTGACTGAGGAATTAGATGGAAAGCCATGGTATTACGATATCATGAATTACATTCAGAAACAGGAATTCCACGAAGGAAGTAACCCAGCTGACAGGAAGTATATCATGAAGATGGCCTCAAAATTCTTCATCAGTAGTAAAAGTTTGTACAAGAGGTCTTATGATTCAGTCTTATTGCAGTGTGTAGATGCAGCAGAAGCCACTCAAATCATGCAAGAAGTGCACGAAGGAGTATGTGGCCCTCATATGAATGGGCGCATGTTGGCTAAGAAGATTATGAGATTAGGCTACTACTGGCTCACACTAGAGGGTGACTGTATTCAGCATGTTCGAAGTTGTTATCGTTGCCAGATCTATGGTGATAGGATAAATATTCCTCCAACTGAGCTGCACCAGTTTTCCGAGCCATGGCCTTTCTCGATGTGGGGTATTGATGTGATTGGCTCAATCAATCCCAACGCTTCCAATAGGCATTGATTCATTTTGGTGGCGATAGATTATTTCTCCAAATGGATTGAAGCTATGTCCTTTGCAAGTGTCATCGCTCGCAATGTTGCAAAGTTCGTCAAACGAGATATAATTACTCACTATGGCATCCCTGAAGCAATCATCACTGACAACGGGACAAATTTGAACAACAAAATTGTCGATGAGTTGTTCAATGAGTTCAAGATCAAGCATTTGAATTCATCCCCTTATCGCCCTCAGATGAATGGGGCTGTTGAAGCGGCCAATAAGAATATTAAGAAGATTCTGGCTAAGACGGCTGAGAATTATCGAGATTGGCATGACAGGTTACCCTTCGCACTAATGGCATACTGAACATCGATCCGCACTTCTACTGAGGCAACCCCTTTTGCTCTGGTGTATGGCATCGAAGCAGTTATGCCTATGGAAGTGGAGATTCCTTCTCTAAGAGTTTTATCCCAAATGGAGTTGTCTAAGGCTAAGTGGACGCAGCAAAGACTTGAACAGTTAAATTTGATTGATGAAAGAAGACTGAAATCTCTTTGCCATGGCCAAACTTATCAACAGAGGGTGGCTAGATCCTTCAACCGAAAGGTGAGACCGAGACATTTCGAGGTAAATGACCTTGTTCTAAGGAAGCTGTTGCCGATTTTTCCGGATCCTGGTGGCAAGTTCGCTCCAAACTACGGTGGTCCATGTATAGTGAAGAAGATGCTTCCTAGTGGTGCTTTGATCCTAGCAGAAATTGATGGTCGTGAGTTTTCCACTCCAGTGAATTCTGATGCTATCAAGAAATATTACCCATGATAGAATTTGATGTGTCATGTTTTGAACTGCAAACATTTATGTGTTAAGTAAATTGCTTCAATGAGTTGAATTGTTCATATTTGTTGCAAATCTTGCATGTTTTCCCTGATGAATTGTGTGAGATAAATGGAATGTGTCAAATGGGATACTTTGAAATGATGAAAGGCGAACCTTATTCCATACACCGTTTCATACACTAACCCCTAGTGAGTTGTGCGGAAAAATTCCATGTCCACAAGGAAAATGGTGATCTCGCAAAGGGTACGTCAACCGAAGTGGTGAGAGGTAGTTTCTTCTTCTACTCGAAACACTACAAGTATATCCATTGTTTAGCCCCTTGAGCCCACACACATGAAGATTTTTTTAAATTATCCCTGTCAAGGATCATCCCGCATTATGACAAATTTGAAATGAATGATATGAATTTTCTTACTCACACTTGCATCAATCTTCGAGTGTTGCTTTCATAGTGTAACTTGTACGATAATTTGAAGTGCCTTAGGATGACAAAGAGCAGTTCTTTCTCTATCCTATACACTTTATCCATTGCATAGCCCACTTGAGCCTATGAATTTATTTCACATGGAACCTAGTTGGTGATCATCCCCCACACTGGGGCAAGGCAAGAAAAACAAATCACTTGAGTAGCATGATTTACAATGCTATTAAAAGATGGAGGCTGTGTAGGTCCAAAGAAAGTAAGTGCAAAAAAATGGGGCATGAAAAGTAGTGTGCCTTGTAAAAGTAAGGCCAATGCCCAAAAAAGAAAAATCAAACACTTGAGTTGTATCCCCCACAAGGTGGTACTAAAAAAAACTCAAATGCTGAGATGTTGCAATCAATGGAGTTGTGATGTGAAGAAAAGCTTCGATGATGAAGGAGAAAGTTGGTGGAGATGTCAAGATGATCACCAACTTTGACCCCCTAAACACTTTTTGAGCCTAATGATCCTTTCGTTTCTCAACCCATAAACCAAGCCTATGTTACGTCCCTTGCAAAGTCTCTTCAGATTAGGGCATTTGAATTAACGTAGAAGTTCATATGTTTGAAAGCATTGCTTGAAGAAGTGCGAGTAAGTCAATTTCTGCTTCATTTCACATGTTTCTTGACTTGTAAACCCTAAGATGGTTGTGGAAATGTCATTTTTCAATAGCCTCGACTCAAGGAGTCTCCTTTGTTAAGCCATTGACCAAGCTCACATTTAGTCCCTATTAAAAGACCTCTTAGATTGGTAAGGTCGTACCACTTGCGAGATTGCTCATACCTTTGTTTGACATGATGATGGCAAGATAGAGTGACTGTCAAAATCCTGCATCAAATGACAGGATGAAATAGCCATTTTAAAGAGGACGAGTGAAAAGTCCTTTCAGACCGAAAGATCTCTCATTTGACATATCCATGACAATCATGTGTTCAGATTGGAATATTCTTTTGAAATCCTCCCCAATGGAAATTAGATGATGCAAGATTGGTAGAAATCATCACGCGTGAACCTCACTTGAATTGATGCATGTCTGTGACTCTAAATACATATTGCCTCTCCTATGACCAAGTTTTACAAGAGAAATCTCCCAGGAGCAGAGATGTCACCAGGTAAGTGTATCTCTATTCATACCTTAAATATTTGTCGTTGCACAAGTATTCCCTTTTTGAATACATTGACACTCAATTGAGTTGTCCCGAAAGATTTTTCTCTAGATTGCAATGCTGGGCGACCGAAGAATGGTTCGGGTCCTAGCCAAGCAAAACCTCCGTTTAGGCAACCGTAGAGTGGTACGGGTCCTAAACAACATTTATTACTCTAACAAGCGACCGTAGAATGGTACGGGTCCTAGAAAAGCAATTTCCCCATTCAGGCGACCGTAGAATGGTACGGGTCCTGAAAAATCAATTTTCCGTTAAGATGACCGTAGAATGGTACGGGTCCTAGACAACACTTATTTTCCCGTCGAGGCGACCGTAGAATGATATGGGTCCTAGACAGCATTTATTTCCCTATTCAGGCAACCGTAGAATGGTACGAGTCCTGGAAGGCAAATCCCCATTTAGGCGACCGTAGAATGATACGAGTCCTAGACACAACCAAACACTGCTATACTGGGCGACCATATAATGGTATGGGTCCTAGGAAAACAGTTCTTCAATCTTCCTCGTTATACCTTAGTTTGGATCTAGGTATTTCGAGTTTAAAAATCTTGACATCTCAGTCTGGACCCAGATGTCTTAATTCTTTTTGTTGAACATTTCACTCTGGATGTGAATGTTCTTCGACCTTCCTCGCTATACTTTAGTTTGGATCTAGGTATTTCGAGCTTCAAATATCTCGACATCTTAGTCTGGACCCGGATGTCTTGATTATTTTCGTTGAACATTTCACTTTGGATGTGAATGTTTTTCGAGCTTTCTCGTTATACCTTAGTCTGGATCTAGGTATTTCGAGCTTTTTAAAAAAAAAAATCTTCTTGACATCTCAGTCTGGATTTCGATGTCTCAATTCTTTTCGTTGAACATTTCACTTTGAATGTGAATGTTCTTCTCAATCTCAATGTCTCAATTTATTACCTGTTACACTCTTCAAGAAACCTGAGTGAGAGTTGGGTACTTGTGGAGTAAATAGGGATTTATTATGTACCTCAAGATACTTTACCGCACTGACTAGTAAGTGACTGTAGGTACGTTCTTTCCTATCGCATTATGCATTTGGATTAGCATTTCCATGCATCATATAAATTGCATTTTAAAATGGGATTCATTATCCCTAAAAAAATCAAAAATCAAAAATCAAATCATTCATGTGCATGTGCATGGTCAAACTTTAGGTCTCAATTTATCTTTGAAGGCAACCTCTACGAGCTCACCTTAAAAGAGGGGCAGCCGTTGACACCTAAATTTTGGCGATTTAGTTTATTTATTTATTACATAGAAAATTAGAGGTTAATTTTATTAATTGCATAGCATATAGATTTAGGTTGCATTTATTTTTGTTATTTGCATTTTTTGCATTTTATTGGACCGGTGGTGGATGAGTTCAAATTAGATGGATCAAGCCCACGAAGCGAGCAAGTCGGCCGAAGCCCATATTTTTAATGATCGAAAACTATCTCGTGGGAAAATTGATTTTGAAATTTTTCCAAGATATAATGAATTTTTGGATAGATATGACAAAATATTGCGGTTTATCTTTGCAAGATTTGGAATTAAAGAATAATCTTATCGAAATCTTGAATCGTTATCAATAGGTGAAAATTTTGTGAAAAAATATTGCGGATGTTGATTTCGAAATAAGAAATTGAAATCCTAAATTTTCCCTATAAAAAGCATACGCACATGAGAGAAAAAGGGTTCTTTTCTCAAGGGAAAAGAGGTGAGAATCAAGCACAAAAAAAAAAAAAAAAAAGAGCTTCGATTTTTGGTTTGCCGAATAGGGGAGGTGTTAAAAAAGGGAGTATGTTTTTTCTTTTGAAAAAGTGCTGCGGAAGGTCAATAGGTCAGCAGAGAAAGGGACGTGAGAGAGTGGGGAAAAGTGTAAGGCTGCAGAGGAGAGAGGGAGAGGAAAAAGTAAAAAAAAAATGGAAAAATTTTCCCTGTTCATCTTCCTCGGTGAATCTTCCCTGGTGACCAATTTCTTCACCGACGCGTCTCCTTGCCCGATTTCACCTCCTGCGACGGTCCGCGCCGATCCTGTTCTCAACCCGTGCCGGAGTGCCACCCGATCTGCACCTCTGCAGCAACCAACACCACCGCAACCTTGCCTGAAGCCCGCACAGACTTCGTGCTCGAGTCTTGAACATGATTTTCAGAGAATCAAGGTGAGTATGCTTTTAGGTTGGCTATAAGTACTTGAATGCATATTTGGTTAGATTTGAAAAAGGTCTTTAATTTGTGTACGTTGGGAAAGTGTTTACTTTCTTGTGATATTTCTTTTTAGTAAGGTTGTAGACGGTGTTTTCACCCTGGCTAAAAATAACTGGAATATTCTTCTGCTGCATTTGTCCCTGCTGTCAAATTTAAGGGAGGAAGCGGATGTGAGATTTCCAGTACCATTGGGTGCTTCCAGTCTATTTGCAAATTACCATGGAAGAGTAAACCAGGTGAAGGACTTGAAGATGAAAAGGAAAAAACTAATGGAAGATTTGCAACTAGAGCAACAGATGATGAAACAAGCTAATCTGAATTTTGAGAGAAAGAAGCAAGAATTTCTTGTGTTTCTCGCCCAAAGCTCTTCTTCTGCGACCTGGGTAATGCCTGATCCATTTCAAAAGTGATGCATTAACCTTATTTAGAAGGTAATCAAACTTTTGTGGGACATTTCTCTGCTGATTAGCACATATTGATGCGTCTATGGTATTAAAAATATGGGTCTCGTTCATCCATTAAATAATTTTTCTTTATGCTTTCACTCAGATCTAGTGGGAAATAGTCAAGCATACTGTTTGATTAGATCTCTTAAACTGACTTCATGTTCTAATAAAAATATATGAATACAAATTGAAAGCTCCCATTATTCCCATAAGGGCACTAGAAGTGCACCACACTCGGCCAAAGTTTTTTACCGTCTTGCTTAAGTGCTTAATCGGAGCAAACATGATGACTTAAGTGCCTTCGGCAAGAGACGCTGACTAAAATTCTTATGTGATTTTTTTTAAATTCCCATGCGACTTTTTAAAAAAGAAATTTAATGTCCAACGTGGACAAAAGACAAGATGACCTGATAAATGATTAACTCTCCCAATTTGTCTACTCTACTTGCTCGTCTTCTTCGTTTCCACGTACTAAAGATCCGGAAATAACATCACGCTTTGATTTGAGTCTCTCAAGTACAAGTTGAACAAAGGATTTTATAATCGTGAAGCAGATCAAAGCCTACTTTCTCAAAATGGAGACCGAGCAAAACAAAAGGAAAAAGTTGTTTTCACAATTTATTCATTTTGATGAGAACCTGGACTAGTTTAAATTCAACATGTGCTTCATAACTTTAAACGACACAGCAACAGATATTTTCAACTTTTATTCCCGTTGAGAACATTTTATGTCCAAGAACCACATGTTTAAAATATATATATATACATACATATATATATATATATATATATGTATGTATGTATGTATGTATGTATAATGATCTGTTTTGATTGTTTTTTGAAAACGGAAATTGAAACTGTTATAATTGACTAAATTTGGGGTTACCAATTTCCACTAAAGAGTCTATTCAAACCTGTTAAGAGAATTAAGAAATATCATCCCAGATATCGATATTTTCGCTGTCCAAATCAATTAATACCTAAAAATTGATTACTCAAATTTAAAAAAAAAATGGCCATCTCAAATGGTTAAACTATGATAATGTTATGACCCTGACAATCTAATAAAAGCCTATTTCTAGTAATTACCGATGTCCAAAAAAACCCGACCCGACTTAATCCATATGCAAAAAATATTATATTTTAGGGCCAGGTCTTAATACTATTTACGAGCTGGGTTAGGGTCAAAACATTATTAGACTCTAGACACATTAATCACTTGATGTTAAACGATGTCCGACCCACGCATTACTCACCGAAAGATTTGTGAAACAGTTTTCTTAACCACTGGAGTAGCAAGAAATAGGCCCCACGCGGGGCGCTGCAGAAGCTATCCCCCTGGAAGTCACTCGAAACTGAAAGCACCCACAAACGTCGTCGTCGACAGAATCGCCTGCGGAGCGCGAGCTCCACCCTCATTTTCATCTACGTCCGCAGTCCGCACACGAACATACTAACCACTGCATCGAACGGTCGTCCCCGGGGTTTCAGAGCTCCGGTTTCGTTTCCCGGAAAAGGCAAGCAAGCTGCTCGATTCATGAAGGAAAAGGATTGTTGAAGATGAGAGAGAGAGAGGATGATGATTATGGTGGCCATAGTGGTGGAGATCATGGAGGTGTACAGGGAGGTCCCGGCGAAGGCGATGAAGCATCTGCTCCGCGAAGCCCCCCTGCCGCAGCGGGTCCGGTTCCTCATCCTCTGCAACCTCCCGTTGGTGTCGCCGCCGAGGCCTCGCCTCATCCCAGCACCCGCTTCGGTCCCTGTCCAAGTCGCAGCGTGATTTAAAGCTTTTCCTTTTGCTTTTTGGGGGAGAGGGTTTGAGATTTTAGTCGTGTGTAAAAGCGAGGGGTTTTTTGTTCAACCCACATTAAAAAAACCCGAAAACTCGACCCAAATTTTCACTTTGGGTCTTAAGCATTTCGGCAAAGCACGTGACCTTTATGATTCAAGTTGGGTAACATCAAAATGGGACCTATTGACATCCCTAATTACTTCTACATGACTCAATATAATACGTAGAAGTAATTATTAGAAATAGGCCGTTGATATACAGACACGATTTTGATGGATCAAGAGTATTTAAACAACTTTTTTTTTCTTGAAGTCTAAAACTGATTACGTCAAGTATAATAGGTTTTAGTCAACTTATATTTACTATATCATCAGGGTTATGACACATGATAATGCATTCACCATTATTCGATGAAATAATGATAAGCCAAACGTGCATCATGACACGCGAACAACCGTTACAAGGTATAATTTAGATCGACTTCCTCCTTAATTTAATGGCTATTTGAGATAATTAGAGTACATAACGGCCGTATTAAGAAAAAGCAGGAAAATTCAACACATTATATTCTGAGTATATATACTCAGCCTGCACGTTTTGAAGGTCTATACCATGTTTTCAAATGACTGGACATGATAATATCGTATCATAATGAATTGATAAGAAAAAAAAAAAGAAAGCTAGTTGTTGACGCCTATATTTCGTTTTTTAATTAATTAGGTTTCTTTTTATTATTATTTATTTTTCCTTTTTCGAAAAAAAAAAGCAAAAACAGCCCCATTTTCCTCCTATTTCCCCTCACACGGGCCCTTAGGGCCCAGCCCAGCCCTTCTCTTCCCCCTAGGCCCGGCCCCTTCCTTTCTTCTTCTTCCTTTTGGCTTCTTCCCGCTTCTGCAACACACGCACAGAGGGGTGCGATGTCGGACATAAGGGCGAACGGCGAGCACGTGGGGGTGTCTAGCCAGAGGAGACACACCTTCAATATGGAGCTGCGACGCAAGTGGGCGGCCGAGGGGACTCCGGTTTGGCCGCACAGAGGACGGTCGAGACATCGTGGACCGCCAGTCGAACCTCCCTCGGCCGGCACCCCCTCGCCTATAAATAGGCCTCTCCCGACGACGGTAAGACATAGAGAAGCGGCGAAGGATCGAGGGCTACAGATCTTCGAAACCTCCCACTAAGAGACTTCAGAAGGGGGGCCAAGGACGAGCAGGCCAAGATCTAAGAGCTTGCGGCCGGAGAGGGTAGAGAGAGAGAGAGAGAAAAATTGAAGGGGAAGGGGCGTTGCGCACCCTATGCCGTCGTCACCGTCTCCGCCGCTCGCCGTCCGCCACCTCGCCACAAGTAATAAGGGTCGTCCTCATCACCGTAGCCACCATCACCATCGTCACCGTCGCCACCATCGTAGTCATCGCTTCCGTTGCCCCGGCGACACTTCGTTCCCCCCCTCAGCGCCTCGAATCGGGAACCCTAGGGTTCCCGATTTTCCGAGTCGCAACCCCAGGTCGTCAGGTTGAACCCAGGCTGTAACGAGCTGTGACGTCCTAGGGCGTCACGTACTAAGCGCAGGCATAAATTATTATTATTATTATCTTCCTTAAACTTGTAACCTCCTCTCTGGATATCTATAGTATTTACCATTGAAGGTTAGCATGTATAACATGGATTATTTAAAAGGGAAAAAGCCACCAAAAACCCCAAACTTTGCCCAAAGTGACAAATTTACCCCAAACTTTTTTTTGTGACATAAAAAACCCTGAAATTTGCTAATCGTGACACATTTACCCCAAACTTTTATTTGTGACACAAAAAACCCTAAACTTTCATTTGTGTGACACATTTACCCCAAATCATAGGGGCATTTTGGTCTTTTTACTTTTAAAAACTTTTTACTTTTTTTTTTTTTTTTTTTTTTTTTTTGTTTTTTCTTCCCTCCGCTGGCGTCCAGCGAGGGCTGCCCTCGCCGACTCTGCCATGGTCGGTGGAGGGAAGAGAGAAGAAATAAAAATTAAAAATAAAAGAAAAATAAAAATAAAAGAAAAAAATAAGACGAAAATGCCCTTAATGGGGTAAATGTGTCACAGTTTGTAAAGTTGGGCGTTTTTCATGTCACAAAAAAAAGTTTGGGATAAATTTGTCACTTTGGGCAAAGTTTGGGGTTTTTGGTGGCTTTTTCCCTATTTAAAATCTATAGTTTGTACTATGAGGTTATCCTACAAATATTCTACCAATTATTAATATAGACCAATGTATTGATGCACATAAATAAGATCACAAGAAGCTTCATTTCTTCTTAACATCATCCGGGCCTACAAAATTTATCAACCTAGACTCTTTCCATGTCCATCGCCTATATATGCAACATATTTATAACAAAAGTAAGGCGCAACAAAAGCCAGGGATAAGAGGGTGAGGGTGTCTACTTCATGAGTTCTCACACAAGCCCATGTTCAAAAGAAAACAAAAGATAGTCAGCTTCTACGCGATCAAAGGCGTCTAGGCGCCATCCATCCCAGCTCCTGCTCCATCATTGCTAAAAGGGATAGGGCCAAACATCACTCCATCATGCTTGACAAACCATGCAACAAACTTCATAGGGATCATCTCAACTCTACCATCATCCATCCACATCGTGGCCTAATATTTGGAGAAGGTTAGCTCAACATCAACATCATACACATCAGTGAAAGTAACTTCAATGTTCGATATCACACCATAACGAGCTAATGGCGGCACGTCCATACTATCAATCTGAAAAATGTAAGGTATGAGCAAAACTATGCCCAGTAAAGAATGATAGAACTCTAACTTACATAATCCACAACCATCAATATTACAAGGGAATCACAATTCAAGCAATTTAGGATACAATAAGAGTTGTCACAAGCATAGACAATTGAATATTAATACATCACATAAGTATCACCTTATATGCATCCATCTCCATACTTACCTTTTCAAAATCAATTTCATATCAAGATACAATGCAACAATAATGCATGAACTCACTCGCCAAATAGAATTATATTTAGTGTGCATATATAATCCACCCTTGAATCAGTCATAACTGGAACTCTATCGGCCTGATCGAGTCACTTCTAGAAAGTACGTTATCCGGACTTCCACAACATCTCTAATTGTGGGCATCTCACTTCGAGGCATCTCAGTATCACACAACTGAGGCATCCTTGATCACACACAAGGGCATCTCACTCCGAGGCATCTCAGTATCTCTTTACCGAGGCATCCAAGACCACTCAGCATGGGCATCCCAAACTTCCGGGGGCATCACCAGTATCTCATGCCGATGGGTTCATTCACTCTCTTAAGCACACGTTTCACACCACCACACCTTTAATTAATGCATTTATCGTATGCAAAAGAAAAGACTCCAAAGTATCTAAACTATATATATATATAATTCTCATGATCCTAGCACACGTGCGTGTCCAAATTATAAGATAAAATCCATTACAACATGTCCCATACCATGCCGAATGAATATTTATCCCATAATCAAGCACTATGCACCGCACACATTGCACTCGCATGATACCATATGCGCTTATATCTCAAATGATGTGTGAGACTTATGACTAATATCTACTATGAGCTTGTTAGACTCTATGTATGTATCATGAGTCAAATATATATATAGCACAGTATATATTATATGTTCTCGGGTTAGAACAGTTTTCTGGTTAAATGCACAGTTTCTATTTTGGACATAGAAGGTATATCGATTCCCGTCGAAACATTACCAAATTTTAGTACGTTATATTAGAGACATAGATCGACAACTTCTGTGAAGAAACTTAAGTTTGAATCTTATTGTATTGAGAGAAACAATTGCTTTAATCTTTACTAACACCCTGTACCGACGTCCAGATTTTATATCCACTAAGAAAATTGTTTTACTAATCAATTCTTCTTCATTTAATCTCAAATCTTGACATGTTATTCCTTAAGATGTGTTCTACAATTTTCATTAAGAATTTGAGGTCCAATTCTAATTAGGTAATTACCTCATCACTTCACTTAACAAAACAGCACACTCATACTTGAATTTCGAAACATGCAAGGTTCAAATGCAATGACTTCTATCTCTAAACTATCTCTTACTCAACTCAGATTAACCATAAAAGAACAACTACAAGTCATATCCTTCATAGCTTGGTTAGATCCGCAAGCTTTCTTGATGAAATGATGGATAAACTTCAACTTAGAGTTATATCTTTCCTTACCTTTGTTCAGCTATCAATACAACACAAGGACACTTCAAGATCAGCACCAAAATCTCGCATGCAAGAGGAAGAAGCTTGCTGTTTTGCCTTCTGGTTTCCTCACCGCTCGACCGAGAGCAAGACACGAAAGAGATGAAGGTGGGTTTCTCGGTTCTTGAGGAGAGAGAGAGATTTTCGAAAATTTAAGAAGGAAACATCCCTACTAACTAATCTCTAGGCTAGGCAAATGATGAGATTTGCTAATGATTATTTCTCTTTGCTTGTTTTGGTTGTGAAGGCATTGAATCCGTGGGTGGTGAAGAGAAAAACAGAGGGGAGGGTAGGTGTCGTGGCCTCCAAATGAGGGATTCTTTGCCATTTGTCATTTGATTTTAATTAGGTTTTTAATTCATGTCATTAGTTGCAACATTAGTTTCTAATGTTCTTCAATTAATTCCTTTCGTTTCTACTTGATTTCAATTACACAAAATCATAACATATATAACCATATCGACTAGTTAATGTTAGTCTAAAAAGAATCTATCACAAAATGCTAAAGTCAGAAATTTATGTTAGCATTACAATTATTAATCAAATTATCTTATTTATAATCTATGAACTTAATTAAAATAAAATCACTCTGGCCTAAAAATTCATCTCTGGCCCAACGAGCTTAATCTATAACAATCCAGCCCACTAAACTTACGAATCTAATAATCCCGAACCTTGACCCACTCAAACCAAGCCCAAAATCTCTCACTCGAGTCTAATTCGAAATAGTCATACGGCGCGCTTGCTCCTCAAGCCCATTTGATCCTCACGGTCCATCGGGTTCACTTCTTGGCCCGATTTAAAATAATCCGAACTCCTAACGATCCAATTACACTAATGAATGCCGGTGAAATTTGGGATGTCACACGGGCTAGGAATCGGGTAGGGCTTTTGCGCAAACCAAGGGCAGCTAGAAACCGAGTCATGAGGTCGGATCCGGGTCGGGCGCGGATCGAATATGAGAAGGGTTTTCGCGATTTTTGGGGCGCCGGAATCCGAGTCGAACCCAACCCACAGACCCGACCCGGGTTGGCTTTTCTATAATTTTAAATAATATTTTAATAAATAAATAAAAATAAATAATTTATTTTCAAAAAAATCAAAAAAATGATTTATTTTCGAAAAATATTAAAAAATAGTAAAAAATATTTTATTTTCCAAAAAAATCAAGAAAAATAAAAAATAATTTATTTTCAAAAAAATATTAAAAATATATTTTATTTTCCGAAAAATAAAATAAAATAAAAAATATTTCATATTTTCGAAAAATTGCCAAAAATTCATAAAAAAAAAAAAGCCAAAAAATCCATAAAAAGCCAAAAAGACTTGTATTTTCTAAAAATATCAAAAAAATCCAAAAAGTCCATTTTATGTCCAAAATAGAAAAAGACCCAAAAATGTTTTTCCTCCCCGAAAATGCATGGAAAATCCCTAAAACATCAACAAAAAAAACTTAGACTATTAAAGTCGTGAATTGGTAGACTTTGGAGAGTCCGGGCCTAATAAATTTAGCCAAACCATTAGCCTCTCGCCAACGCTCGTACCTAATCATGGGCGTCGAAAAAAGAGGTTGCAACGGCTTGGCGACTCCGCTGGGGAATTTGAGGACTTAGGCCTTTTTTGTCTTGTTTAATTTCTTTACTGACTTAGGTTTTTTTTTCTTTATGCAGGTCGGTAGCTTAGAAATTTATTTTAATTTTGCTTAAAATAGATTATCTTGTGATTATAAACTGTTGTGCATGTTTTACTGTTTTAACACTACACATGGCACACACAACCCGGTCGCCATAGGATATTTAGGATGGTGTCAAGAAAGATACGACCTCAAACGCAAGACTGCGATGTAGAGGTTGCCTTTCTTTTCCCCGAATTTCTCTAGCCAAGGTTAGGAGGGTATCTTTGCTAACACGAGACTACGACAAAGGATACCCTTTTAATTTCAACAAGCCTTTTCGGTTAGAAATCGAGCCACACATCTCATGTGCATGTCTTTGTGCTTGCCATTTTCTTTAAAAGCAAAGTAATTTATTTACTTTTACTCGAGTCTTTTTATTGGCCCATGGCAATTTATGGTAGGTTTTTCGAGTCCCGCTTTATATGCGATGGGAGAAGATGACATCCAGTTTATTCCCACTCCCAAAGCGAGCTCTTCAGGTGGTGGGGTCAATTGGACCAGTATGCCCAAGAGCGTGTGAAAGCCAAAGTCGGTCATCTTCTATCATTGATCCAAGTCTGTGTTCATCTCGAAGTCATACAGGCCATGGCACATTTATGGTGCCCAAAGACGACTACTTTTATGTCTGGTGGGTTCGAACTAACCCCAACTCTGGAAGAATATAGCATCATCACTAGAATACCTCTCGAGAATAAGCTTGTTAGGCCATCAACAGGCATTATCCCGTTGCGTGGGTTAGCACGACTCTTAAGAACTAAAGTCCATGTTATGAGGCAAATTCTTGAAAACAACCATAATACCTGCCCCCTAGCATTTTTGACTGAGCAACATCATATTACTGAAAAGTTTCCCACTGGGAAAGGCAAGGAACCTGTGTACGAGATCAAAGACATGGAGCCTGTTCAAGACTAGCGCACGACAGGACAGCTCCCCAAGCTTACTACAGGAGCTACGGTTCAAAGAATACCGACCCCTATCAACCTAGAAAGTGAAGTAGAGAGTGAAGCTCTAATATCTCTCACTCCCCTTGATAGAATCGAATTGGCGAAACGAAGGGCCTTACTCAAAAGGTCTGGACTAGGAGCCAAGAAAAGAAAGCCTAAACAAATCAATTCAACATTTACCACTGAGTATATGCGAAATTTGATAGTTGATGAGCCACCGCACCAAAACTTTGAGCATTCCCTGGAATACAACCCTGAAGGCTACCATCCCATAGAGTACAACCCTGAAGACTTCCAGTCCCTAGGATACAATCCCAAGGACTACCAGTGTTATACAAATGAAATCGGCCATTCATCGTATAACTGTTTCCTACCCTCACACAAGGTCGAAAGCCTGTCAGAAGAGGGAACATTCGTCTTTATCCGCTATGATCCCAATGAACTACTAAGCTCGTCACCTGACCATGAGGATAGCTCAAATGCCTCATCCTCGTTCGGTAATTTTGACCCGAAAGAAAGCAATGGGATAATCTCGGTAGAGTCCAGCTTCCCTAAAACACAAAAATTCACCAATACGATGAATATGCAGTGGGAAAACCAGTGGCCTAACCAAGACATATCAGGCCCGTCTTGCCCACATAGGATCATGACCCCCAGAGAAATGTGGATACCTAATCTCCACAAGTATAATAGCACGACTTGCCCCGTGGCTCATTTGCAATATCTCCACGCTGAAATGAGTCGGTACTATGGCCCGATGTCATTCACAACTCAGGCGTTCCAAGCTCTTACGGGATCTACATTGCAATGGTTAGTCACAGCAAGTATTTACCTCATAAAGGATTGGAATGAGCTGGCTTCCACATTCTTGCATCGGTACCAAAACCAAATTGGAATTGAGCTGCCTTCCGAGAGTTTGGCCCACTTCAGAAGAAGACCAATGGAGGATTTCCGAGCATATGCAGGGAGGTGGAAGGCTTTTATGATGCAAACCCACCCTCAACTGGCCAAAGAAGAATCGATAAAGCAGTTCATAGAAGCTTTGCTCCGCAAACATCGCTGTTGGCTGCATGGGTTACACTTTCGTAGCTTTAACGAAGTAGTCATCGCATGCGAATACTTCGAGTCTACTGGAGGCGAAGAATTCAAAGATACTTGACTTCAGAACCAGCACTATCAAAGCGCTCCTTTTCATAGGAGTTTTCATCGGTTTTGCTTGTTTCTTATCTAGTGTGCTACTATTGTATTTTCCATTTTAGTACTTTAATATATAGTTATAATATTTTTTTTTGAGAGCATGAGGCAGTATTCCAAACCAGCCCAGTGATGCTATCCAACCATGAAAAGAAAATATCATCCAAGGAGAATACTAAGGGCTGGGCTTCATCATGCTTTTTCTCCCCCAAAGACATTCTGAAAATAAAAAATATTTCATCACCAAAAGCTTTCGTCAAAACAAGGTGATAAATTTAACCATGTTTGTCTTTCTGACTCTCAGTTTATGTCTTAGAATATCATACCCTTTGACTTAGTGTAACAGAATGCATTTGAAACGGGCACATCATGTGAACAGACCAAATTCGAAGACACCTTTTCAAGAAAGCAGGGGCAAATAGGAAGGAGCATCCCGTTTCAAAAGAAGGTAAGCCTTATTCCCTTAATGTAGTATTGAGAATGACGTCCCCTCTCTTCTATTTACAGGATACAAAAGATGAGATGTAATAGGTACAGGCATACAGTTGAACTCAAAGCATGCACAACATGACTCTCTCCTGTCCAACTCTCTCCTAAACCGGAGGAATATCTTGTTGAACGACGTGCCCAAATAACTAGACGTTCTGGTTTCCAGCTTCAACGAACCCAGAGCATAAGGAAGAAATTTCTTCTCTTCCTTTGAATTGATTACTGTCAACAGGGAGAAAATCCAGACAGTCAAGGCGATCTATAGCCCCCACTCTAGACAATGACTCTAGAGTCTGGAAGCTTCACTCCGTGTTCTAGACACGTATTCTTCCAAAAAATAATTGCCATTAAAAAACTGGAGGTTTTTGATTATCCATCTCAGATTCCATAGAAGCTTGAGGTACGTGACTTTTTGCTCAATGCAACTATAGTCAAAGACAGAAGGAGAAATTCCACAGAAGGAAGGCGTTGAAGATGAATCAACGACGAGCAATCATGCATACATGGTCACAAATGAGAAAGGCCAATTGAAGGAAACGTTGAACTGTGTCGAGATAAAGAGGCCATCATCAACATTCAAATATCCTTAGGAGCTAGCATAGACAAACTCTGGGGAAGAGTAATTTGGTATCGTTTCCAATACTCCCACTATCTAAACCCACTTTTGATGTATTTTCCATATTGATAGGAAACATTGGGAATCAAGAACCAAACTTAATGGTCAATATTGGCCAAGTGAGGTTCATGAGAATGACCCGTATCGAATTCACCACTTCGTATAAAAGGACTTGTCATCCATAAGCCAATCAAGGAGAATAATTGACCTAATGAAATGGGAGACGTGGGACTTCGTGTCCTCCTCGTACTCCAGGTCCACTTAATCATTTGCAAACCAGTGAAGGGTAATGTTGTATCGCTTCCAGTTGTTTGACCTCTAAAAGAGTTCGCGACTAACGTGATCCCTCTTGTCTGTTGCAAGATCACCTAATTGTCAAAGATGTAGGAAACAAATCAATGAGAGGCATGTCAGACCATGATAAGCTCTCCCAAGCCAAATGGCGTCTCAAGTATCGCCAAAGCAAATGACAGAAACCTTTCAAGCCTCAAATCACGTGTGATCTTGGCCCTACCGATTGATCTATTTCCACATCTTCTCTTCTGTAGGGGCAAAAGCATAAAGGCCTGTTAAATCATTGATCAGATCCCCAACCCCAGTTGATCCTTCTTGTGTCATTTCCCTACTTAATAAGGACAACTCATTGACACCCCTTTGTGAATAACTCTTTTGATGTTCAAAATTCAACACATTTGTAAATAGAATTCCACCAACTAAACACCCCTAAAGTTGTCAATAGGGTTTCTTGAGTAAAAACCATTAATTTGTTTTGGGAGTACAAACTCTCTCATGCGGCATGCCTTCTCCAATGGACTTTTGCATGATGATTTTGTCTATCTAAATCACTGATTCCATAACCAAATTCCTCCTTCAACTTGCTCTTGTGCTCCAAAGTAAGATAAAACGATTGGTCGTGGATTGGATGAATGACTTGAGCATCGTGGGAGTGAGTATCAAATCCAGGAACGTGGGTTACATAAATATGCAAACAACAAGAGCAGCATAATTGTGCTGGGAAATTCACTTCTTTAACTGGAGCGCAGTATGTATGCCTGAATTCGTTATGGTGCTTGCAAAGATATGCCTCCAACAGGGGGATATCCTCTCTCCGGAAAATGTCCCACAACGCACCGCCTCTTTGCTTGATTTCTTGGTCTGAACAGAGATCGTTTCTGCGTTGGTCTTCTTCTTTTCCCTAGCATCCCTCACGGCCATTGAGGCCTTCAAGACCTCGATCTTGGCATCCTAATGCATCTACATTAAGCTCTTCATGTGCTTGACATTGAAGCTCCTTCACATCCTATGCTTTGTGCTTCTCTTTCAATGTTTTCACTGCAAATTGCTTGTCACACCCCGAACCCCGAGCGCACGCACATCCCACTGTGGTCGATCAGCTATGTGACGTTCCCAGGCACTCGTCGCCGACCCATTCATTTTAAATGCACATGCGGAAGCGAATTACTAATCCCATGACCTCAACAAACATGGGATAGAAAAACATGACAAAAATTTCCAAGCAAATACACTTTTATAAACACTTCAAGCTTATACAGAAGGTCTATGTCATAAAGAACTATTGAACCACCTATGCTCCTGACCCTTCCGCTTCAAGCTCCTAGCTCTTCACTCTAGGGACCTGAAAATGGTTATTCAATAACCAGTGAGATATAAATCTCAATGAGTTCCACCCCTAAGCCTCGGTTAGTACACCAACTCAACTCAGGGTATCTATCTAGAACAACCCCACCACAAGCAACAACTAATAGTCGATTCGCATACAACCTTACCTGGTATGCCATACCCTGCATGTTATAATTCAGCACGATACATGCAATGCACATGGCCATTAGATGATACATTTCATTAATCACATACGAGTCGCATTACAAGCGATTTCACCTAGTCATTGCCACACCCTGCACGTTATCGATTCATGTGTGCGTGTCATAAACAATGTGCTTAACTCCTGCATGACTAAAATCACAGATGCCATGATTCTCATGCATTCTTGCACATTATCACAGTTCATAAACACCATGCATATACTCAATGCATACAACAATTGAAACGCCTTACTCATCTCAGTCAATCACATGGGTCCTGATTATAAGACCAAATCATTATGACATGTCCCATTTTGTGCCACATAATTTCGTCTCATAATCCGGCGCATCAATAACACTCAGCATGCGTTCCAATTGTTAATTACTGCCACACATGGGCATAGCTTACTCGCAGTTCGGCTATCTACTGGTGTTTAGCTAGGCATCGTCTCCCCCCCGTGGAGCACGGCTTCGTCACTACGTCGACAGCATTCTCGAAGGAACATCGTCTCCCCCATTGGAGCACGGCTTCATCACTACGTCGACGGCATTCCCGAAGGAGCATCGATCCAGTCGGCCCAGCCTCTACTGCGACTAGCATCTATTGCGCGGGCATCTCATATAGGGGCACATCTAGCTCAACAGCTCAGGACGGTTCCTCATTAGCCAACACACAACAATTCATTATCGGCCCAGGATACTTTGCATTTCACTCAAATGCCTCGATTAAAATAGTAATCCCGGCCTCTTTTCTTCGTATTAAAAACATCCGCAAAAGTAGTCGTGCGTGGGTATACGTCAATTCGAACCAGAAAATTGATAATTTCATTTTTCAAACCCCATTGTTTGATATAATACTTAAAATCCATTTTCGGTGTCCAAACCCGACACCTGGGATTTTCTAAATAAAATCCAATTTTTCCAATCACCACACAATTGCACAAATCATCATTCAATTCATGCAGATGTTTATGCAATAACACATCCAATCACTTTATAGGATTAAACCCACATGAAATTAAACACTTTTCGTTCTCGGTGAACAGTGTTTTGTGAACAGTAACTTGTGAACAGTGCCTCGTGAATAGTGTCGAGTGAACAGTAATTTCCAGAATTTAATAAATGATAAATTAAACTCAGAAATCATTAAAATCATTAATTAAAACAATCAAACAATTAATTAAGCAAAACAAGCTTAATTAAACACATAAGCAAGATTAAGCTAAACTAATCTAATCTATCCATCTAACCACCTATCGTAGGGCTAATACAACTTAATTAAATCACATAAACTAGAATTAAATCTAACTAAACCAACCCTAAGCAAGTTTAGGCACTAATCGAAGGATTAGGAGCTAAACTCACCCGTTAAGCGGGCCGGAGACACCGATGCGGCGGCGGTGACAGAGGCAACGCTCCGGGACCTCTACCACGACGATCCAAGGTGGTCAAGCTCAACACAGCAACCACAGCCTCTGCTTCTCTCTGCAACTCTCAAAAACTGACTGTCGGAGGAGAAACGGCGTTGAACAGCTTGGCCGGAGCTCCGGCGAGGGGGTTGGCCGGCAAATGGCGGCTCCCGAGTGTCTTGGGGGTCTTGTGGGAGGTTAGGGGGGGGCCAAGGAAGGTCTGGAATGGGAGAAAAATGGCCGAAAACGCGAAACAGTGCAGGCTGAAGGCCGATTGACGGACCGGCGAGCGGTAACTTCAAAACGGCGTACCGGACGAACGGCAGCTTCGTTCGAGACGAGGTTGGGTTTTTTAGAACGGTCTGGATGTGCTCTTCGCAACGATATGTGGTTAGTTTGCTGATTCAACCGGAAAGACCACTTTTGACTCAAGTTTCCACCGAAAGGTCAGCTGTAGAAAAACTGTTCCAGACGGTCCGGTGACCGGTGGCTTGCAACGGCCCTACAGGGCGGCCGGAGGCTCCTTCCGGCAAACGAAGGGGTCCAGGAGGACGGTATGGATGTCCTGATGATAACGGTGGGTGGCTCACTTGCTGATTTGTCCGGGAAGCCAACAATCAACTCGGATCTTTGGAAAATGGTCTGCTGGAATAGAAACTGGAGGAAGGAAATGAAGGGGAGAGAGAGCTCCGTCGAGATGGGGACCAAATGAGGGAGAGACAGAGTGATGGGAGAGATGTCAAGGCCTCATCAATGCTTGCCCAACTCCCCATGCAAGTCCCCTCACCTTCTCTCTCTTCCTTTGCTCTTATCCACTTGCTTTTAGGGGCAATTTGGTCATTTCCACCTTACACAAATTACCAATCTAACCTTGGGCTGAAATTGGTGGATGGGCCTAAGAATTGGGCTTGGCCATGAATAGTAATGGCCTTGGGAATTGGTTGGGCTCAAATGGGCTTAAGTTTGGATCATGGGCTTGAAAGATGAATAGTTGGTTTAGGCCCAATGGGCTCAATTGCTTTCCTTAGGCCCACCTTGGTGGCTGTCCCACCTTGGGCCTAAGGCCCACATTGGCTTAGCTTAGCTCACTTCCTTGCGGGCTCGCTTTTTCGATCCGAAAATCCCTTTTTCAAATACTCGGCTTAACTGGCGCTGTTGATCGTCGCTGCAGGTTCATCCAAAGTCTGTCATGGACATTCCCGATAATTCGAAGCCCAATATTTAGTTCTCAAGCCATGTCAATTTCACCCTAATGCCATTTTGGAAACAACTCAGATTAATGGGTGGCTGTGAGGATTCACGCGTGACCGACTCATGCCAAACCACGTTCAAGACATCTTGACGCATGGACGTCCTTGACCGCATGAAATTACGGAGGGTAGATTCTTATTTTAAAGTACACGATTACTGAGGATCGACATAGGATCGTTCACGAGTTTGATAATAATAAACGGAATCGCCCGTTATTCCATTATGTTTTGTCCACAAATTGACTTCTAGTCGTCCTTAGAATCGGCCTGCCTATCTACATGATCGTCCTCACGCAAGTCTCATGGTCAAGTCGTTTTCCCAGGTCAAGTTCTTTAGTCGTACGAGTTCTGTCCTCATTAGCCTTTCCCATCAAGGTTAGTATCTCAGGAGTGATCAATTCCGAATGAGATCAATCAATAATGCATTAACGAAATTCACATTTATTCATCCCTTATAGGGCTCGAATTTCAGGATGTCACATTGCTACTCTTCACTTAAGGACACCTCTGCGGTATGCATAAGGATATTCACCTGCTAGGCGGGTAAAAAGGGAGGGAAGTCAACACAACGCATGCAAGTGGTGTGTCTGATCATGACAAATATCTATTTGCATGCCATCACCTCATTCCTAATAAATGCAATGCATCTTCACAAGTAAGCTATGCCATCTACTGCCTAACCAATGCAGCACGTTCTAATTTTGGTGGACGGTGCTTGGAATATTCCTTCATATCTGGAAAGAATGGATTACTGTACTGGATAATATCAACAACTTTCACCCCTAAATCATGCTTATGGCAACACAATTTCTCTGCTGTTTTGTCGAACACTTTCATTCACGCTTTTCTTATAAATGTTCCATACTTGGTAATAAAGTCATGATGATAACGAAACATTCAGTGATTCATGCAACACTTTTTAAAGAAGGCGCACCTCATCTGACATATCGCAGTGAAGCTTGGTCACAGAGTCACCCCTTCCTAACTCTTCTGCAAAGCCATAGGCAATATAGATCTTCGGTCCCATGTCTAGCTTCAAGACACTTGGTGGTAACTTTGTAGCCAGGTTGAGGAAGCTAGATCGAGGGTTGGTATAGGCATGAAATGGCAGTGCAGCTATGAACTCCTCACAATGGCGTGGCAAAAGATCCTCAAACTTGTCTGAAGGAGGCTAGTCTTTTAGCTTTAGCACCCGAGGCCAAAAGTTAGAATATATTTTCCCCTCTGAGTAGCCTTTGAAGAATTTGTGGGTGTTAATGTCCACCTAAAAGTTCAATCAATTGCCCTAAACAAAACATTCCAGGTATGATCAAAGATGATCTTAAATGCATGGAAAAGAAAACAACAAGTTTCTAGATAGATTGTAGAAAAATATGATATGATTGTCAATATTTTCGGTTGACACATTTATGGTGAGTACTTACTAAATTTTCCAAAAACATTGTCTCCCAATATCTCTTGCACTTATAAGAATCCTGAGTACATGGACAAGTAATTTTGTGTCTTTACATGTTATTTGAAAAACTAAAGGTGGGATAATGATATTTACTTGGCAAGCAGCTAGGCAGTCAATGGCATTGACTTTGGATTTTGAACTAGATGCTGAATCCTTATTTTCACATAATGCACGCTGCATTACCATGGGTTCCCAGCTCAAACCAGGGGTCTGCTCTAAAACATTTTGAACTATGACAGATTCACCTTTAATCCAATGACTTCGGAAGCATAGAAGCTTTTCTTCATCCAGTATTGCACTTGATGCTAGACAATATAAGTAATCATCAGCAGAGTTTCTGCATGCGGCTTTTCGTAGCATCTTATCCCCGGTTTCAGAGCAATCATGCTTCTGAGTGGTATGTTCGAATTTGCCAGATTTCAGCAAGTTTCTTGCTCGCAACTCAAGCCTTCTTATCTAATCTTTATCATGCATGCACTTAAGCTCTAATTTATGATTACCACATCTACCCATCTCACTTGGAGCGCAATTGATGCTCCCGTCCGTGTTAGCTTTCCATTAAATGGATTGAGCAACATGACTTTGAGAAGTTTCCATCTGTGGCATTGGATCCATGTCATGAATTGCCACAGGCTCTCCACCGTGAACATAGTCGTTGCCTCTGTTCTCGTACTGAAACTTCACCTCAGCACAAGAAGGAACTTCCCCCTGACAAATTTCTTGGTAGCAATCGAGACAAAGTTCAAAATGGCACTTTGGATAGCTTCTATGGAAGTTTGCAATTGAAGTAGCACAAATGTCGCTGCTCCACACCAAAAAAAAAAAGGGACAAATATATATTGTTAGTCACATAAGAATGAAAACACATGGAAGTATTGTGGTTTGTACTCTCCACATGTATGCTGAACCTCTTACCAGTAGACACGCTCCTGGTTTAGACAGAGAGACATCGGCACTTCAACCTCATTAGCTGGTGTTCCTGAATATATCTAATCATATAAATCACGTACTAACATGTGATAAAAGGGTAAGCAATTTTCACAATGTATACCTTGTATGTTGGCTTCAATTTGTGTCTCCTGAATTTGTTCTTCGCAAATTTCCCTTAACAAGGGAAGCAATGCTTCAATTAAGTACTTCAGGTGCTTAACCTTTTCATCATCAAACATGCTCACTTTTGATTCCTGAAATTGTATAACACCGCGCATTAGTCAGAAAAGAAATTAGACAAAATCTGATGAGGCATTTCCATGAGTAATGGTATGAAGCATCCTAAAGTTTCAATAGTTTGTTACAACCCATTAAGCACCTCAACGAATAGAATGCTGGTGGTTCAACTTCAGTTGTCAGCATCACAACAGGAAGCTACAGAACCTAACAAGTAACTAGACCATGAGGGAAGACCATGGGAACTCCCCCATAAATTGGGGCTTGTTAGTCTTACTGATTGTCAATTATCTTTGTTTTCGTTCTTTGGTAGTTACCAAGGGAAAAGGATGATGAGACATCTAGCCCATGACCTCTGAATCTAATTACAGGTGCACCATCAGTTGAGCAAGGCCTTATTCCTAGTTGATGAGAGATGAAGAAGTGGAAGCTTAGTGACCGAGAAGAAATATACAGTCATCACAAGCAATACTAATGAATATTGAAAATTGCACTATTGGGTCACAGGTTTGGTTTCCCTCTTAAATAACATACACTGCCCATTTCATTTTTGTCCTCACTACATATGTAATAAGATAACACATCTTTATGATGCCTCCAATGTGCAAGCAATGGCTGCAATTGCAATTTCTTCGGCACAATGGGCAAAGTTTTGCTATGTCTTCTTCTACCATCTGAGGGTACCTTTAAAGCAAAATCAGACTAGCCTCAATAAATATGTAGAGTTCAATTATTAGCAAGGTAATATTATCGAATTTAGTAGTAAAAAGTTTTAGCATTGCTTGATGCATTGGATACAATACATAGTCTGCTCACACTTGGTACATGGGACAACGGTCCTTCATTCTTTGTTCTCGCATTGGTGACCCACCGCATGCTTTTTTCCTTTATTCTGCTCAAAGCAAGTCATGGTTATAAATGAAAAGGAGGCCCAGAAACCTTTGTCCTGAAATAGAAAGCAACTTGGTGACACCTACTGGTAGATGAATGGACAACAAAGAGGTTACCTCGTACTTCCCCATCATCGGATCTCTTCTTCTGGGGGTTCTCATCTTGACTGGACGTGCTTCTTCCACATCTTCGCTGGATCCATCGTCCATGTACTCATCATCAGAAAGTCCCATGCTACAGTTTCTTCGTGGCTCCGTAGTTCGGAATTTTCTGGTTCTGCTGCCTGTTTGGGGATTTTTTGAGTTGGTGAATGTTGTTGATATCGCCATCTAGAACAATAAATTTATTCTGTCAATGCTTCCCCATTTAGTCCAGGACGACACATTCACTAAACTTCTCTTTGGTCGCACTCCTGCGCTTCCGTACAATATTTTTAAAATCCGAACACTCAGCAATTTCAGTTAACTTTCCCTTGTTCACACTATTATTCTCTGACACAACATCAGTTTTCTTTGCATGTGTCACCATATCAGGCTTCCCTCGAATTGCAATGCCCTACTATAATCCAAAACGAAAGACCACACGTGGGAGTGGCTTTTCTTTTGCAGCCAAGCGTTAGTCGGTGTCACCTCATGATTCCGGCCAACAGATCATTAAGAGAAAATGTTTTTAAAATAAAACAAACGATCAACATATAATTGCACAGGACGAGCTGTGCAAGGGAAACCAGCAATTCGACATGCACCGAGCAACAAACTCTTAGCTTCATATTGATTACAGTTCCCAAGATAAGGCAATCAGATGGGACATGTTCAGTTTGCAAACACTAGATAAGCTCCTCCTCAATTGATTAACGAAAAAAAGGAAATAATCGGAAGGAACGACTCAGCCACCCGTGTGCGCATGGAAAGTGGAAGCATCCACAATGTGGTGATCCAAAGCCACGAGCTTGCGCTCCAGAGGAGCAATCGCTAATCACCATTGTAGTTCTTTCAGCTGGTACGTTCATGATGGGGTGCGAATGGAACGCATTGGTTCACCTTGATGCGTTACGATGGAAGGTCACCAATGGAGGGGTACGAAGGGAGACGTATAAAATCTCCCGAACACAACCGATGGACATGTTGTCAATTCATTCACACCAAAATCTCTCTCAAAATTCCATCTTCAAGATAGGCAGGATTCAATCATCAATTTGAAGAACAGTTTGCATTTACGCCATGGAAATCGGGTGTTTTGCTTGTGATTGCATCCAGACCAACATGAGGCATTGTTGTTCGTGATTGGTTCCCAATTCAACGTTCGATCCGGGACTATTTGCTGTTTGCGCATTGGAATCAAGTAAGTCGTCTTCCACCGACTAGAATTCCTTCATTGGTATCAGAGCCCGATCGTGATTTCTACCTTGTTTTTCATTGAATTTTCTCGTTTACCTTTTGATATTGAGATCAAGAGTATCAATTCTACACTTGTTTGGATGTCTAATGGTCGGAATTACCATCTGAAAAACTCGAATTTTCAATCGGAGTGAAGAACGGACTCGACGTCGCGAACACCCGTACGGTTTTGGCCATTTTTCGATATAATTTTTGGGCCAAAAAAAAATTTTTGAATATACGGGATGAAAGTTCTCGTCGAGACGAGTCCAACGGTGGGTCGAACGCCGACAGAAGACGCCCAGACGCGCCCACACACGCGTGGCCGGGAAGCCGCGGCGCGTGGGCGCCACGCGCTGCACGTGCTGGGCACACCAGCAAACCGGCACGTGACGTCACACGCTGGTGGATGAACCGGTGCGTGACGTCACACGCTAGTTCGCCGAACCGGCGCGTGACGTCACGCGCGCGTCGGCAACCAACGCGAGCTGACATCATCCAACGGTCATTAACCATCGGGATGACGTCATCGATGACGTCACCGCCACTATGCGCTTGTTGGCCGGCCGGCGACCCGACCCGACCGGCGACCCGTTGACCCGACCCGGACCGTTGACCAAGACCCGTTGACCGGTCGGACCAGCCAGGAGCCTTTTGGCTCGCTGGCGCGTGGGCCACACGCGCCGCACACTCAGGCGGCGCGTGGGGGTGCATGCGGGGTCCGATTGGAGCGTGGTTGGTGGCGTTGGGTTCGTATGGATGTCCTCTACACTGTGGAATAATTCTTTTTCATTTTTGGATTTTATAAATGTATGAAAATGTGTAGGAACCCTATGTACGCGTATTTTTTTGAGGTTTAATGCATAGTTTATTCATTTGTAGCTTGTATTTTCTTGTAGTTTAGGAAATACAGTAGCTAGCTTATGTGCAAGTGATGTTACATATGATGTGCAAAGTTTAATTCAATGATATGAAGTATATAGTTTTAATATACTTGCAATTTTCTAGTTGTTAGAAAATTAGAACAATGGTAGGAAATCCATTACATGTTGAATTGTTTTTTTTTTTAATTATAGTTGAAGCATGATTGTTGTTTATACGTTGGTTATTATCATGCTATGGTTTTGTGTTAAGGAAAGATGTAGAAATTACATGAAGTCATGTAATTATTTTTCCTAGTGGGAGTTCGTAGGTTGGTAGAATTCGAAGGAATCCTCACCTAGAACTCAAAATTTGTGCAAATTAAAATAATTAATGATAATTGAACAATCGTACATAGAAATTGATTGGGAACATAGTGAACTTTTGTTTCTATGTCTTTTGTTGAATTATTATTATTTTATTTTCTTTTTGCTGAAAATTAAATGTGTGTTGCTCTGAAAAATGTGCTAGTATTGATTATGTGTCTATTATGTTAATGTGTTATAGAAATTGATTATGGCTCGGCATCCAAGACCATTGTGGCTGACCTCAATAAGGGTGAGAAGCTGAACGGTGACAATTATGATATTTGGCACCGAAAGGTTCAGTACATCCTTAAGGAACAAGAGGTTTTGGAAACCCTCAACCACACCATGGATGAACCCGAGCATGGAACTTCAGCTCAACACAGGGAGAGATCTAGAAGCTTATCAAGCTTGGAAAAGAAGAATAGCATTGCTCGCATCACGTTGCCGAGCTGTATGCAAGATGATCTCATGTGTGGGTTTGAAAGTTATGATAAAGCTCAAGCTATGTGGGTTGCCTTGAAGGATAAGTTTGGGGGTACATCTGCCACTAAGCTGAGGAGACTCACCATCAAGTTTGACACTTTCCGAAAGCGCCCAAATGTAACAATGAGGCAACATCTTCAGGAGATGTCAAACATGATCCGTGAGCTGAAGTCGGTAGGTCACTCCCTTACTGATGAACAGCAAGTTCAGGCTGTTATTAGGTCTCTTCCTGATAATTGGGAACATATGAAGATCAATATGACGCATAGTGAGAACATCGTCACTTTTGATGATATTGTGCGTCATTTGGAATTAGAGGATGAGCGCCTAGAGGATGCAAGATCCTCTACCCATGCTTATGTTGTTGAAACGAGTTCGCGCAAAGCTTCGGGCTTCAAGCGCAAGAGGAACCTTCAGTTCAACAACAAAGGGAAGATGACTGATCAGGGACCCAAGAGGGCTAAGACCTTCCGACGCAAGAAGCGTGGTGGGAAGAAGGACAAGGCCAAGATGGAGTGCCACAATTGTGGCAAGTTCGGTCATTTTGCTCGTGAATGCGCTGAGCCGAAAAATGTACCCTATTACTCCATTACTATGAGTAATGCTTTTGTTTCTAGTACTGTAATGCTTGCTGAATCTCATCCAATGTGGACTGTAGACTCAAGAGCAACGGACCATGTAGCTAGAGACCGAGAAGCATTTGTGGAGTATCGTCGGATACCGCCTGGAAGAAGATGGATATATGTTGGGAATAACTCAAGAGTTGAAGTGAAGGGTATCGGCACATGCAAATTAATCTTGCGTGGTGGTCGAAACCTATTCCTGCATGATGTCCTTTATGCTCTAGATATTCGACGAAACTTGGTCTCTGTAGTTGTTCTTCTTAGCTTAGGTTATGTATTGAATTTCCATGGTGATTGTGTTGATATTTTGTATGGAACAGTTTATTATGGTTCAGATCATGTATTGAATGGTTTTATGGTGTTAAACATTGACTATGATTAGTACAATGTTAATGTTGATGGTTGTTTTTCTTTAATTGCGTCTTCTGATAACATTGGGACTGATGCAAATACTTGGCATGCTAGATTAGGTCACATTGGGTTGCAAAGAATCCAAAGATTAGCTAGAGAAGGTCTTTTAGGGTCACTCACTAATGTTGATCTACCCGTATGTGAACATTGTCTAGCGGGAAAAGCAACTAGAAAACCATTCGGTAAAGGGACTAGAGCTGAATTTCCATTGCAACTCATACATTCGACATTTGTGGTCCTTTGAATGTGAGGGCGAGGCATGGAGCCTCATATTTCATTACTTTCATAGATGACTTCACGCGTTTCGGTTATGTCTTTCTGATCTCCCATAAGTCCGAAGCATTAGAATGCTTTAGACGATATATAACGATGGTAGAGAATCAGTTGAACAAAACAATAAAGGCATTGAGAACCGATCGCGGACGTGAGTATCTATCGGAGCAATTCAAGGCTCTTTGTGATGAAAAGGGAATTGTAAGACAATTGACTATTCCTTATACTCCACAACAAAATGGGGTAGCTGAGAGAAGGAATAGAACCCATTGGAAATGGTTAGGTCTATGATGGCGCAAGCAAATTTACCTATCTCCTTTTGGGGAGATGTAGTATTGACTGCTGCCTATGTACTTAACCGAGTGCCCTCAAAATCGGTCACTTCCACCCCTTATGAATTATGGACTGGAAGAAAACCAGACTTAAGTAGTCTACGTCCATGGGGATGTGCAGCTTATGTTCATGAATCTTCCCATAAATATGGCAAATTAGGCCCTAGAGGGAATAAATGTATCTTTATAAGATATTCTGAACACTCCAAAGGGTATGTGTTCATAGGTGAACAAGCTGATGGAAGTGTGACCGAAAAGGAGTCACGAGATGTCACGTTCTTGGAGAACGATTTTCCTAGTAGAGGTGAGAATGATAAGGATTTCCAATTATATGAGATGGAAGATCCTAATAATACACCCACTAATGTTATGGAGGGAATGAAGATTTACCTCAACATGAAAGACCTAGTGGGAGTGTAGCATCGTCTGGCGAATTGAATTCAAGAGAAATTCAGTTGCGTAAAAGTAATCGTAAAAGTATTCCTCGTCGTCGTTTTGAGATTGAAGGGGAAGCATTTATGATTGCTCATAAAGATGATGCCGAGCCTAAGACTGTTCAAGAGGCTCTCTCATCCTCTGATAAGGAAGAATGGAGAAAAGCTTTGGAAGACGAGATGGAGTCAATGAGGACAAATCATGTCTGGGACTTGGTTGATCTACCACCCAATCGTAAGGCCATTGGAAACAAATGGGTCTTTAAGATTAAGCAAAGGCCGGATGGATCCATTGAAAAGTATAAGGCTCGTCTTGTGGCGAAAGGTTATACTCAACAAGAGGGTATAGACTACGAGGAAACTTTTTCACCAGTTGTAAGGTTTGCCTCAATACATCTTATTCTAGCCATCGTTGCACATTTGGACCTTGAATTACATCAAATGGATGTAAAGACGGCATTTCTCAATGGAGAATTAGATGAGGAAATTTATATGAAACAACCATTAGGTTTCATAGCTAAAGGTCAAGAGCATAAAGTTTGCAAACTTCATCGCTCAATATATGGCCTTAAGCAATCATCTAGACAGTGGTATCTTCGTTTTCACCGAGCCATAACAACTTATGGTTTTACGATGATCGAAGAGGATCACTTTGTGTATATGTCAAGCGGTCTGAAGATAAATTTGTGATTTTATCACTTTATGTGGACGATATTCTGTTGGCTGGAAATGACAAGGTTATGGTAATCACCATAAAAGAATGGTTGTCCTCCAATTTTGAAATGAAGGACATGGGAGAAGCTGCTTATATATTAGGAGTTAAGATCGAAAGAGATCGATCAAGGAAACTCCTTACTTTATCACAAGAATCTTATATTATGAAGATTCTTGAACGTTTCAATATGCAGCATTGTAATCCCATTGATACCCCTGTCATGCAAGGCGAAGGCCTAAGTACTGAGATGTGTCCTAAGACTCCAAAAGAAATTAAAATAATGGAAACTGTTCCTTACGCTAGTGCGATCGGAAGTTTGATGTATGCTATGATGTGTACTCGACCGACATATGTTATGCCGTGGGATTGGTGAGCCGATTTCAATCAAGTCCCGGTCCAGACACTCGGAAAGCAGAAAGAGGATCCCGAGATACTTGAAGGGCACTATGGACTATCGACTTTGTTACCAAGGGAATGATTTACGCCTATTAGGTTATTCGATGCTGATTGGGGTGGAGACCGGATGAGCGTAAATCAACTTCTGGATATGCGTTCTTGCTCAATGGATGTGCAATTTCTTGGAATAGCAAGAAACAAACATGCATAGCCTTGTCAACTATGGAGGCTGAATTTATTGCGTGTTCTGCCGCAGTGCAAGAAGCAGTATGGCTAAAACGTTTCTTTGAAAATTTAGCCACTGTCACTGCGATTCCAAGACCGGTGACAGTTTGTTGCGATAGTCAAGCAGCCATTGCCTATGTGAAAGATCCCAAGTATCATGGAAGGACGAAGCACATTGACATAAAGAATAACTTCATCGAGATATTATAGCGCAGAAAGAAGTGATTCTACAATACATTTCAACCAATAGAATGGTTGCTAATCCATTTACGAAGGCTATTCCTAGAGACATATTTTTGACCCACAGGATGTCACTAGGTTTGCGTAGGATGTGATATGTGTTATTGTAGAGGATCATTGTTTTATGTATTTATAGACATATGTATTGTACTTGTTTGTTTATTAATGACTTGATGTTTTATCAAAAAGTACAAATCCATTATGAGACTAGCACAAGCACACATATATTATTGGAAAGTATGTCAAAGCAGGTAATGATTGGCTTACTCACACGAGCAATCGCCTCAAGTGCTATAGTTAGCACGTTGAGATGAGACGTTATGTACAAATAAAGGCTGAAGAGCAAGTCTAGTACATAAAATATGTCGCCTTGATTGGAGTCAAGATGAGGTCTGTGATTTATTTAAGACCGAACACACAATCATGTATGCCTGTAAGATGCCGGATGCGGGTACTTAATTTGGCGCTATAGAGAGCGAGCTAATATAGCACTCGAGTTAAACATGAGTACGTGAGAAGCACGTGACTATGTTTAGGCTAAGATCCGTATAGTGGATATATTTAAGAAATGACATATGCTCTTATAGAAAGAGAAATCCACTATAGCATGTAATTCATACTACATGTGCATTGTTCGACCGAAAATGGAAGGTGAGTAAAATTATCCCTATTTACTCATTGCGTGAGCCCTTGAGGTAATTTATAATTTACCTCAATTCGTGCCCTATCTATGTTCTCGAAATGAAAGATCAGTGTTGCTACTTTAGCATGTTACGGGCGGTCATGAATAGATATGGCCTATGGGACGTGTCTAGGAAAGCAGTTGTTCTAAAATTAAGAGAGACATGAGTGCGAAGGAAGACTATTGTTGTTTTACATCTGTCACATGTATTTATCGGTCGACCAATTATATCGCCTTATGTGGTTGCGGATATAATTGTAAATACATGATGTTTGAGGATAATCAAGTATAGCCTTTAAGGGATAGGTATACTTGAATTGATGTAACAAGATATGTCAGGGCACTGGAGACATCGATTGTTTATTTTTCTTTTCGGGTTGTAGCCATTATGTCATTCCTAACAGGTGCATAATTTGAGCTCCCAAGTGCAGGTATACTCACTGGTCGCACGGCTTACTTGCTAGTATGAATTGTTCTGTAAAGTTGATGAATGATTGAATGCCTTGCCTTATATTCTTGATAGAGCGCTATCAGGTCTATCATGTCCGAGTGGGAGATGTAGTTCTTTCAGCTGGTACGTCCATGATGGGGTGCGAATGGAACGCACTGGTTCACCTTGATGCGTTATGATGGAAGGTCACCAATGGAGGGATACGAAGGGAGACGTATAAAATCTCCCGAACACAACCGTTGGACATGTTGTCAATTCATTCGCACCAAAATCTCTCTCAAAATTCCATCTTCAAGATAGGCAGGATTCAATCATCAATTTGAAGAACGGTTTGCATTTACGCCGTGGAAATCGGGTGTTTTGCTTGTGATTGCATCCAGACCAACGTGAGGCATTGTTGTTCGTGATTGGTTCGCAATTCAACGTTCGATCCGGGACTATTTGCTGTTTGTGCATTGGAATCAAGTAAGTCGTCTTCCGCCGACTAGAATTCCTTCAACCATTAATTTAATCAAAAGGACATGAGTTTATGGCTAATTTAACTTTCTTCTAACCTGGAAAGAGCGAGAGGGGAGTCTAGATGCTTCTGAGCAGAGGAAATACTTACTGAGCGTTGTTGTGACGACGCTTGTTCCGTTTGTGTGGAGGTGTTGTTGTGACGACGCTTGTTCCATTTGTGGAGGAGGCTAGCGGAGGAAATAGGATTCTGGGGAAAAAATAACTCTGAAAATCTGTAAACAAAATTTTAAATCTTGACATGAGATAAAGGCAAATTTAAAGTTTTAAGCTTCAGGAGATAAGGGAGAATTCGATGACAAAACCCAGTAGTAGTAAAATCACTCTTTTGGTCAGAAGGCAGGAACCTCTCTGTGTTGGTGTTGATTGTTTCATATAAAACTTTGAAGGAAACTTCCCACGAGGCGGAGGAGCTGCTGAAACTGCACGTGTTCTCAATCAGCTCCCCCTCGTCGCACTCGAAGGTTGCCTCCGATGCGTCGCCGTCCGCGAGAACTGGACGAGCCCTTGCTTGGGTCCTTGCAACTTGACCTCGAGGAGGATGGAAGCAAAAATGCGAATTGGGTATTGGCTAGTTTCTAGTTGGTTTTGAGTGTGCATGAAAAATTGGAGATTTGAGAATAAACGTTAGAGATTGGAGAATAGAGTTAAAGAAATTCATAAATAAAAATACACAAATATAGTTGATGGCAAGGTACAATGTAATTTCTAAAGGTAAGATCCAAATAAGTATTTGGTTTTTTCAAACATAAAAACATCATAATAGGCGCCTAACCTAACCAGAGCTCTATTATTGTCGACATGCATGTGATGTATTTATATTCTTTGAACTTGAACTGCCGTAATAGCCAGCCGATTGATGCCCTTTTGACCGTTAATTGATTAAAAAAAACAAAAACAAAAAAAAAAGCAGTTTTGTTGTTTAGCTTGTACAAGGTCAGATCATTCTTTGGGCCCTTTGGCCATGATCAAGCACATACAAAAATAACGCTATTAATTAAAAAATGATTTATATTTCAGGGATTCACATCAGAAAAATAAACTATATATAAAAAAAAAAAAAAACTCTTTAGGAGCAAAGATTGGGTGCCTTTGTCATCTATCCTTCTCAAGATGATAAATAGATTTGCCCCCATTGTCGCCACACTTATCAAGAAAACAGAAGAAGATATCTATAAAGAAAACTAAAATAAAGGAGTGATTTCTGCAAGACATCCTAAATTTTTCCCCTGATACACCAATTCTTGAAGCTCTTTTTTATTTTGTTTTTCCTGATGCCCATTTTACTAAAATCAATTAAAATATTGGGAGCTTGGAAGAATGATATATGTATTTATTAGACTAAAAACCATTGGTTGAATCAATTTGCATTCATCAATATGTCCATTTTCCAATATTTTCCAATATTTAATTCAGGAAGCACTTTTAAATAGTTATGAATTCAAATTAATAGATAAATTTTTAATAATAAAAAATAAAATATGAATTTATTTTTCAACTTACTGTAAACCCATAAAAATTTTATCCCAAAATTTCAATAACTAAGAAAAAAAGAGGAAAGAGATTATTAGGTAGGAATGTGGAAAACTTGCTCTGCATTTTTTTGGCTTCAAATATATTTTGGTAAAGTGGACGTAAATTTGGAGTAAAAAAGGGATAATTGCCCAAATTTTTTTGATGTTTGTAAGTGGTCAATTAGATAATGTAGTTATACTACCCAAATTATCAATAAGAACAAAAAAAGTAAAAAAAGAGAGAGAAGGATGTGAAATATATATTTAAAAGATAGAATACATTTGATTCATTTTAAAGCCAAATGAAAATGTCCAAAGCACCACAGCATCCATTTTGAATTTCTTCTTTAAAAAAAAAAAAAAACTAATCTTCCAACCATTGATAAACTCCAGTAGAAAATTAAAAGGAGTAAAAGTGCAGGATAGGAGCATATAGTTCATCATAAAAACACAAAATCCTGTCGAATTAGAAAGAGTAGGCTTAAAAAAGAGACTATTGAACCTTGAGAGAGAGAGAGAGAGAGAGAGAGAGAGAGAGAGAGAGAGAGAGTAGAGAGAGAGAGAGAGAAGGATGTGAAATATATATTTAAAAGATAGAATACATTTGATTCATTTTAAAGTCAAATGAAAATGTCCAAAGCACCACAGCATCCATTTTGAATTTCTTCTTAAAAAAAAAAAAAAAAAAAACTCTAATCTTCCAACCATTGATAAACTCCAGTAGAGAGAGAGAGAGAAATATATATTTAAAAGATAGAATACATTTGATTCATTTTAAAGCCAAATGAAAATGTCCAAAGCACCACAGCATCCATTTTGAATTTCATCTTAAAAAAAAAAAAAAAAAAACTCTAATCTTCCAACCATTGATAAACTCCAGTAGAAAATTAAAAGGAGTAAAAGTGCAGAATAGGAGCATATAGTTCATCATAGAAAGAGTAGGCTTAAAAAGAGACTATTGAACCTTGAGAGAGAGAGAGAGAGAGAGGCAATCAAGGAAGGAGGAAATAGAAGTATTATCATTGGCTCTAAAGTGTAGTATTTCAAATTACCTCCAAACCTATCTTAGCCTAGAGGCCTTTAGAGAGTTTTTGAGATGTAATTGCATCTCCCTAACCCTAAAGCATTCCAAAAAAATTTCTCTATAGTTTTGCAATTTTTTTTTCCTCCACAAAAGAAAAATCATGTGAGGAAACTTTGTCAAGACATCTTCACAATTTGGCCATCAATGTCCTTTGCGAATGTACTAAAAGAAAATAACGTAATAGAGTTTTATTCCTCCCTTAGCATGTATTTGCTCTGTCGCATGATTTGACCCTATGGCAACCTAATATAGAAATGAAACTGCTTTATCAAGAAGGCGAAAAATAGAGAAGTTAACGTCATTGATTGAACTAATGATAGCATTTATTCCTAATAAAAGGACTATAAAAGAAAGTGCTAGCAAGTAAGCTCTACGCCCAGCATCTTGGTAATGGATCCGCAAGTCGTCGACCCAAAGGTATTTTTGAAGACATCGATAGAACAACTCTGCTTGCCAACACAAGCCTACAAGATTCCCGAAATATACAAATTTACATAAAAAAAATTTATATTTAAACCCTAGTGATTTTGCAACAAACGCTTAATAATCAGTGTATCCACATAAATAAGAAGCCATCATTGCAGAGCGTCAAGACAATATAATAGTCAGATTCTCAAAATTCAGAAGTTCGTCATCAAATAGAAGCTGGAGGAAACCAGAATAAAAGAATGAAGCCGGTTTTGTTGCTTTGCCAGACATGGAAAAAATGTCACCCACAAGTTACTGCCTTATAAGGCAAATAGAAAGAGGACAATGAATCACATGACTAAAGGCTGTATTTGTTGTGTAAGGCTTCTGCATAAAATGTGTACATACAAGAAATGGAGAATCATAACTCTCCTCCGTAATTCTATAATCTTATGCAATGTAATTTTATCTGCTTGGAATCCAGGAAGTGCACGCACAAGAAATGGAGATCGTCACATAGAAGATAAGAAGGTGATTAGAACATTATTGAAGAAAATCTAGTTGAATGAAATTGAGATTATAACAGGGGCTTAGTTGTTGAATAAGGAACTTTGTTAAATATCGCTCTTGTTGACATAAGGATAATAAATAGCTCTTGGAGATAATCATCATTATTATTATTATTGGGAATGGGTTTGGACTGGTTTACCTATTCAACCTATTGGCCCGACCCATATACCCGGATCCAATTCTTGTAGGATTAAAAAACGAAAATTTTCCATTGATTTTTTTTTAATGATTTTTTTAATTTCTTATATCCTCTCCCTTTTGTGTTTTTGTCTATTTTGTCATTTTCCCCTGCACCTTCTTTTCCAACCTTGCACCTTCTTCTATCCCCAGATCTTTTCACTTGAATTATCAGTGACGAATCAACCTCTATACACATCGTCGCTGGCAATACACATCATCACCAAACCGACACCAACTAACGATCACCTACTCGAACTGACGGGCACCAAGTTCGGCCGCTTACTCCAACGACCGCAACTATCGATGGAAAATCTCCCGGTTTTCTTCAGTCCTCCTCCAGCCCCGAGAATCTTTCTGGTTTTTTCTTTAGTCCAAGCTCCTTTTCTATCTTCCATGGCTGACGCCATCCTCTCCTCCTTCTCGTGCGAGCCAACGTCGCTCGCGCGAATCTTGCCCGTTACTCTTTCTCTCTCATGCGCCAGCTCACCTTCTAGAACACCTAGGGTTTTGCTTACGTCACGCCCTTTTATTTTCCTTCGAAGCAAGGTTAGAAGGAGGCTGGGCTGGGCTCTTTTTCCTTTTTAATTTTGATCTGGGCTGGCTGAAACCAGCCCACTCGATTTTATTTCTATATTCCCCTTTTTTCTTCTTCTTTTCTTCTTTTTTAATTTTAATTAATTTAATTTATTTTTTATTAAACTTTTACTATCTCCCTTTTTTTTTTGTTTTTATCTTATCCATCTTTTTTTTAATGTATTTTTATAAAATAAAATAAATACCTAAAAATCGACAAAATTCATGTGTCAACAATATAATATTGTGTTTTTAAAGGAAATCTCTCTTCTTCCCCTACTTACTGTGGAAGATAAAAAGTTATAGAAAATGACATGAAACTAAATTAACTAAATCAATGATAATAAAAATATATAGTGCTAATAATTTTGAACTATAATTTGCTAAAATTTGATAAATATAGCCACTTTAATATATTCAATGAGGTATTTGAATAAAAAAGAATAGACAAGTTAAATGAAGAAGGAAAGCGTCTCAATAATAAAAAGGTAACATGACAAAAATTGATTACTAGTCTTATATATTAAAGGGTTAATTTATATGAAGTCATTTAGTATTATCACTGTTGTTGTATACAAAAATTGAGATTGTTCCTAAATATCAAATTTAGAGCAGATTCGATCACTCCACGCTTTACTTGTTAGACTCTTTAAGGTGTATTTATCAACCGGAATTGTCCATTCTCAGTCATGATTCATGAAGCATTAGGCCCCCGAAGACCAAAAGGAGTAAGTCGAGCACTTCTGGACTTAAAATGACTGAGGATATTATAGCACAATGGCTCATTCCCATTGGGTTTACGATCGTCATTACTTTAATGATTCAATTCAATTAGATACTATTGTCTAAGAGGAACGTTGACTGAACTCGATTAGAAAGTAAATCTAATTGAAGCTTGAATTCAAATATTAAAACTACTATAAATTTAAGAAACGATATTATTTATCTATTCCTAATATTGACAATTGTGAATTTGAGAAATGATGCAGTTTATTTTTATGGCCCTTCCCCTGAGCTGGATATATTCTTTGTATCTACGTGAAGCCAAACAATAACCATGCGTGTTGTTGTCATGTTCTATGTTGTTATCGATATCTGTACTTAAATGTATTTGTACTTCTTGTTTTATTATAGATTTATCAAATAATCCACGTAAATGTGAGTTAAATTCAAGTATATAATGATTATACTATAAATATTGGGGGACCAAAAAGGCATTGAGGAAAAGTCATGTGAAGGGATTTTCTTTAGGTCATTTAGATTAAAATGAATGGCGAGGATATATTTAGGACCAAACGAAGAATACCACGAGATACCTTTACCTTTTTTTTTTTGGCAAATTAAGTTACGAAGCCCTATTGATAAGATTCAATTTCAATATAAATTGGTTATACTTAATTTCTTTAAGAGATAGCGATAAGTCACCGATAACTCAATTTTAGAAATATTGACATTTTTCATTTGAAGAATGCAAAATTAATAGAATCTTTAAATTTGATTTGTCATGTATCCAGCACACATTGCGATATAATGAATAGAGGATGATAACTATTAAGACTACAGTCTACATTACATTAGGATATTAAAACTGTTTTTATTCTCTAATAATATCATCTCGTTGTTTATCTCTCTCTCTCTCCTCCCTCCGATGTGTGCGAATAATCCTTTTCTTTGGTTTTTTTGATTTCTTTTATCTTGGATGTCAAGTTATCAATTTGGCCCAATCGAATTTTATCGCTTTTTGCTTTGTAAAACAAATAAAGCCAAAGAACTTTCTTTTTTGGAAAATTAAGTTACAAAGCCCTATTGATAAGGTTCAATTTCAATATAAATTAGTTATACTTTATCTCTATGAAAGATAACAATAAGTCACAAGTAGCTTTAATTCAAAAATATTGACATCTTTAATTTCAAGAATGCAAAAGTAACAGAATAAACACGTTTGTATCGCATACAAACCTCAGATAGAGAGGGACCACATCAGTGACACCAAGAAGACTCTGTTCCACCATCGCTGAAGTGAGGATTTCTCTCAGGTTAGTCTTCTTCTATTTCTCGCTGACGTTCCACCAGTATTCACGAAAACCAGAAAGATCGTTGAAGTTTCTTGATAGTTTCTTGCGCATCAAGCACTAATTCATTGACACCGTGATCACGATAGCCACCCTGGATCGCCCAACATATCTTCGGCTACAAAGGGAACGCATGGCGAAGCGTCTGTTCTCGACCACGACGACTCAGAGCCGGCGCCCAAGGCACGATGATCCTCTCACGTCGCATGATGGAAGAGATGAGGATGAAGATGGAAGTGAACTTGAGGCTAATTTGGAGGGTGGGCGAGAGGAGAAGAGTGCGAAGAATGCGAAGAGGAAGGAGGAGGAAGAGGACTTAGAGGTGGAGTCTGTTGACGAGGCGAAGCCGATCGGCAAGCCGATTAGGATTTCCTTCAAGAGGAGTGAGCGGAGGAAACATTACAAGGCATTCGAATACGATGGAAAGCAATATGATCTCGTGAGTATTTTGCTTTTTATTAATTTTTCCTCAGGGATTCTACATTGGATGGGGTCGTTCATTCGTTCTTTTTGTTTTTCATTCAAGTTGTTCACGATTTTTGCATTGGTGTATTAAGAATTGGCTTTTCAAGATATCAAATTTTACCTTCTTTTTTTCTTTGTTTTAGTGGAAAAGACAACTTCACTATGGGTTTCTTGATGTCTCCTTCGACGAATTGAGTTTCTTTGTTCTATATGATCATTTAGGTTCCGTAATTTACTGAAAGAGAAACATCTTGCCTTTATTAATTTAGTAACGGATCCAGCTAGGCTACCTTTACTGTTATATTGACATTGTAACTGTGCTTTTATAGCCACGAATAATTCATTATACTAGTTGGACTTATTTGGGCAACCGGAGTACAAATTTCCAAACTTAATTATTAACAATGGCCCTTATGCTCCAAAATCACAAAAGCTCCCTCTAAAAGAATTAAAAAAATCAGAACCCTATCATTTAGCAAAATATTAAATAACTATAGGGAACAAAAGTTAACGTAAAAGTATGCCTTTCATATTTATTTTAATTTTCATGCTTTGTAGCAATATTTATTAGTAAATGTCATGTGTAATTTCTAAAAGAGAAATTGAAATTTTAATAAAAATCAATAAGTAAAAATTATATGATTATATTGCTAACTATGTGACTAACTAGAGCGAGACACTATATATAGTGATGGTGCACTTCACAATGGCAAATGAAAAATCATAGAACAAAGAACGAGACAAAATATATTGTAAACTTTAATTCTAAGGTGCAATTTGAAAAATTCATAGAAACTTACTAAAAAAGTAAAATTGAATAATATTTTCAATCAGATTTGTCTTTGATTCCATGTGCTGTTTCTGATTTCATATTTCTCACATTTGAGGAGTTGTTTTTGTAGACTAGCTAGTCTCACCAAAGCCTGAAAATAGTAACATGTTTTAATACTATACAGATGAGATAAACCTTGGGAATTCTAATGCTAATTATTAAGTAGGATAATATTTCTTTAACTTGCAGGAGGTTAATACTATATAGATGAGATAAACCTTGGGAATTCTAATACGATAATTATTAATTAAGATAATATTTCTTTAACTTGCAGGAGGATTAGCCATAATTTAGTAAGTTTTTTGTTTAATTATGCGTAATCTTGAGTGAATAATCTTTCTTATGTTATTTTGAATAACGTAACTTCAATTGAAACCGGATGAACAAGTCATCCGGTTTCCACGAAATGCTTTTGTGGCCAAGACTTAACCGTCATTCTCTGTAAAATGCGAGCACCATTAGTTTAATCATTATGCTTTAGTAAAATTATATTTTCGTGCTTTTTTTTTTTTTCTCTAGAACACGTGTTCGCATTTGTTCTATCTTGTTTGCTGTTATAATGTGGAGAAAGTATGCATGGCCTCACCCAAGAAAATCTTCCCATTGAATGGGCAATTAACTTTCCCTTATCGACATATTGCGTTCCTTTGGTCTATACGATAATTTAGGCTCCACAACCCTATGAAAATTATATGTCTTGCTTCCATTAATTTAGTAAAATAATATTCTCATGCTTTTTTTCTTCTTTTCACTCTAGAACACTTGTTGTCATTCGTTTGCCTGTTTGTTCAATCTTGTTTGACATTGTAATGTGGAAAAATGTATGCATGGCTTCCCCCAATAAAATTTTCTCACTGAATTGGCAATTGACTCCATCTCCTTTTCCACAGGACTAATCCAAGATAAACGCATAGATAACTTCATGTTATGATCCTCTTTGGAAAAATATTCATCTCTCCCTTTAAGCAAATTTGGAAGTCTTTACTTTCCTCCTTCCTCAAACTTTTGCTTAACTGTTGTTCTTTCCATATTATGGCTATCATTCAGGAGGATACTGTGCTTGTGGTTCCTGATGAGATAACCCAAAAACCATATGTGGCTATTATCAAGGTAACTCCATTTTTGTTCAATCATAACGAATCAAATTAGAGGATGATGATGTGTGTATATATATGCTTTGTTTATTAGTCAACTCCCTCTAAACAGACTTTTGTTACATGAGCATTGGTCTTCTTATTGGGCAAAAGATTCTGCATTATGGTGGCCGATTTTTTATTTTTTTTGGTTACTTGAATTTTGTCTTCTCTCTTTATTATTTATAAAAACTTTATTATTTTTAACCATTGTAGAAGAGTTTGTACCGTTAGTTGCTATTATGTTTTGTCGAGCAGTATTTAATTAAACACTCATCATATGGTTATATAGGATATTGCGCAAACCAATAATGGAAGGATGATGGTTATAGGACAATGGTTCTACAGACCTGAAGAAACGGAGAAAAAGGAAGGTGGGAGTTGGCAGTACCATGACAACAGAGAGCTTTTTTATAGTTTCCATCGAGACGAGATTTCTGCAGAATCTGTGATGCACAAGTGTGTGGTACACTACGTTCCAATTCACAAGCAACTCCCTAATCGAAAACAAAATCCTGGTTTCATAGTGCAAAAAGTTTATGACACTTATGAAAAGAAGTTATTCAAGTTGACCGATGATGATTATGAAGTCAACAAACAACGTGAGATAGATCTTTTCCTTCAAAAACCCTCAAAATGCTTGGGAGATCTCCCGGATATCGATACAAAGAATGCTCATGCTAACCAGGAATATCAATTGAAGAGAAAAAGGAGCTTCCAAAGAAGGAATGTGTCACCTTTGGATGTCTCTAGAGAGGAAGATTCAACAGCCAAATCAGATCGACGCTTTAAAGCTGAAACACCAGGAAGTTCTACAGGTAATGCCTCTAAATACTATGCCATTTTAGTCAGGTTTAACGAACTAATTGGAGAAAGCGCTTGTGATAAATGGTTAGAGAGGCTTCTTCAGGTTGTACAGTATGTGTGCACTTCTGAAGGAACTAATGATGAAAATGGAACTAAATGTTGAGAACAGAAAGTGAAGGCATGGATGACAATTTTATTTTATTTTTAAATACATTTATTTTCACTTGGGAAGTGGGTGAGCATCCTTTAATTTGGTCAAGGTACCAGCAGTAACTGCCCTTGAGAAGGCTTCACATCAAACCCTTTCGTCAAATTTTCAGAAATATAATAAGAAGTTGAGGCAGCTATTTTTCAATCTGAAGGTAAGAAATTGTTTGGCCTGTTATGGGAAAATCACCAGCATTCTAGCCCAAATCTAAGCACACATCCATGCAGGAAAAGCTCGGTGGTTTGTCAGTTCATTTTGCTGAATAAATTTTCTAGAGAAAGGTATAAATGTGGTTTCTATACTCTTTTCTGATTTTTCTTGCAGAATAATGCGCTTCTAGCCCACCCTTTGTCAAATGGAGAATTGGAACCTTCCAAGATACTGAGCATGTTGCCTATGAGTGGAAGATATTCTATCTTCTTGATTCAGGTGCTTGTATTATCAAACTGGATGGCTAGCATTATTCATGCCAATTTCTCAATTATTGGTCAAAAAGAAATTCTCATTCCCACCAATGGCATCGTCTAGGCTCCTGGTTGCATCTAGATTGGCCTTCAGACTCTTGTTACTTTGTTTTTAGAGAATACTATGGTACATTTTTTTCCTACAAGACAATTTTCATGTAATAATTTGTTGCTTTAGAACTGTTCGGACAAATTTCTCTACTATATTCATATGTGAATTCTCTCTTTAGAATTCACATATGAACTTCTCTTTAGAATTTTACATATAAAATTCTCTTTTCTCTTTAGTTTTGTTGCGAAGGCTAGAATGAAAATGGTCTTTCACGAGTTTGATTTACATGAGTTTCATCAAATATAGAATTGGATGTTCCTTTGAGCAACAAAAGTAAATACGTCAAGAGACTCCAAAAAAATATGGGCAACAAAGAACTCGACCCATTTTCCGAACACCAATATCCTTTGACTTAAAATGGAGGAAAGAAAATGGAAAGGGACGACACGACATTATCGTCTCATCTCAATGCATAGAAAGGTGCTTGATTCAGTTGCATCATCAAGGTGACATACAATCCCAGAAAGATCATCTATCGCACTCTGTCATGAGCTGCATTACTAGCGTAATGCTAGCATATGGACGAGAAATTTTGCTCCCGTTAACCTGACATTTTTCCTGCAGCGGACTTCTCAAATTCTTATTGGCTGAAATGCAGAGATTCATTCAGAGAAGCATCAAGTAGATTTGCCATTCTCTATGCCACGACATATCCCCACACTTTTGTAAAAAGAGTTTAAGCACCCTCAGGGTACTTCCCTAGAATGCAATATGCAACTAATGTTAAAATATTCAATATCCAATATTACAATGATATGTTTAGATATAAAGCTCCATTAATTGACTCAATAAACTAAAGGTGTTCTTTTTAACCCGATTCCTGTTTTAATGTTCATTCGACGATCGAGAATGGCGGGCAAAAGAAGTAAAGTGACTCTTTGGGACTTCTTCGGAGATTCTAAACACTTCGATTTGCACTGAATACCCAAGCTCGCGCTTACTGTTTGTGTTCTTATTTTATGTTAATGTGGAACATGCTGCTTAGTCTACATCCATTTAGGGAATGATCTCACGAAGAATGATATAAATTTAATGATTCTGTTTTACTCTTGGGAAAAATCGTTGGAATAGCATGACGGATGACGTGTACTTTGGTGCATGAAGGATGGCAAGCTAATGGTATTTAAGGACGCGTATGACAAAATTTCTAGAATAGAAATCAATTTCTATTTCATGGACTGAGCAAAGAAATGCGTTTGATAACGATTGAAAATTTCTATTTCTGGAATAAAAATTCATTTGGTAAAAGAATAAAATTTTTATTTCTAGGAACGGTGACGACTGGCGTCCGATGGCCGGAGTCCGACGTCCGGTGAGCAAAGGCGAGCGGCCTGAGTCTGGAGTTCGATGTCCGGTGTTTGGCATCTGACGTCTAGAGTTCGGCATCTGACGTTCGACGGTTGATGGCCGGCATTTGGCATCCAACTATCGAAGTTCGGCGTCCGGTGTCCGACTGGCCGGCGACCGGCATCCAACATCCAGAGTCCGGTGTCCAATGTTCGGAGTTTGGCGACCGGTGGCCATTGGTTGAAGTCCGGTCGACATCCGACATCAAATGGCTGGTGGCAAGCGGCGGGTGATTGGCGGTGAATGTCCGGTGGTTGGCGATGGGCCTCCGGCGTCCAGCGATTGGCGATGAGCAGCCAACGACTGACAAGCATTTGGCATCTGATGGCCGATGTTCAATAACAGGTGGCCGGAGTCTAGTGGCTGATGGTTGGCAACGGGCGACCGGTGGCGGGCGATTGGCGAGTGGCGGGCAGCCGGTGGGCGATGGGTGGTGACACAAGTGAACGATGAGAAAAAATTTGATTTCTCATTTCTATTTCAGAAATAAGAAAGCTAAAAGTTTTAACTTTTGATTTTTACTCCAAATCTATTTCTAGAATAAAAATCTGTTTCAAAAATAGAAAAATTAAATTGCGTTACCAAACGGATTTCTATTTCTAACCTGTTTTGGGGAATAGATAAATAAAGAAATCGAGAAATATAAATATTGTCATGTGTGTCCTAAGTGGCCTGGGATGGACATTATTCTCAATGAGGCCTAGGCTCATTCTTCTCTGAAAGACCTTGCTTTCAGATTTATTTAATTTATTTAATTTTTATTCTTTTATTGTTGGAGCATCATATAATACTTGATGGGAAAGCTCGATAAAAATTAGAAATGAGGTTATTGTGGCCCTTAATTATAGAATCTCAGTACAACACCCTCCTCATTGCAGCCTCGATGGAAAGTTCCTTGTCTCCTTGGGGGATTCTGGCCTCTATCGAGTTTGGGATCTAACTTCCTTTGTTGCCGTAGCTTCTATGCCAAAAGAGGATGTGAGCTCACGAAACCCTTTTTCTTTTTTTTCTTTTTTGAAAATTTCAAGCTAAGTTCTTGGATTCTCCATATAAGACCTGGTTAGTCGATGTGCTATGGTATATCTAATATCTGTACATTTTTCCATGTGTACGAAGCAATCAAGTGGACTTGAATTTTAAGAGTACAACTACAACCAAAGCACACGTGGAGTTCCTGTCAAATGAGGTACCGAGCATCAGAATTTGAACTCGCGCATGTGTTCTTTAGTCTATAAAAACAAACCATTGAAGCAGGTTCATATGATCGTAGAAAAATCCGTTGCCTTGGTAGTCTGTGAAAACTCGGTATGTGTTGTAGGATGTGGATTGACCTAATTTATGAAGCGAACTGAATGAGACAAGGTAATACTTTGGATCTAGAAATGAAAGGATGCCCATTGAGCAAGCTATAGTAGGAAAAATTTGTTTGAATTGGTGAAACATTTCCGGAAAAGGTACCCTAAATACGTGCAGCAACAGGGATCGATCATTCTTAAACTTAAAATGCTTTTGGTGCGTGATGGAAATAAAGGACATCTTTCTTGGACATTTACTTTGCTACCACTGTCAGTAAAGTTGTTTTGCCCTTTCATGGTCTTGGGGCTGATGGGCTTCCTATGCTGTGTTCAGGATGAGGAATTCGGATTTTGCAGATTTTCTCAAAGTAGCAATGGCATGCAGGTTTTTATGTCACCGCATTCACAGGTTATAACGATGAGGGCCTCATCTTTTATTCATTGAAATGTCTCCTCTCCATATTTTGATTTGAAATATTTTCTGCAACTCTCAAGTAGGTCAACGGATAACATTTTGACATGGAACACATCCTCATGGAAGAGAATCGACTCCAAGCATGTAGGTCGTGATTCAGTTAGCGCATTTAATGTTTCAGCAGATGGAAAACTCCTTGCGGTGTAAGTAATCACGGTCTCAACTAATGTGACAGCTAACTACGGCCTTTGTATTTTTCACCCATTTCTTAGCTGAAAAGTTCTTTGATTTGATGAGAAGAACCAGGCAGCCTTTGTCATGACTCTTCTTCTCGGGAATCTCTTTATGCAGCTTTCAGTCATTTGTTTTCATTAAAATTTGGAGATCAATTTTTTTTTCCTGTTCTTTTTGGAATTGCCAGAGAGAAGCAGCTGCTTTGGTTCACTTGATCTTATAAGCTTTTGTTCAGCATTGAAATGAGGGAACGCCCCCCGATCGGTGATGATTAGGTAGCATAAACCTAGCCTGAACCTTAATTAGGTGCCTAAACAGGATACTGACGCCTTCAATAGTAGGAAATGGGATATCTTATTTCTGTAGTCCAAAGAAACAAATATGTCATGCATGTACGGATTTTATGGTTCTGAGGATACTAGAAGCAGCAACTTCAGTTTACTAGATTATCCTGTATAATGTTGGGGTCCATTACTGAAATGAGTGACCACTTCCTGCCACTTGGTGATGATTAAGTAGCATGAGGATGAAGAAACTTTAACCTAAATGCCGTTTAGTAAAAACTACACTTAGTAAGGGACTTTTGCTTTTTATTTTTTTTTTTTTTTTTAAACAAAAATCTCAAACTATTTACTGGTGAAAGTCAGTTGTTGGTGCCTAGATCTAGCTGGTGGCTAGCCTCACCTTAGATCTTGTGTCCTAGATGTTGCTTGAGGTTGCTAGACCCTAGGCGGCCGTCACTTAGGATCGCATTGCTTGGGGTCGCAGGACCCAAGCGATGGTTGATTGGGGTTGCAGGACCTTAGGCGAGGATGGCAATGCCTTGTCGGTGGCTCGCCAGCAAGTTAGGGCTTTTGAGGATATTTATGGAATTGTGAAAGTTGAGCGAGGGCAAAGTTGGAAGAAAAAAAATCTATTTGGATTCCAAAAATGCTACTTTCTGAAGTACTTCCTTATCTACCATGGTTTAAATGGCTATTAGTGGCCTTTAGAAATGTAATTGCATTTCCCCAAAGTTGAGCAAAAAACAGACAATGATTTGCATTTGCCCAAGAGACTTTAGAGTTCCAAAGTCCATTTGTAATGCTAAACCAAATAGTCCATTTGTAATGCTGAACCAAATAGGGCTTTAATCTTTTGAAGAATATGTCAAAAATTTAACGTTTGCTTCCCACAAGTCCTCAACCATCATTCTTTTACAATCCCAAATGATGTATTATGCTGCCGGCCTACTAGTAGTTGACACAAGTAGCATTGGGTGATGCAGGGATAGCTTGAATGACTAAATGAACGGGTTTAGCTCATCCAGTAGCAGGATCTTAAATTGTTAGAATAACTAAGAAAAAATGTGATATTAAATAAATGGAAAAATAATGAAACATATGGACAAACGTAAATATATCCTGCATAATTACTGGGGGAGAATTGTCCAAAAAGTCCTAAACCTATTGCACTTTTGCCAATTGAGTCCTAAACCTTTTCACTTCTTGCCGATTCAGTCCATCCGGTCAATTTTGGCTGAAAAATGTTGACGTTGACACCGGTGGTGCCATGTAAGACTGCCGGCGCTAATTTGCATAATATTTTAACATTTTTTTGAATTTTTTTTTTATTTTTATTTTTATTTTTTTCCCTTTTTATTTTTATTTTTAAATTTTTGGTTTTCTTGGCCTTTTTGGTGGCTGGCCACGACCATAGGCGATGGCCGGCCACCGGCCATGGCCAGGCCGGCGAGCCTCCCCTGGCGGGTGAGGCCCAACAGGCGAGGAGGAGCCCCGACAAGGGGAGCCCTCGCCAAGGCGTGGCTCGGCAAGGGTCGCCTGGGCGAGGGCCGGCCTTGCTAGATTTGGCGAGGGGAGCCCTCATTGGGGCTCGCCCTCTCCCAGGCGAGCATCGGCCTCGCCCAAACCAGATCTGGCGAGGCTGGCCCTCGCCCCCCTTGCTCGTTGCCCAATGTCGCCGTTGCCCGGCTAGGGGCAAGGGTCGGCCTCGCCGATCTAGCTGGGTGAGGCCGACGCTCACTTGGGCGAGGCGAGCCCCGGCGAGGGCTCCCCTCGCCCATTTGGCGAGGACGGCCCTCACCCGGGCCAAGGCGGCCTCACTCGGCGTCGCCGTCGCCCGGTTGACACCTAGCGAGGCCACCCTGGCCTGGGCGAGGACTCCCCTCACCGGGGCTCCTCCTCGCCCTGCCAGGCCTCGCCCGTGGCAACGAGGCTAGCCCCGTGGCCGTGGCCGTGGCCCGTCGCCTATGGCTAGTGGCCGGCCACCGGAAAAGGCCAAGAAAGCCAAAGAAAGAAAGAAAGAAAAAAAAATAATGAAAATTCAAAAAAATTCAAAAAAATATTAAAATATTATACAAAATTGTCCACATCAATGTCGACAGTCCTACGTGGCACCGCCGGTGTCCATGTCAACATTTTCCGGCCAAAATTGGCTGGATGGACTAAATCGGCAAGAAGTGAAATAGGTTTAGGACTCAATTGGCAAAGTTAAAAGGTTTAGGACTGAATTGGCAAAAGTGCAATAGGTTTAGGATTTTTTGGATAATTCTCCCGTATTGGCATGGTTCTTTGTTATTTTCTAGTTGACTGTGTATCCAATATGCTTTTTCACCAAAGACATTACGACTTACGATAAACCTAAACTGACCATGTCTAATGATTTGCGCGACAAGGCTGAGTCAATAAGAATGATACTCTTGATCGACATTGAGGTTTGGCAAAGTTTTCTCCTATGTGAGTCTTGGACAATATGTCTATCAATAGTTTGTTGTATGTAGACTTAAAATAATTCTCTCCACTGTATTGTTCAAATTTCGATCATCTTGCACTTCTTATCGATTCGAGCCTTGTCTATTTTATTTTGTTCAGGGGAGTTGGCCAAGTAGGGTGTTGATTTGGGAGTGAATTTGTTATGCTTGCAGGGCAAGTGATAAAGGGATGGGATCAAGGTATCAAGACAATGAAAAAGGGGGAAAATTATATTTTCACCATACCTCCAGAGCTAGCTTATGGTGAGTCTGGCTCACCTCCAACAATACTTCCTAATGCAACTCTGCAATTTGATGTTGAACTACTTTCTCGGACGAGTGTCAAGGATATTTTCAAGGATGGTGGCATATTCAAAAAAATTCTGGTGGAAGGTGAAAAATCATCAAAAACTTTAGGATTTAATTGGTCAAATTAAAAATTTAGAACGAATTAGCCAATTTACGATAAATTTAGGAATTTTGGAACCATTTTTCCCACACAGCACATCCATGTCCTCCACCTTCAGCCCCTTAACAAGCAGCTTGAGGCACCGCCAATTCGATAGCCGCGTTAACAAAGCCATCATTTCATTTTGGGCATGTTGAGGTTTAGATTTTCCTCAGTGAAGATGCCGCTCAAGCCACTAAGGCGAGCTGTCGTTGATCGTCCCCTCTTCTTCACCATGGGTGTTGCTTTCGAAGGCTCCAGATTCTTTGGGTGCACTTGAATTTAGTCTCTCTCTCTCTCTCTTTTCTTTTTTCTTTTATTTTATTTTTTTTTTATTTTTTATTTGTTTGCTAGATTCTTGATTTTTTTTTATAGGGTTCTTGATTTCCTTGGGTCTTTGCTAGATCTTGCAATTTTTTTTTTTTTTGGATTGTGCTTGCATAGCAGCATCGTTACGTTTGATAAGTAACCATGCGACTTAGGCCATCTATTTTATCTTGTTTGCGATGGGCAACCGGAGTTGAAAATCATGATTTTGCATTTGTATAATATTTAAAGAAACAAATCTAATAACGTTATTCAATAAAAGGAAATCCGAGAGGCAATTGACTGCAATCTCAGTTATTGCAATGGAAGAAGGGAGTTGCACCGAGCGGTGGCAACGAAGGAAGACGACAGTTGGAGTAAAGATTACCCATTCATAATAAATCTTGAAAAATTCATTTATTCGTAGCAAACTCTTTTTTTGTTTACCCCTTCTTATTGTAAACCTAATTTGTCCTTGGTAAAAGCAAATTGTTTTAGATAATTAGAAGTTTGGTGTATAAGTGGTTTGTGGCAACTATAGATTGAAAGGGAGAAAAGATTTAGGAAAAAGCTGTGTATGGCATTAAGGCACATGACAAGAATAAATAGGTTCAATAAAGCCCAATTTATAAGATATTATAGGAAAATAATCCCAAAGAATATATACAGAATAATTCTATAATATCCTAGAATATATATGGAATCCCTAAGATATTATAATATAGACGTGTTCTCAAGAACCTTAAATAATTGAAACATACTTCCTGAGAGACTTTCGATAGAACACTCTTGAGTGGTGGGATGGATCATGGAACTACATATACTGTACTAAAAGAACCCGAGAAATCACGCTCTGCAATTAAGTCGCCTTTGATTCAACATAATGAACAAAACGAAAACTGTCGTGTCTTGTTACTCGCGACTGTCAAGGCCACAGCTCCCGTTCAACTCTCCCATGTCTGTCACTTTTGTAAACCATTGCCTATACCCCAGGCCAAGGACCACAAGAAACCATCGCACTCACTAAATTAAATAGATTATGCGCTCAATTATATAGATTATGCTAATCACGTGTTGAGAAATCGCGATGCCCTATTGAATGTCACTCAGAATACGGGTTCTCACGTGATTTTATGGACTATGATTGGCGGGCCATTATTTAATGAATCTAGTCCACGATAAGCAGAATTTCCATGACATTACGCAGTCGTACCTCCTCCTCCTCCTTCCTCAGTCCATCCACAAAATCACATGAAAAAAAAAAAAAAATTCATGAAATTCATCAAAACTTTCCAGGGGCTCCACTCGTTTTGTTTTCGAGACTATGAAGGAAAATAATCGTGATTATTACTTTTCGCTGACTAAGCAGCGCCAGGTGTGATCGTTTTATACTTTTCCTTTCTTTCACATTCGAGCCATCCACTAGTGGCTTCTCTGCCTCCGCCACCTGCGTCGCCGCTTCAACTCGGGTGACCGAAGGCCCGATCATATTCTACCACATAGCCGATGAGGACGGAGAAGTGGTGGGCGAGGACATGGAAGGCTATTGCCTCAATGATTTCAGGGGGGATACTGTGGAGGAACTGAGTTGGAAACTGTCGTAAGAGACCGGAATCGACAGCCTCGTTGTGTGTTCTCACAATCCATTGAATGGGAAGCCATTCCCTCTTTGCTTACGCCTGCCTCCTAACATCATTATGCACATCGTCCTAGTCCCATCATTCTCATCCCGAAAGACCAAGAGTGCCCTCTTCTGCATCATCTTTTTTCGCCATGAAAGGATCGTTTTCGGTTCTATGTTATGTTTGAGATAATGAATTCTAGCAGTTGCAGACATTTGTGAAATTCAATCTTCCATATGATGCAGAGAGTCCCCAATTAAAATTAGCAATGATTGACAAGTTTTTGGTGGAGAGTTGGTGCGGGTAGTTAATTGAAACGGTAGATTCGTTCCAATTTATAGTGCACTGATCTCATTATCAGATGAAAACTGTCCTTAATGACGCCATGCCTTGTGCATTAATTCTAAGTTTGTGTGATTTTCTGTGATTTAGATAGGGATGTCAAGTAGAATCTGACAAGATTATCGATTTCGTTTGATAGATAAGGTGGTAGGTTTCCCCCCTCTTCAAGTTCAAGTGGTTCATCCTCGGATGAACCTTGAACCAAAATCCTACCTAGATAACCGAACACTCACTGGACGGGTCTTTTAAGCCTATAGGAAAACATAGAACATAGGGAAGAACCCTCGGTTAGCTGATAGGTGCTGGCCTCTATTTCGGGTATCCCTTGTGTAAAATTCAGGGGATAGAAACAACTTCCATGTCTCTATATATATAGTGGTTGGGTTAATACCCGTAAAATTGTACCTGAGTAGGTCCTTAAAAGGTTTAAAGAAGAAGAAACAGGTGGGACATCTATCTTGGGGTGGGAGACCTCGCAATATCAACTCTTGTATTCCCTTCCATCCAAGAAGAAAAAAAAAGGACAGGAATTGAGGAGACTTTCGATGGTGAAGGGGCAAAAGCCAAGGATCGATCCGAGTCATGGAGAAAACTCAAAAAGCACCTTCATCCTCCAATTTTCACCAAACATTTTCACATTAGCTAAATCCAAGGATTGAATTGAAACTTCTTTTCGACTAAACAAGGAAATTAAAGTAAAGAGGAATCAATGATTGAAATCGCACGATTATGTGGTTCTTCATGTCAACCTTTGTGTGGCATTTCAAGGAGCCATCGTTGTCGTCATCCATGCAATCACAATCAACCATCCAACTCCAACAACATTAAAGTAACAAATTTTCTAGGGCTACTAATACATGTCATGCCTTAGGCGAATTTTTTTTTAAAATCTTTTAAGAAAAATTATAGCATTCACGCACGGGAGCATTGTAGAGAGAACTTAAGACAACTTTGTCTATCATATTTGTTAACATATGATTAACGTACATACAAATGTATGTGTGCTCGTAATTTACTTGGCCAATTGACACGTGGTTGTGGAGACTCCCCAACGAATCAAGTTGGTCCCCGTCGGATGCCGGGAATTCCCATGCCCTGGGGGATAGAAGCTAGCGGATTGACCCCGGGTATCTACCGAACCCGATTGCGGGAGCAAATGGCAAAGTGGCCATTTCCGGAATGTGATTCTAAGTTATGAAATTCCCAAACTACAGCTCCAAAAATATCATCTTTTTTATAAGGATGTTATTTCCTTATATTGCATAAACTTCCCCCCAGTTCACGTGAAATGTTATGGACATAACTTTTTAGTTAAGGACTATTTGAATATATAATAATAAGGATTGGACTATATAATTAAATTTGGACCAAAAAAACCGTATATTTATTTACGTAGAGTATTTTATTTTTGGTCAGTAGGAATATTAATAAGGAAAAGTAATACAGCCAGGATAAAAAGTTCAAAAAGCATTTATAAGGATGTTATTTCGTGAGCCAAAAGGCAGCATTGATATTGCATAAACTTCTCCCCGATTCAGTTCAACTTTTGTGAAATGTGAGGAAGTATCTCGGACGCTTGTACGCCATAATCTTTGCAAACATTTTAGTTAAGGACTATTTGAATATATAATAATAAGGATTGGACGTATTATAATTAAATTTGGACAGGTTAGCCTACACACACACAATTTTGGTTAGAAGTAGAGGGAAATCCGTACTTTCTGGTCGTACCTCGGATTATTTAGGTTTGCGTGGCTAAGGTGTTCGAAGACCATTAAGTTTTGGGGGGAAGGCTTTCCAAATTTGCTGCCAAACCAATGAGGAGGTTGGTAAGATGATTATCACCTGAATTGTGGCTTCGGAAACTCTTGACCTCCATCGAAGTGGCAGTCCACACAAGCTGATCTCTGGTGATATGAGTGCGCGGCTGTATATGGATGGTCTAATCGTCCGATGAAGCAAAGGAACATTCCAAGTACTAGTTGAGTGGTCTATAAGATCGGCACCTCATGGATTGTAGGTCCATATAAGATACCCATGGGAAGCCAACGATCTTCTCTAATATGAATAGACCGTCCATCGCCCACCGACCAACGAAGATGTGGTAGAAGTACATCACGTCCTAGAAGCTAAAGAAGGGCGAGATCCTCCTCGCCCTGCCGAAGGTTGTAGAATGAAAGTATAGACCTTTAAAAACTTGACTCCACAAGGACAAGTGGTTGGGTAAATAGGCGCCAAGCTTGCTTTCCTAACATGGCTTTATTAAAGTCGAGAAGATCCCGAAAACCCAAGCCACCTTCCGCTTTTTGGTCTTCAACATATCCCGCTTCGCCAATGAATACTTGATTTAGTGCGGTCATTTTGCTACCAATCCGTTTCTCAATAGATTTACAAAGAGAGATAGGCAACTTAAAGATAGACATGGCATACGAGGTAGAGCACATTTGAGATGGATCGGTACATTCCCTTCCACCCGTCAATTTGGAATGCAATAAAATCCATGAAAACATATCCCGTCCGGAGTTATCCCCAAATATTTCCCAGATTTAGGTAGAATAGGAACCTCATTGGCAATATTCTAAGACTCGAAGGCAAGCACGACCAAAGAACACACCTGATTTATTACGATTTATTTCTTGCCACGTAGCGAGACAATGCGATTTAGAATGTTAGACAAATTCTGACGTTCCTGAACTGTGCCATCAAGAAAGAAAATGGCGTCATCGGCAAAAAATAAGCGGGATAAAGGAGGACACCACCTATTGAGCTTGATCCCTTTAAGGTTGTTCATATTAACAGCATTCTTGATAAGAGTTGATAAGAGATTCGCCATTAAAATAAAGAGATATGGCGATAAGGGGTCACCTTGACGAAGACCGCGGGTAGGGTGAAAGTACGTCAGATGCTCACCATTCAATTTAACGCAGGAGGACTGTGTGATGATACATTGCATAACCCAATGAACCCACCTCTGGTGGAAGCCTAACTTGAGTAGATAATCCCAAGAAGTCCCATTCGACGCGATCATATGCCTTCTTCATGTCTATTTTAAGAATAGCTTGAAAAGAGCGCCTCTCCTTTTTAATCTTGACTTGGTGCAAAACTTCCTGAACGAGCAAAATGTTATCCTGAATCTGGCGACCTCCCACAAAGGTGGACTGTTCTTCGAGATAAGAGCCGGTAAAAAAGGTTTCAACTTTGTTGGCTAGGACTTTGGAAATAATTTTGTAAACAAAATTGCGAGAGGCTAATAGGGACGATACTGATCCAAGCATTCGGGATGAGGGATCTTTGGAATTAAAGAGATAAGAGTCCGGTTCGAGAGATAAAGGCATGATGCCGAGATGTGAAAAAGTTTGGGTGAACAGATCAAGTTTGATAGTGTCCCAATGTGAATGAAAAAACAAACCATTAAGACCATCGGGACCGGGAGCCTTGGTGGCTCCCAATTGGAAAGGTAGCTGCTTTGTACTTCCTCAAAAGTCACCCTAGCAATGAGAACATCATTCATCTCCTGAGTAACCTGCGAAGTACACTGAGCAAGAATAGGGACATAACAACGGCTACCAGCAGTAGTATATAGCTAAGAAAAGAAATCTGTCACCATCCTTTTTAATCGAGAAGGATCTCTTACCCAAGCTTGGTTAGTATCCTTAAGCATAGTAATGTGATTTCGTTGTCGTCGTTGAATAGTAGTGGCGTGGAAAAATTTGGTGTTCTTATCCCCCCATTGTAGCCAATTGAACCTCGATCGCATAGCCCAGTACCGTTCCTCACATTGCCATACCCGTTGTAATTCCTCTTTTAACCGTGTTACTTCCCCAGTGTCAGAAAGAGAATGCTGTTGATTGGTTAACAGATGTAAACGATATTGCAATTCCTGCGCCTTGAGCCGATTATGTGAGAATCGAGTACGACTCCACTTATGAAGAGCATCCGATACCACCTGAATCTTTTTAGAGAGATTGGCACCATTCAGTCGAGCAGAGTGCCAAGTAGTAGCAACAAGTGGTCTACAACCTTCATCCTGATCCCAATAAGCTTCATACATAAATGGCGCTGCCTAGGCCCACCCTTTGGTGCAGTATTTAATAAGAGAGGACTATGGTCGATCCAACGGCGGGGAGGGCTTGGACTTCAGCAATAGGAAAAAAAACGAGACGCCATTCAATAGAGCAGAACGCGGTCGAGACATTCCTTAATCAAGCTGTTCCCCTTGGCAATTATTCATCCACGTGTAGGCGCACCCTTTGGCTTCAATATGCATCAAGCTACAATTGTTCACAAAAGCTTTGAAATGATGCAAGACGTTGAAAATCGGCGGTCTACCCCCTTGTTTCTCCCAATGATAAAGCATTTCATTGAAGTCGCCGATACAAACCCAAGGGAACACATTAGCCACACTAATAGCAATAAGATCCTGCCATAGCTGATGACGCAAGTGAGCATCAGTAGGAGCATGCAAACAAGTCAGACGCCAAGTAGAACCAGCCACATCATCCTTACATAGCATATCAAAATAAGCAGAGGAGGAGGTAATAGAAGATAAAGAGAGATGGCCATTCCAAAGCAGAGCAAGCCCACCTGAAAAGCCTAACGGATTAACTATCCGAAGATTCAAAAAATGCAAACGTCGTTGTAACCTTTGAAGCACTTCAGCCTTATTTTTGGTTTCCATCAAAAAGAGGAGATTGGGCTTTTCTCGAGCCACAAGGGCCGTAAGGGCACGAACCGCGTCGGGGAGCTGCCCAAACCCCGATGGCAGTTCCAACTTATGAGTTTCATTTGTAACATGGTGGCTGTTGAGGGCCAGCCACCTTAGCCCATCGACCATCTTCCAATGCTATCTGGATAGGAGTGTCGAGAAGAGAGGATTCATCCAGCTCATGTCGTGCCAGAATACGACTATCATAAGGAGCGTAACGCTTTTGTTTCTTAGTAGGGCCAAGCTTGGATACATGAGAAGTGTGCTGATTTTTTTCCCCATCTTGATACCGCTGTGTGATGCTCCCGAATACCCTTCATCTTCACTTCGGCGGGTATCCTAGCTGGTGACGCAGACTACCCGGGATAGTGGTCCCCGTCCATGAGAAGAGGGCTGAGGTGTGGAGGCAGCGGCAGGCTGCCGGCAATGAGGACAGCGGGGAATGGCTACGAAGGCCACGGCTGCGGCAATAAAGGAACATAAGGGACTGTCGATGGTGGTGTTTCAGGGATAGTCTCATCCAAAGGGGTCGTATCAGTGGGAGCATAAAAAGTTCTCCAATAAGGGCTGTGCTCGCGCACTTCAGCCCGAAGCCATTATCCATAAGGTAAGTGCTGTAGATCACCTAGATTAGCTTCCTCAGTAGGATTCTCTTTACAGGAGGTAACATAGTGCCCCAATCTCCCACATTGATAACAAAAGTGGGACAGCTTCTCGTATCTAAAATCTAACCAGAAGGACTTATGATTGAGCTGGATTAGTCTACCAATCTGCGAGAGGTTCCGAAGGTTGAGTTCTATTCGAGCACGACCGGAGCGCATTGAAAAACTATCTCTTATATCCGCCGACTTCCGACTCTCCCAACATGCTTAACGCCTAGAGATAATCGATCCGTGCACCATTCCAGAGGTAAACCAAAAACTTGGACCCAAAAGGCGCACGTCAAGAAGTTATAACAATGCAGCGGAGTGTTAGGAATCCAAGCCTTGAAAATGACAAGGTGACCAGAAAAAAGCCAAGGGCCACTGTCAAGAATTCTATTGCGATCATTTTCTAACTTAAATTTTGCTGCATAAACGCCATCTTCGCGCTGTGATATGTCGACCTGTTCTGTCTTCCAGACCCTTTTCAAAGTACTTTGCAAAGCCTGAAAATTGATAGTAGATTCTGTAAATACCTTACCGACAAGGGTTAATTTGCATTCCTCGAGTTTGGCAGGGGGAGGCGCATCAGTGAAGACCTCAATGTCCGGGAGGCGAGCACAAATTGCTTTGGCAACGACACGAGCAACAACGCGTGAAGCCCCATCCTCATCGTCTGGGCCATCAAGTGAGCGAGGTGGTGGGAGACGAGGAAGTGACGACCTAGATGAGAAAAGACATCTACAAACGAAGGGTATCAAAATTGAGAGCAATTGGGCGTGCAGAGGAGGAATCGGGAAGGAAGATGAACATGCAGGAAGCCGCTGGACAGAACACAAGAGAAACCGGAAATACACAACCAAACCCAAAGGTCGCAGCGCTGAGACAAGACATTGTAGAAGAGAAAATAGGAAGGAGAGAAACCCCGAACAGGTTGCTAGTAGACGCGAAACCAGAAGTAGGGCAAATCGGAAAGAAATAGCCCCAAAGGAGGGGGAGGTAGCGCCATGGAAGACGCCAGGGCGAGGAAGCATAAAAAAATCGAGGGTTTAGCTACCACAAGGGTAGAGGAAACTCTGCAAAATGAGAGGAAAAACTCTGCAAAACGAGAGCTTATGAAATTACTTCATTATTTACGTAGAAGTTAAGTTCTAAATAATTGAGATATTCTCTAAAACACCTCAGAAGTTATGACCAGGACACTACACTTCTAAATCAAGTTAGAATCAAATTGAAGCTCATCATTTAAGATGGAGTCAATATAGTTTTAGGTCCTTTCTTTCTAAATGAGCACAATTCCGTCCTACGTGGTATCTCCAGTGTTGATGTGAAAGACTTTTGCAATTTTTTTTTTTTTTAATTAAGTCATAATTTGCCTAGAAGCAGCCACCCTTGAAAGAGTGCGTAATAGCTTCTTTTCTTTTCTTACCCTTTTTATGTTGTTTCCCCTATTTACCTCCACCGGTGACTAGGCTCTAGCGATGGCTAGTGGCGGTCGTTGGGGCCACGATATGCCCTCACCAGCCATTAGTAAGAGCTCAACCCCCGCAAGCTTTAATGAGGGCCACCCTCGCTCCATCACCTACGTCTGAGTAGGGCAAGAGAGGCCGTCCAAGTCCCAACATGTGGCCGGCAACCTCCGCTAGCCATTGCCAAGGCTCGGAGGTCCGCAAGGGGAAGTAGAAAAAAAAAAAAGGAAAGGAAATTAAGGGAAAACAAAAATCAGAAAATTTCAAAAGGTAATTGCAAAAATCATCAATGTAAATGCTGGTTATGCTACATAGGATGGTTGGTGTTCATGTTAGCGATTTTCAATCAAAATTAGTTGGAATGGTCATTGACCAATTGTCTAAAGATTTATGATTAAATTAGAACAATTGAAAGGTTCGTGACTGAATTAACCAATGTATAATAGATTTATTACTTTTTGGATAATTATTTCATATGTACAACATATAATTTTGTTAACAGTTCATGTTAATAATAGATCATTTAAATATAGTTTGTTCTTACGACCAAACAAAAAACTTTGTCCATTTTTTAAACTAATAACAACCTATTGTCTAAAGTGGAATGGCCTAAGACAATCATGTAAGATGGGACCTCCTTGATTCCTGCCAAAAAAAAAAAAATTGAATAAAGATATATGCTAATAATGTTTTATATTTAACTAATTCAAATATAATCTAAAAGCTAAATTATAAAATAAAAAAATTTGCTGAGATATATAATTAATATTTTCTTTAGTAAATTCTTGCCCGAAATTAAATTTACCGTATTTTTTTATTCATAGCCATAAGTCTAATTATAGATAGTTCTCTCTACATGTTTGCCAATCACTTTACCAGTCCAATTTGTGCTTGGCTTGCCTTCGGGGTAAGTAAGCAATTGGCAAATATGCAGAGAGATGTACATTTGTGACAATTTGTTAATACCATACAAAATTTTAATTTTTTTGTATAATTATGATAAATAGATAGTAAAATTATAAACTTGTATATAAGTCAACTATCGCGTATCATTCAATTCGGCAATTTGATAGTAAAATTTTACAAAACTAACATAATTGTCACTAGTGTACCAATTTATGGTAAATTTGTCAAAAATTATCAATTTGGGGCTTTTTTGTTTTAAAAAAATTAATTTATGAAAAATTATTACATGTTTACTAGTTTAAGATTTTTTTTGTGGTATTAACTCCATTTACCTATAACTGTAAAGATTACTGTAACCTATTGATCCCTAAAAAAAGGCAATCGAAATAACAATTAAAAGAGCAAATCGAGAAGTCAAATTGCTTTGACTTTTAGGTTGACTCATGTGGGTGGTTGGTCCAATATGTCAGTATTCTTTTCTCAAAAATGCGTTTACACAATAAACTAATCAAATAAAGTTTTTTGATTGGCTGTTATTATTATAATAAATTAAGAACTATCACCCAATTATTTCTTCCTTTAGAATGAGAGGCACACCTTGACTTTAAGGAACGAGCACTGAACCATCAAAGACATGTTCCTCACCATCAACAGTAGGCTGGTCGCCGGCTTCTATGCAAAATTACAAATGAGAAATCTTGGGGAAATTATCAAAAAAAGGTCCTAAAACCATTTCATTTATGCCAATTATGTCCTTCACCTTTCTAATTTGACCAATTTAATTTTAAATTTTTTGATAATTTGCTAACATAGCCCTTTAAGTCAATTTTATTATGAAATCATTAAGATGACAGCAATCACCCTACATGATATGACTAACATTAATGTGAACAATTTTTAAATATTTTCAAAATTTCAAAATTATTTATTTATTCTTTTTCTTTTCCCACTATGACTAGTGAGGGTCCCTAAGGCTCGTTGGCTCCTGGTAAGGGTTGCGGTCCTTGCCTAGATCTAGGCGAGGCGGCCTCATCCCCCGTCAAAATGGCCTTTCTCTATTAGGCAAGAAAAGTTTGACTGCCTAACCAGATTTTGGTTATATGAAGGACGTGGCGTGTATCTCATCTTATAAGCACATTGATTGGCTAGCCTTTAAAAGAGAATTCTCTAGGTGTTTCGTCTAGTCCCCCAGAGCAATTAAGAAATCTCTTAAAATTACATTGAGGCGAGATCCTATGGTTGCGTTGATGAATCAGTAAAAAAAGCTATTGAACCCATTTGTAAGTCGTCTCTTGTCATCTTGATTGTTGTTGTTGTTTTTTTTTTTTTTCCCTTTTTCTTTTCATTCGATGTCTCTTGGTTTTTTAAATGTCCAAATATAATTATATTATGATTATCAAAAAGTTTCTTTCAAACTGACAATTTTTTATATATGAGTAAAAGAGGAGCTGTGTATGCGAATGATTAACAATAAATAAGTATGAAGAGAGATAAACGTTTAAAAATATACAAAATTGTTAAGGAAAGAAGTACATATGATTATAAATTAACCAAGATTTACGTTCAATTTTGAAAAATAAGATAGCTATGAAATCACTTGACTATTATCTTGATTATTCAAAGTAAGTTTTGTCTATTTTATTAGACCTCATGATGGTGTAAACAATACATCTTCAGAAAAAAGAGGCATTGCATGTAACATAGAATTTCTTTTAATTTTTTAATAATTTTTTGAGATTTTTCTTTTCTTTTCTTCTTCTTTTCTTCTTCCTCCTCTAGCTAATGACCTGCTAGCCTTGAGGGTGCCTAGCAAGGTAGAGCCTCGCCATGGCTATCGCCCGGCTAGAGGAGGAAGAAGAAGAACATAAAAAATAAGAAAACGACTTCGTTGAGAAATTGTTTTCGAGAACAAGAAATAACTATTTTTTACATTTTATTTCTATTCTAAATCTATTTATTAATCCCTTTTTTATTTCTTAGAATAGAAAAATTAGTTGATGCTACTAAACAAATTTCCGTTCTTTTTTTTTTTTTTCCGGGGAACAAAAGAACATAAATTTTGAGAAATAAAAACATTACAAATGGACCTTTATTTTACCTAACATAAACTTAAGAAACATAATTATCAACCTATTAATCATTATCTCATGAAACCTTTTCTCTTATGGATTTTCAATGCAAGTCAATAGATAATGCAGTTCGATTATCTAGGAAGTTGTCTATCTTAATTGATACTCAATATGTCTATTATAGAACAACAATTGGACAAATAACGATGTGAAAGTAATTTGCATGTGAATAGATTAAGATCCATTACCCATAATAGATAAAGGTACAGTTTTCACATTCTTAAAATAGTTTCTAAGTAAAAGAATATGTTTTGTAACTACACAATTTATATTTTCATAATAGAAAAAGAATAGGAATGCATATGGTATGACCCTCAAATTATTTTGTGACATAAAATTTCTTTTAATTTTTAAATAAGTTTTTTGAGATTGTTCTTTTTTCTTTTCTTTTCTTCCTCTTTTTGTCTTCCTCCTAGTCAATGACCTTGCTAGCTTGGAGGGTGCATTGCTAGCCCCTAGCAAGGTCGAGCCTCACCATGGCCATCACTCGATTAGAGGAGGAAGAAGAAGAAAAAAAAATGACTTAGTCGAGAAATTGTTTTTGTGAACGAGAAATAACTATTTTTTACATCTTATTTGTGTTCCAAATCTATTCCTTATTCACTTTTCTTTTTCTGAGAATAGAAAAATTAGGTGACATTACTAAACAAATTTCTGTTCTTTTTTTTTTCCAAGGAACAAAAGAATGCAATAGAAATGTTAACAAGTGGACCCTTATTTTACTTGACATAAACTTAGGAAACATTATTATCATCCTATTAATCATTCTCTCATGAAACCTTTTCTCTTATTGATTTTCAATTCGAGTCAATAGATAATGTGGTTTTGATTATCTAGGATGTCTCTCTTAATTGATACTCACAATGTCTATTATAAAACAACAATTGGACGAATAACGATGTGAAAATAATTTGCATGGGAATAGATTAAGATCCATTGCCCATGATAGATAAAGGTATGGATTTCACATTGGAAGAGCTGAATTTTGCGCAACTAAAAATTGATATTACGCTTTGGTTGAGAAAGAGGTTAACCAATACGAAGAGCATGGCATTCAAAGAATTGAACTTGTTTAAAGAGAAATCTCAAGATTTATAAATTATTCGAAGATTCAAATTATCTACATTGTCCATAGTATCGGATGTTTGGTAAAGAACAAAATTTAAATATTGAACGTTAGTTAAAATATCTCAGGAACTGAAAATAAATGAATGTAAATTTTCCTTTTCTTTTAATAAGAAAAAACGTCACCATATAAGTTAATTCCAAACTAATGCAATGCCCTATTAGTATATTAAAGTATTTAGTTAAACTTTTTATCTACAAGTCTATGATAATCACACAAATTATCCACATTAGTGTTCTTTTTTTCTTTTTCTTTTTTTGTCCAACTAATTTGTTGAAATATTTCGACATTATACAGTTAAAAGTAATTTGTAAAATTCAGTTACAATGAAATTTAATATTCTCATAAAATTTCATGAATTAACATATTCTATTGTAGTTTTAAATTTTTTATTTATCTTGCCCGAGTCCTAGACCGAGTCAAGTTCCAACATAGTCAAACGGTGGTCGTTAACTTGGTTCCTTAATTCTGAAACTTGGTTCCGCATTGTTGCTTCGTTTAGCGTAGTTTCGATTCGTTGTTTTCAGTACACGAGCTCTTGTTGGTCGTCGACGTTTTGAGTAACTTCTCTTGCATTGTGTTGCAGTCAAGCTTCCGGGACGTTGAATAATGTCGATCACGTATTTTTCCTCTTTGGGCTAGTTTCACTAGTGCGCTACATGTCCCTTTTGCATGTTGGGGATTGATTTGATATTGGTTCTTATGAACATAATGTCAGATAAATTGCAAAGTGCCGCAAATTTCGATAAATTTAAGAACTTTGCTATTTTTGGGGTCTCGACTGATCTTTGCTGGTCTTCAATAGGTGAATTGATGATAATGTGTTGATCGACTGATATTCTTTTCTTGGCCTGTACCGTGACTGTTTACTGGTGGTGTTTAGGGGAATTTCTTTCATGGGCAGAAAACTGTTTTAGTTTATATATGCTCGACAAGGAGGGAAATCGGGGGGAAATAATTAGGAAGGAAGAGCTTAAAAAGTAGTTCATTGGTTTTAAGGAAATCCCATGGGAAAAATAATATACAATTCGTTGAATTAATTAGGACGGTTGTTTGTTTTTCAGTGCTTCAACCCCACGAGCTCATCCTGCAGCCCTCCACCACAGGCGCCCCTCGATGAACCAATTACCTCCCGTCCGTGTGAGTACTCTATCTCTCTCTCTCCAGAAGTAGTTTGTTGATGCTGATGTCGGATGACTCAAGAAGAGAAGTTGTCATTTGGAGTTCATCGCTCTCTGTTCTTGTTCAATGAGTGCTGTTCCTTTTTTTTTTCCCCACTGAATTTGGCCATACGGTTTATTTCTTAATTGCTTAATTTTATTTTGGATTTGAGCTAATAATCCTTTTCAGGTAAGGGGGAAGCAAGCAAAATTAAAGTCCTTGCTGATGGCGCTATCTTTAATAGCTTCTTCATCTTTCCTATTTGATATCCTCTGTTTTTCTTGTACCAAAATTGAAATTTCAGAAGTAGACATGACCAAACCACATTGTTCTTTAATGATAGGTTTCCCTTTTTTTGGTCTTTTTCAAAATCAAACAGCCAAGTAAACGAGGAAAAACCGAGGTTTATTTAGGTCTTGCTGTTGGTGTATCTATCATTCATGCCCGAACGCACTCTTTATCAAGTTTGTTGCTGTTCCATTGACCTTTGCTCCCATGTCTCGTGCACTCTTTATGTTATTTACTTAGCTAATTTCAACTCCGGCATCCTGCTTTCTTTTCCTTTTTATTTTGTGAGCCTTTAGATTAAAATGTGAGTTATTTAATCCTGTTGTTCCTGCAGGCCACTGTTTGCCTACAATGTGGGGACCCCGGCTTTGATGAGGCTTTGACCTATTGTCACGCCTGTAAAATGTATGCTATTCACCCGTAAGTTTGCTCTCACATCCTTTATAATTACATCACGTGGTCTTAGGCAATTGCACTCGCACATAACTATGTGATACATTTGCGCACCCATATGCAAGTTCAATTTATGTAAAAAATGCTTACTATTTGAATTATGACTATCTTTTTCCCTTGCTTTTCAGGTATTGCCTTAGAACCATACCTAAAGCGTCCAACAAAAAAGTTATTTGGCTCTGTGATAATTGTCAACCCGTGCCTGTAAAGCTCGATACTTTGCAAGAAAGTTCCGAGGTTGACTCAAAGATTACAAAATATTTGAAAAATACTCCTCTAGAAAGATTGGGGAAGAAGAAGAAGAGGAGGACTAAGAATTGGAAGTGGACATGGGTGAAGAATAGAAGAAAGAAGAAAATGTGCTAAAAAAGGATGAGGAAAGAGACAAAATAGAGAACTCCATTAGAGATGTAGGACAATTTCTACATTTGGGAACTACCTTCCCAAGGGACTTTGGGGGTGTAAAGACCTTTGGGCCAAATATTTGGTGTTTGGCAATTTTTTTTTTCACTTGCCTTTGCCAAAGGCAAGCCTTCTCAAGGCTGAAAGACCAAGGCAAGTTGAAGGTTGCCACCTGCCTTGGGCTTTCTCGGCATGCTGGCTTTGAAGTTAATACAAATTTTTTTTTTGAAATTGTCCTCGCTAATTTTTCGTTTTCCAGTTTTACCCGAATAATTGTTCATCATCATTTTCATCTTCTTCCATTCTCTCTTCTGAACACCAGCATCTACACATGGTCGTTGGCAAAGGGCAGGTAGTACGAGGAAGGACAAGTGGTCCGGCTAGGGTCCCATGACCCTCCGACGAGGGTCGCCACACGGAGGACGTCATGCGGCGAGGGTCACGGAAACCCAGATCGCGTGCAGATCTAGTCGCACGATCTAGGTGGCGGCAACTAGATTGCGAGTGCCAGTGACCTCCGTGGCGCAATGGGTCACAAGACCGCTCGGCGAGGGTCGCCGCAACCCTCACTATGTCGTGTCCTCCGCACGGCAACCCTAGCCGAACGCTTGCCCTTCACCGTGCCGCCTCCCCCTTGCCGGACTGCCTACCCTTCGTCGGCAACTATTAGCTCTTCGCCGACAGTAACCGGCCGACTCTTCTTTTTTTCCCTTTTTTTTTAATAACAAAAGTCTTTTGCAAATTTAATTTATTCAAATACTATTTTGCTCAAGGATACTTCACAATCGACTTTCACAAATACCATTTACCATTTGCATTTTAAGAAACTTCTTTAACTCAAGGACCTTTACATTTTCTCAATGACTTTCCCCAAAAGTCTTCCCAAACGCACTCTGAGTGTACGTGTTGAGTTTCTCCATTGCCTCTACATTTGAGCAATAATGAAAACTACAGTTGGTTGTGGGAAAGAGAGAATTCCGGAGTCAGAACAACTGCACTTTAATGCTCATATCAACAACTGTTTTCTTTCTTGCCCCCTAAATATGTTCTATCTCAAACGGTTAAGATAACCGTTTCTGAAGCAAACTTCAACATAGAAAGGAAAGTTTGAAAAACATGTGGTCAACTTTCCTTTTTAATCTATTTTCCTTTCTTTGAGGATGTTGAACGAGTTCATGTTGGACTTTTTACTTTGAGAATGAACACCAACTCATAAACCAAAACTATTGGTTGTACTTCAACAACCTTATATCCAAAACCAAGAAGTCCATATTGGGAGCGCGCAGTAGAAGTTCGATACCTTCACCTAAGGAGATTGTCAAGAGAGAGTCTAAATCTGAGCCCGTCCCGTCAATATTCAATTAGACCCATCTTCACTCAAAAGCTGAGTTATGGGCCAAGTGGGATTTCTCTAACATAACTCACTCACACGTGCATCCTAACAATCTTCCGCTCGTGTGTGAGTTTAGTGTTAGGTTTGCTCCCCCTTAATTCAAGTATCTTTTTGGCCCAACTTGATACTCACGAGCTCGTGTTGCTAGACCACAATGTCCTACCTGCTTGGACACCGCAGCCATCGGCTTTGATACCATTTGTTGGGAGCGCACAGCAAAATTTTTATACCTTCACCTAGGAAAATTGTCAAAAGATAATCTAAATCCAAGCCCATTAATATATCTAGTTAGACTCATCTTCACTCAAAAGCTTAAGTTAGTGTATTATGGGTCAACTAGGAAATATTAACTACTCAACACCATACAAGTTCTGCAATGTGCAATTTCTCTAATATAACTCATTCACACATGCATTCTAATAGTCCACTTGCCTGTGCATGGGAATTGAGGAAAAGTCCATCATTTTCTCGATAGAATGTTTCAATAACTCATAGATCAACTAGGTTTTTATAGTCTTGAAATGCAATGTGTGGATTGTTCGAAAGCGAAGAGAAACAATAGCAAGTAGGTCATCGTATAAGAATTGTGGCTCAAGTGAATAAAATTATTGTGACAAACCTTCTATCCAGTACACATATTCAACTCTACCCAGAGCAAAAAGTGCCACCAAAGAAAGGAAATTAAAAGAATTCAAAACTCTGCAAGGATGACACTAGAGACTTCATAATTTGAAAAACCCACCTTAAGAGGTGAAAAGTTATTTATTGAGAGGATCCCAGAAGACAGGACCCATAAAAAATAAAAATAAAAATCTAATTAAAAAAGGGACACGACCAAGAAAAAATGAAACGACACTTTCTTAGGACGATGGTGGAAGATGGATGCTGAAAAGTGGGATTCACGGAGGGCAATATAGGCAGGGTATTGGTGTTGAGGAGTACTTCAACCAAAAAGGAAGTAGAAAAACCACGACACCAAAAAGAGTGGTCAACAAACTTTTACATATTCATTGACGTGGTAGGCTATTATTGAATGTGGAGTATGACCGACTTATTTCATTGTCTATTTGCAATTTACCATGTTAGTACAACACTCTCTAATATAATTTTTTATCTAGAAGATCAATTTTAGTAAATTTAGCATTACTCAATCGCAAAAATGGGTACTATACTGGGATACCAACCTAAATTAGGAAACTGCAGTTGTATAAATATGGCTCGGATCCGTTCAAGGCCCTGCTCTGAAACCAATAGGCCCGAAAGTTCAAAGATAAGAGGCTCTTGCACATTTTAATTTGGTAACTTGAGTTGTGTATTTGGGCTCAAAATCTTAGTATTCAAGAATTCAAAGCGTGGAACTAAAAAAAAAAAAAGCAAAAATAAATCAAATCGCAAAATCCATATATGTGTTATATTTCCAAAGCCAACCTACCAAGCATTTCAAAAATGTCTTAAAGTACTTAAGAGGGATTTTTTCTTTAAGATGTATCGTATACACCACCATGAGGTCTAACAAAACAGACAAAAATTTACTTTAAATAATCAAGATAATAGTCAAGTGATTCTTGAGTAAGCCATGCGGCTAAAAAACCAAAATATCATCAGTTTCCATACAAACTAGGTGCTCTAAGCACCACCCACTCCAGCTCTAGGCCCACCATCGCCGAACCGAAGAGGTCCGAATAGCTCTCCTTCATAGTTAATGAACCAAGCCTTAAACCGCATGGGGATCCAGTCAACACGCCCATCGTCCATCCATAATATGGCTTCGTACCAAGAGTAGGTCATTTCAATGTTGGGGTCATAAACATTGTGGAAAGACCCCTCAATATAAGCGATAGTCCCATACCGTGCCATAGGCCCACCATCGTTGGATTGAAGAGGTCCGAACAACTCTCCTTCATAGTTAATGAACCAAGCCTCAAACTGCAAAGGGATCCAGTTGACACGCCCATCATCCATCCATATTGTGGTTTCAAACCGGGTGCAGGTCATTTCAATATTGGGGTCATAAACATCGTGAAAACACACCTCAATACAAGCGATAGCCCCATATCGTGCCACGGGTGGAACATCCATTCTAACAATATGAAGAAAAAGAAGTGTTAAGGTTAATCCTATGTTTGTGCATAAATTCCTAAATTAAATCAAACACGATCGATCAAGACTTCTCGCTAACAAACAAAGATTTTTTCGCCCAAACGGGGCCTCATGTATACATCCTCGACTCTATCAGCCCTAACCATGGCCCACTAGGCCCAAATCTTGGCCCACTGAGGTCCTTTACTCCGCTTGTTCCATGTCGAGCAATATAATCAGGCTATTGTGTTGAGGAGTACTTTAACTAAAAAAGGAAGTAGAAAAACCACGACACCAAAAAGAGTGGGCAACAAACCTTTATATATTCATTGATGTGGCGGGCTATTATTGAATGTCAAGTAGGACCGACTTATTTCATTGTCTATTTACAATTTATCACGTTAGTACAACATTCTCTAATGAAATTTTTTATCTAGAAGATCAATTTTCGTAAATTTAGCATTACTCAATCGCAAAAATGGGTACTATATTGGGATACCAACCTAAATTAGGAAACTGCAAATGTATAAATATGTCCCGGATCCATTCAAGGCCCTGCTCTGAAACCAATAGGCTCGAAATTTCAAAGATAAGAGGCTCTTACACATTTTAATTTGGTAACTTGAGCTGTGCATTTGGGCCCAAAATCTTAGTATTCAAGAAATCGAAGCGTTGAACCAAAAAAAAAAAAAAAGAGAGAAAAAAAAGAAATCAAAGAGCGCAAAATCCATGTGTCTCACACAGAAAGGCTCTCATACTATCATCTACGAGCCTATTGCATCAACTACAAACGCATGGATCTGCTAAATGGTTCAACAACTTGTATATTTTTTTCCCAATGGATTTCCTTAAAACTAATGAACTACTTTTTAAGTTCTTCCTTCCTAATTATTTACCCCGATTTCCCTCCTTGTCGAGCTTATATAAACTAAAACAGTTTTGTGCCAATGAATGAAATCCCCCTAAACACCACAAGTGATCAGTCACGGTACAGGCCAAGAAAAGAATATCAGTCTATCAACACATTATCATCAATTCGCCTGTTGAAGACCAGCAAAGATCAGTCAAGACCCCAAAAACAGGAAAGTTCATAAATTTATCGAAATTGCGGCACTTTGCAATCCATCTGACATTATGTTCATAACAACGAATATCAAATCAATCCCCAACATGCAAAAGGACATGTAGCGCCCTAGTGAAACTAGCCCAAAAGGAAAAATACGTGATCGACATTGTTCAACGTCCCGGAAGCTTGACCACAACACAATGCCAGAGAAGTTGCTTAAAACGTCGACGACCAACAAGAGCTCGTGTACTGAAAACAACGAATCAAAACTACGCTAAACGAAGCAACAGTGCGGAACCCAGTTTCAGAATTTAGGAAACATTACGTTGGAAAACTAAAAGAAACCTGATCCTCCTTTTGGGAAAGCACATGACCTTCAGAAACGTAGTTCTTGCTGAGAGCAGGAGATTGCACACACAGAGAGAGAGAGAGAGAGAGAGAGAGAGAGAGAGAGATGGAGGGTTTTTTGAATAAGGAAAAGGAGATATGCTTCTTTAATCTATGAGATTAGATTCAAATAATAACCACTGCTTGACTATGTTGGAACTTGACTCGAACTAGGACTCGTCAAGTCCTTCAAAACTTAGGTCTAGTTTCTTTTTTTCTTTTTTTAGGGCAAGATTAATTAAAAGTTTAAAACTACAATAGAATATGCTAATTCATGAAATTTTATGAGAATATTAAATTTCATTGTAAATGAATTTTACAAATTACTTTCAACCGTATAATATCGAAATATTTCAACAAAGTAGCCGGACAAGACAAAAAAAAAAGAACACTAATGTGGATAATATGTGTGATTATCATAGACTTGTAGATAAACAGTTTAACTAAATACTTTAATATATTAATAGGGCATTGCATTAGTTTGGAATTAACTTATATGGTGAAGTTGTTTCTTATTAAAAAGAAAAGGAAAAATGATATTCATTTATTTTCTATCCCCTAAGATATTTTAACTAACGTTTTTTTTTTTTTTGGTCGAAAGCTATATTTAACTTTTACTCTTTACCAAACGTCCGATACTATTGACAATGTAGATACAAGACATATAAATCATATTCAAATGTTTGAATAATTTATAAAACTTGAGATCTCTCTTTCAACATGCTCAATTATTTGAACGCCATGCTCTCCGTACCAATTAACCTCTTTCTCAACCAATGTGTAATATCAATTTTGACAACATCAAATTGCACAAAATTCAACTCTTCCAATGTGAAAGCTGTACCTTTATCTATTATGGGTATTGGATCTTAATTTATTCAGATGCAAATTCCTTTCATGTCATTATTTGTCCAATTGTTGTTTTAAATAGACATTGCGAGTATTAATTAAGATAGACAACTTCCTAGATAATTGAAACTGCATTATATATTGACTTGAATTGAAAATCAATAAGAGAAAAGGTTTCATGAGAGAATGATTAGGATGAAAGTAATGTTTCTTAAGTTTATGTTAGGTAAAATAAAGATTCATTTATTAACGTTTCCATTTTTCAAAATTTCTTTTCTTATGTTTCCTAAAACAGAAAAAGAATAGAAATTCTTTTAGTAATGTCAGTTAATTTTTCTATTCTAAAAAATAAGATTTGGAACATAAATAAGATATAAAAAATAATTATTTCTTGTTCCCGAAACAATTTCTCAACTAAGTCATTTTCTTTTTTTTCTTCTTCTTCCTCCTCCTCTTATGGTGCAGTGGCCATGGCAAGGCTTGACCTTGCCAAGGGTTGGGAAGGTGCCCTCAAGGCTAGCAAGGTCATCGGCTAGAGGAGAAAGAAGAAAAGAGGAAGAAAAGAAAAGAAAAAGGAACAACCTCATAAAATTATTAAAAAATTAAAAGAAATTCTGTCATAAATAATTTGAGGGTCATACAATATATATTCCTATTCTTTTTCTATTCTAGAAATATAAATTTTGTGTAGTAATTAAACGTATTATTTTGCTCAAAAACTATTTTAAGAATGTGAAAACTCTACCTTTATCTATTATGGGTAATGGATCTTAATTTATTCAAATGCAAATTACGTTCATGTCGTTATTTGTCCAATTGTTGCTTTATAATAGACAATGCGAGTATCAATTAAGATAAACGACTTCCTAGATAATCAAAACAGCATTATCTACTGACTTGAATTGAAAATCAATAAGAGAAAAGGTTTCATGAGAGAATGATTAATAGGATGAGAATAATTTTCTTAAGTTTATGTCAGGTAATAGTAAGGGTCCATTTGGTAACATTTATATTTCTCAAAATTTCTATTCTTTTGATTTTGGAATAGAAAAAGAACATAAATTCGTTTAGTAACATCAACTAATTTTGCTATTCTCGGAAATAGAAAAGTGATCAAGGAATAAATTTGGAACAAAATAAAATGTAAAAAATAGTTATTTCATGTTCCCAAAAACAATTTCTCAACTAAGTCATTTTTTTTTTATCTTTTCCTCTTCTTCCTCCTCTAACAGGGTGATGGCCATTGCGAGGCTTGACCTCGCCAAGGGCTAGCAAGGCACACTCAAGGCTAGCAAGGTCATTGGCTAGAGGAGGAAAAAGAAAAGAGGAAGAAAAGAAAAGAAAATGGAACAATCTAAAAAATTATTAAAAAATTAAAAGAAATTTTATGTTACATCTAATGCCTCTTTTTTTTCTTAATATTTGGCATATAAACCATCATGAGGTCTAATAAAATAGACAAAAACTTATTTTATGTTATGAAATACATGAATGAATGAGATACATGAATGAATATTCATTATATTCATCTTATCTAATGTACTTATTATGGTACATACATTATAAGTACATCTCCTTATACAATGAACGTTCATCTCCCTTATCTAATATATGTATCATTCGATACATTGATATTAATGATAAGTACATTCTTGTTCTCCTATAAATAGGAGTTTAGTTTTGATGTGCAATAGAAGAACAATCACAACACAGTAAGATATAGGGATGCACTTGAAATAAAACTCTCTTCTCTGGCTTTCTCCACTATCTCTGGTGTTCACTTGCTTTCTCTTCTCAATCTCTTCTCTATTATATATTCGCCATGCAATATTTTATAACACGTTATTAGCACGAGTATCTATCGACTGAGTAAGTAATTTCTGCAAGCACGAGAATCTACCGACTGACTAAGTAATTTTTGCAAGGTGGGTATTCTTTTATTAATCAACTTATACTTCATCTTCTTCTATCAATTCTTCATTTTTATTAGCCCAAAGCCAAATTTCAAATCTAAAAGTATCCTTCTACTCCTAAAGTGGCGGTGGATATTTGGAAATCCTTTTAATCAATAATGATTTATTTTTGCAAGGATTATGACAAATATTGAAAAGCCCAAATTCCACATCCTGGAAGTGAGTGAAAATAATTATCTATCCTGGTGCCTTGACATGGAAATGCACCTCCAAGGGCAAGGTCTCGCTAATACAATTACAGAGGATGGAACCTCAAATGAAAAGGATAAAGCAAATGCGCTGATTTTTATTCGCCATAATTTGCATGAGACCCTGCAGACTCAATATTTATCTGTTCGAGACCCTCATATCCTATGAAGGAGGTTGAAGGATAGGTATGATCATACCAAGAGTGTTATCCTTCCTCAAGCACAATATGATTGGCAAAATCTCAGACCGCAAGATTTTAAATCAGTGTCTGACTATAACTCCGCTTTATTTGATATTATTTCTCGGCTTGAGTTATGCAGTATCAGACTCACTAATGCGGAATTGTTAGAGAAAACTTTCTCAACCTTCCATGCTTCGAATATTGTATTGCAACAACAATACCGGCAGCGTCAGTTTGCTACATATTCTAAATTAATTTCTATGCTTCTTACTGCCGAGCAAACTAATGAATTGCTGCTAAAAAATCATGATCTTAGACCTACTGGCTCAAAAGCATTGCCTGAAGCACATGCTAACTTTGAGAAAAATACTGGCCATTTTAACGGCTATAAGCGCGGGCAAGATCATAATCCTAGAAGGGATGGCAGGAAATTTAACCACCCTATAAAATCGAACTTTGGCCTAAATCATGGCAAAGAAAAGAAGCCAAACAATGTGATTAATGAAAGTATTTGTCATCGTTGTGGCATGACTGGGCACTGGTCACGTACCTATCGTACGCCAAAGCACTTTATTAACCTATACCAGGCATCTTTAAAAAATACGGGCAAGCGTGGTGAATCCCATGCCATTGAAACCAATCCTACTGCCATAACTGTCACACCCCGATCCTTCGATCACGCGCGCATCCCTCTGCGGTCGATTGAAATATGCGACTTCCCAGGACACGTCGCCGACCCATTCTTTTTATTGCACATGCGGAAGCGAAACAAATCCCCTGACAACATTTAACTTGGGATAGAAAAGCAGGCAATCAATCACAACCAAACAAGCTTTCTTATAAACACATAGGTTTACATACAACACTGGATTGTCTACAAAATAGATCATCTCAACAAAAAGGGAACTGTCCTATGACCAACTAGTCAGACACGTTCGCCGATTCTTCACTCTCCACCTCCACAAATGTCCATGGCTTTGAGTCCTCCACGACCGCCATCTAAGGACCTGAAAATGTTGAGCCCACAACGGGGTGAGACAATGTCTCAGCGAGTCCTACCCTCTAAGACTCAATTAGGAAGAAAATATGCCTCAGAGCGTTCTTACCACACAAAGAGGACAGAGGACTTACCTTGCCTCAGTCCCAACCTGCACGTTAGTACAATTCATATTCAAACAATGCTTGCACAAGCTAAAACTATCGACACACCCATCGGTCTATCAATTCAATCAATCCAATTGCTATCATACGATCCACACATCTATCAATTCATACCATCTATTAAACCATATCATCTATTCATCCATCAATACAATCACGGCTCACATAAGCTAAAATGGATGCAATGCTCTCACAAGCTGATATAGATGGTAGCTCGCACAAGCTGATATATATATAGATGGTAGCTCACACAAGCTGATATATAGATGATAGCTCGCACAAGCTGATAAATGGATCGTTGCTCTCACAAGCTGATATATAGTGCTCACATAAGCTGACAATGATGCTCACACAAGCTGATATTGATGCTCATATAATAGCTCACCAAAAGCTGCAATATATATGTATATCATAATTGCTCGCCCAAGCTGATACATATATATAAACAAATGCTCGCCAAAGCTGATCATTCAATAATAAACCATAGAACTGGATATTCAATCCAATAACAACCAACGATTCAAACTAGTCATACAAACCAATTACGGTGCTAAAAGCCAACACCGGGTATTTTCAAGTTAAATACCACAACTTCATCAATATCATTCAGTTCCACACTTTTGGAATTATTAACCATAATCATCAATCACTCAATTTCTTAATTTAAACATACAATTAGCACAAATTGACTGCACTGCTGCGATCAGCACGGAATTCTAATGACCGGCCATCTCGGCAAAATTTTTGAAATTATTAAATAATTAAATTTAATTCCCAAAATTAAATAATTAAATATTATATTATAATAATATAATTTAATAAAATAATATTTATAAGTTCAAAATAATTAATTAATTAAAAATAATTAATTAGGCTTAAACAAGATTATACTAATTTAATCATCCAATTAGCCCTAATTAAACACCCATTAAACTAATCATACAACTAATCTAATTTACATGAAAATAAACTAAACTAACCACCTAAACCTAGTTAGACTAATCTAAACACCCCTTAAGCGTCATTAACTTACTAAGCAAGGATTAGAGGATAAACTCACCGGTTTTGCGCGCCAGCGAGTTCATGGTGACCACGATGCCAAGGTGGTCGATAAACCTCGAAGCAGCGAAACCAACGAGGCCGGGAAGAGCTTGAAAACGGGCCATGATGACTGAAGACCCTTGCTGGTTTTTTGCTTCTATTCTTGGACTGTAGAGGCTGAACCGATGGCTGAAACAGCGAGGAAATGGGCCGATCAGAACTCCGGCAAGCCGGTGGTTGGCAACCGGTGGCTCTTGAGGGTCTTGGGGATCTTGTGGGTGGATGGAATGGGCAAGGAAAGGGTCAGAATGGGACGAAACAACAAGAAAACGCAAAACAGGCGGAACCAGGCGAGTCTAGGCAGTCCGGCGGGCTATTCCTTCGCGCCCAATTTCGGGAGGCTACAGGGCTCATTTCGGGGGCACCGTCAAGTCCTCCTAAATGGTTTGGATGTGCTCTTCGCGTCGGTGGGTGAAGCATTGGTTGATTTTCATCTTGGAAGATAACTTTTAACTCAAGTTTTTAATGAAATGTCAGTTGGAACATAAACTGGAATGAGGGGAAAACAGGGGAGGAAAATGGCCGACGATGGCCTTCCGGGCGTGTGACGGTGGAGGGGCTGGTGTGCTCAGTTTTCTCTGGTTCTCTCAAGGTCTCTCCAAGCCACAACAATGGAGAAAGCCTCAATTCAAGGAAGAAGAAGAGCTGCTGAACAAGGGGGACCCCAAAGGCTCCTTAGCCTTCAACACTTGTCTCTCTCTCCCTTGGCTTGGCCCCACCATCCATGGCCCTCACTCCGCCCTTTGCAGCCACCAATCTTCCCCAACAAGCTTGCCAATGGGTCCAAAATGTTGTGTACCCCATGGCCTACGAATTTTGGACTTTACCACTTCAATCTCATTCAATTCCATTCAATTCTCAAGCAAACCAATTCAATTGAAGCCCAAATAAATCAGCCATGGTGCCCTTGTCCCTCTTATGATTTTTCCCCGTCATATGATCCAACTTGCATCCCAAAGATGCGATCAAAACCGGCCCTTTGACTTTCCTGAACAAAAATGGCCTTACTTTGCTTTTCTGCCAAAAATCTCGGTTTGTAGAAAAAATCTTCTGAGGATGAGTCGACGTTCCTAAAATGATTTGTGACATAACAGAACTTCCAATTTCTATAATCGAGTTCAATTTCTCGGTTAATTTCAATCTAGCGCGATATGACCGCGTTCTCCTACCGGGTAGCCTTTAGGAATTTTCAATGCAATTGACTTGTGGTTGATTATTTTCAAGTCATAAAGTGCATCTTTGACACATTGGCGACTCTCGGTTGTCGTGGAAATCTCGAGGTTTCAAATACGGACATAGGGTACCAAAACGACAGAGAAATCGATCTAGTGCCGATCGATTAGAATTTTGTAATTAAGTGGAATCACCCACATTTAATCACATGGTTCTGTCGAATCGACCTATCTCCGGTCTTTAATCGATCTGTGTCGTAATGACCCTTGCAGATTAGCATGGTCGAGCAGCCGGTTCCTGGTCGAATTCTCAAGTCTATTGCGTTTAGATTCCTTAATAGCTTCACCCGATAGACTAGTTATCTCGTGAGCGGCCAACTCAGAGAAGAGAGCTATAGGCGCGCAGATGAAATACTCGACTTATTCAATTGAAAACAGAATTGGAAAATCATGATGTCATAATAACCACTGTTGAGACCAACAATATTTCTGTTGGTGGGACTCCTCTTACTCCTGAAGTAACGAATGTGAGGACCTCTGATTACTTTGATGAGGCATCAGATTGGTGGATGATGATTTGAACTTCAAATTTTATGATTCTAATAATTTCTTTTTAGTTGTTTCACTTTAAATACTTCTTATTGTTCTTTCATATATTTATGAAATGCTTATGAAGCTTATATAATATTTATTTGACTCTATAACTAAGATGCAAGATTAATTAGCCCCAAAAGTGGCTATATGGCTCAATTGAGGATGAGATATTATGAACTATGCATTGCAGCATTGATATGCGGCGAGTTCACAAGATGCAAGATTGATTAGTCCCTGCAGTGGCTATCTATGCATTGCACTCTTTTTTCTTTTTGTCCGATTTTTTTCCCACTAGGTTTTTCCGGCTTAAAGTTTTTAACGAGGCAATTAATGCATCTATAAAAGGGAGAGATCATAACATTTGTGCTCTGCACTCTTTTTCCCTTTTGTTCGATTTTTGTCTCATTGGATTTTTCTGGCTTAAGGTTTTTAATGAGGCAGTATCATTCGATGCACATTCGTCATGAATACAATGAATATTCAAGGGGGAGTGTTATGAAATACATGAATGAATGAGATACATAAATGAATATTCATTATATTCATCTTATCTAATGTACTTATTATGGTACATTTGTATCATACATTCTAAGTACATCTCCCTATACAATGAACGTCCATCTCCCTTATCCAGTACATGTATCATTCGATACATTGATATTAATGATAAGTACATTCTTGTTCTCCTATAAATAGGAGTTTAGTTTTGATGTACAATAGAAGAACAATCAAAACACAGTAAAATACAATGATGCACTGGAAATAAAACTCTCTTCTCTGGCTTTCTCTACTATCTCTGGTGTTCACTTGCTTTCTCTTCTCAATCTCTTCTTTATTATATATTCGCCACGCAATATTTTACAACACTTTAAATAATCAAGAAAATAGTCAAGTGATTCCATAACTATCTTATTTTTCAAAGTTAAACGTAAATCTTGGTTAACTTATAATCATTTGTACTTCTTTCCTAAACAACTTTGTATTTTTAAACATTTATCTCTCTTCATACGTATTTATTGTTTATCATTCACATACATTACATGTCCTCTTTTATTCATATACAAAAGAGAGAGTGTGTTGTCAGTTCGAAAGAAACTTTTGATAATCATAATACAATTATATTTTTACATTTAAAAAATCAAGAGACATAGAATGAAAAAAAAAAAAAAAAAAAAAAAAAAACCAACAATCAAGATGACAAGAGACCACTTACAAATGGGTTCAACAACTTTTTTTAATGATTCATCAATGCAACCATAGGATCTCGCTCAATGTAATCTTAACAGATTTCTTAATTGTTTTGGGGGAGTAGAGGAAACACCTAGAAAATTCTCTTTTAAAGGTTAGTCAAAGTGTGTTTATAAGATGAGATCCAAGCCATGTCCTTCATATAACCAAAATCTAGTTAGGCAATCATACTTTTCTCTCCTAAAAGAGCAACGCTATTGCAACGGTGGGTGAGGTTGCCTTGCCTAGATCTAGGCAAGGACTGCGACCCTTGGCAGGAGCTAGCGAGTCTTAGGGACCCTCACTAATCATAGTGGGAAAAGAAAAAGAAAAAGAAAAACTAAATAATTTAAAAATTTTGAAAATATTTAAAAATTGTTCAAGTCAATGATAGTCATGCCATGTAAGATGGCCAGCATCATTTTAATGATTTCATAATAAAATTGACTAAAAGGACTACATTAGTAAATCGTTAAAAAAAATTAAAATTAAATTGACCAAATTGAAAAGTTAAGGACATAATTAGCATAAATTAAATGGTTTTAGGACTTTATTGATAATATCCTTGAGATTTCTCATCTATGATTGTGCATAGAAGCTGACAACGAGCCTATCATTGATGGTGAGGAACATGCCTTTGAGGGTTTGGTGCTTGCTCCTTAAAGTCAAGGCGTGCATCTCATTCTAAAGGAAGAAATAATTGGATGACTGTTTTTAATTTACTATGATAATAACAGTTTGTTCTAAATTATAATAAAGTTAAATAACAAATAATTATAAATCATTATAAAGTCCACTCTTTCAGGAATTTGTAATTCACAGTAAACTTTATTCTCATAGTAGCCCAAAAAACTATTATACTAGAAAAACCCTTCTAAAAGATGCATTTCTCATTGTTGTGCATCTCATGGTGGAAGGTAGGATCTTAATCCCCAATGTGCTTGTTAGTCAAACCTAGCATCACTTGCAATCAAATCTTGATTGATAAATTCAATCTCGAAACCTAGTCAATCAAAAAACTTGATTTGATCAGTTTCTTATGTAAACGCATTTTTGAGAAAAGAATACCAACATATTGGACCAACCACCCATAAGAGTCAACCCAAAAGTCAAAGCAATTTAACTTCTCAATTTGCTTTTTAGGTTGTTATTTCAATTGAATTTTTTTTAGGGATCAATAGGTGACAATAATCTTTACAATTATAAGTAAATGGAGTTAATGCCACAAAAAATCTTAAATTGGTACATATGTGATAAATTTACTACAAACTAATTTTTTAACTACAAAAATCCCAAATTAATATACCTTCAATAAATTTGATGACAATTTTACTCTCTATTAATTTCGTTAAATTTTATTATCAAATTGCTGAGTTGGATGATAGGTAACAATTAACTGATATACCACTTTAAAACTTTACTCTTTGTTTGTCACAATTGTACCAATTTTGTGATTTTTTGAAGTATTAATCCAATTTGTCTCAAATGTACAATTTTGCAGCTTCTAGCGGTCAAAAAATTAATTTGGAGTAAATTTATCACAAGTGAACCGGTTTGAGTTTTTTGTGTCATTTGAAGTAAATTTATCATAGATGCACCAATTTGGGATTCTTCGTGGTAAAAAAATTAGTTTGTGATAAACTTGTCATAGATGTATTAGCCTAGTATTTTTGATGGTATTATCCCTAAATAAATTATTATAGCTCTCTTTCCTTGTTCTTAGATTAAATTCTGATTTAATAACAAACTAAAAGATCTTGGGCAAAAAAAGGATTGTTAACTAAATCCAACTCCTCAAAGAAATGTAGGAAATTCACATAGATCATATTTAAGTGAAAAGTTGCTTTGCTATAACTTGATTACAAGTTATGTTTACCCCTATATGAAAGCTCATGAAATAGTTTGTAAGCTCCATGAACTAGTAAAATTCAAAGCTTTGACCTATATAGGTGGCCTCAATTCAAAGCAAATAATTTTATTGGTAAGACATGCAAAATCAAGTCAGTCCTTGTCACCGCCACCCCACCATTACAAGCCCTGGCAATGGCAAGGAATGGTTGGTGGGGGGTCAGCTACCACTAGTTGTCCTTGGCTAGAACTAGGCAAGGGAAGACTAACCTCATCCAATCTAGGGGAAGGTCGCAACTCTCGTCCAGGTCTAAGGCTGGGGCCTAGCAACCCTCGCCAACCATTCCCCCACCATCTTAGCCTTCCCAGCGATGGTGGGGTAGTCATGGCAAGGGTTGCAAAGCTCATGTCACCTGGTTCCTTTTCCTCAACTTCTTTTTCTTTTTATTATTAGCTTATTTTTATTTTAATTTAAATAAATTTATATTAAAAATCATATTTGGGCTAAACAGATGTCATTTTAGTTTTAATGTTTCATGTTTTAGCCATGCCATTGCCACTTAAGAGATAGAAAGTATTTTTTTTTTTTTTGAAAAAAAGCAATATTAGCCTTTTCTATTGGCCAAGTTGAACAATATTAACAAAATAATTCAATTACATCAATCTAACAGGTTTTAGGATTTAATTGTACTTTTTGCAAATTTTAAGACTCAATTACACTTTCATGACAAATTTTAGGATTTCTAAGGCACATATTCCTTAATCAAATATTAACTTTTACTTGGAATCGTTCGCTCCAACTTCAGTATCGACCTAATGCTTATCCCAAATAACAACACACATTAATGTTGTCCCTAGATCAAGTATGGGTCGTGCACCTGCCTCAGCACACGTCCAAATCTCCGAGACCCTTCCTCGACATCCAGATGTGCTCGACACTTATACGAGACCATAAACTTACTTGATGCAAGAACAAGCAAATAACAAACATAACAAGTATAACAATACAAGCCAATACAAGTAAACGATGACAAGATCCTAAGATTGATACGTGTAGTATATTGTCATATCAAAGAGTTAGGAAAGTCTACTTACAACTTTTTGGACCTAACTCCAAAACGCTCATTTGGTAACCGGATGGTTCCTAGGGTGGCTTGGAAAGGAGGGCGCGAAAGAGAAGGGAGAAAGGGAGAGGAAAGGAGAGAATGGCCAAACCTCAAAATGGGAGGATAGCTCCTTCTAGGTCATGATTACATCTAATAAGCGAGTTGGCCTATCTATCCTCTGAAGTTGGCACCTATGTTGCTTGGTATTTACTTGTGATTGGTGCACTTATTGGCTTGTTCTCCAAGGCTCAATCTAGGCTCGTTATTGCCTATGGCGCCTAAGGGACACATAAGCTCCTTTGATGCCTAATGTCCTTTTTTAATTGGTTAGCCTTTACCTTACTCACCAAGACTATATTTTAGGGTTACATAGTCTAAAATTCTAGGGGACGCCTAAGTGGGTGATTCATCCATACCATTAATGAACTAAAGTCCAAAATAATTAAATGAGGCCTCGATATTTTTGTCAAGCTACTTGAGAAGCAAGATTCCTCTTTCTCCCTTGCAATTGGTGTGTGACACTTGGTGGATAAGGATGGACTATGGTCAAAAGTTATGGAAGATTCTAAAACCCCCAATTATCTCTTGACATTTGTCCGATGACTCATTCCTGTATTAATTGATTTGTGTCCAAAATTCATCTAAAACATTCATGAGACTAACATAAGGTGTTGCCCTAATGGAGAAGTCGTTTATATTTGTACTCGATCCATGGTTCTAGGAGAACATAAGTTCGTGCCAAAATTAATACTAAACTTTAATCAAATAAGTGCAACTAAGTTGGTAGCCCTCTTGAACTTGTTCATGACCATTTCCGATTAGAAGTGGTCCATTAGATGCCTTAAAATTGAGGTTTCCTGACCAGGTCTCAATTAGGTGGACCGCCTCCAAAGTTGAATATGCCATGCCTTGTTCTATTCAAGGTTTATACCATTGATTCCCATAACCAACCCTTGGTTGTCACTTGGTCATGTGGGATTAATCCACAACCAATTTGCTACCGAGCAGGATTGACTCATCAATTGTTCATGGTCAGAAAATGGTTCCATGCGGAATCACCCGCAATCAATGCACCTACCCATACCTAACCGATCCATGATCATCCTTCTTGTTTGTGATGGAGCGGGTTCAATCCACAACCGAACCTCATGGTCAAAGGGCCGATTCATGTTCAATGCATATATCCGGTGTCCACATATCAATTAATAAGACATCACGATCCAAGCTAAGCTAGGGCTTACCAACCTTCATACTTTATTCTCATGGCCTAAAATCAAGGATGTTACATCCAACATCCAGGTGAACATCAACCTGTATATAACTTGTCGACATAAATGTGCTTGAAAGTGACAACAAGAATAACAAATTCATTAAATCCTATCGTGACGCATGCCTGAAGGGACCAGTTGTTTCCTAGGGAAGCTACTTAATAGAGTTACACAGTACGTTCCCTAATCATTAAATTGCCAGAAAAAGGAATGAAACAGGCAGATTGTTTCGGTATGTAGAAATCCAAGAACCAAAGCCGTGGAGATATGTAGTAAAGTTCTTAAAAGAGAGCAAGGGAACAAACCTGAACCACGTCTGCGGTTGAAGTTTCATCACGAGGAGCAAATTCTAGCTGACGGAAATATAAAAAATTTATACTGCAAAATTTGAAGTTGAGAGACATAAGTACGCAAAAACAAGACGAAATTAGCGGGACCTTGGTCAAAGCAGAATCAATTTGTTCGAGCACAATCTTGGCACTTGTTTTTTGAGAACCGCATAGGAGGCTGAAAGCAAGTTTCAAAATTTTCTCACGTTCACCAGGAGAATCAATAGATTTAGATGTAGGATGCATAATATGTCATCCCTTTAATCACCATAACTAGAACAAGAACATGCATAATTGAGTAGGAGAATTAACGCACCTGATTTGGAATCCATCGATCTTGAAGCGGAAGCGGAAACACAATGTTCCACGCACAAGTCCTTCTCCTCTATTGCCCTCCGTATCACTAGCTCAATGAGGCGGTCCCCCTCACGTTTGGCGTTAGGTAAACGCCCCTTAGGTGAGGATACATGTGAGAATTAGGGTTAGAGGAGAGACTTAGCGCTATTTATAGAGTTTCCAGCTAGGCCCCCTCATTACGGGCCAGGCTCAACTCGGCCCACACTAGCCAGCCCATATTAGACTAATTAAGAAACCTTCTATCTCACCTTAGACCAATCCCCGTAAAACGGTAAACGTTAACGGTAAATTACAATATCAATTAATGTAGTCCACATTAGGAAAACTCTTACATTCTTCCACTTGGACTATATTAATTGAAATCGTACTGTATGTGCGCACATTGGTCTAGAGATAATTCTTAATAGTCAATCCTATCCATAAAGTCTCAAACACCGAATCATGGCGGTAACTGCATGTATACACACGAGCCTTCCATGGTCACGAGTGTTCTCAACTCTATTGATATGGATCCAATATGGTAGTGTGTCAAATGGATAAAATCTCTCATAGAGAGATCTCATTTGTCGACCACCATTCTCTTACCTTAAGCGTCACAAAAACTTGTGCCACTAGAGAATGTCCATTATCTTACCTTAAGCGTCACAAAAAACTTGTGCCACTAGAGAATGCATTTATGGTTCCATGAACCCACATATGTCTTGTCCTTACGGTTAACCATTCTTTATGTATAACAAGACATATGAACAAGGCTAATAACCGTATGCCCCTAGCCTTCACTCAAGGTTTAAGCAATACCTTGAGACTTTAACAATATATAAATTTTCAACATAATAACAAACCATTCAAAAACATTTTATTGAATGCAAAAGTTGACCGATATATATATATATATATATATATATATCAAAATGTTACTAAATTGTAACAAAAAACAGATGTAAACATTATTAAAAAAAAAATAAAACAGCTCCCACTAAATAATAGCATCTCAAGATGCTCCTAAGCCCATGCTAATGACATGACGCTCAAATATACATGGACGTAGGCCTTTAATTAGTGGATCTGCAACCATATCATCTGTTAGAATATAATCTACTTTTAAATGCACTGACACAAGGTACACCATTTAATTAGATTTTCTCAATATCTAAATAAGGACAATGTGATAGATTCAACCCATCACCCTTAACAACAGGAGCAATTCCTGGCTTGCAATAATGTATATTGAATATTTCCAATATACAATCAGCAAATGTCCTCCGAGAAAATCTAATATAATATGGCAAAAACAATTCTTACAAACCTTAGTACAAAGGATAAAAGATGCCTCAAGGTCATTACTTGTAAACAAAATATCATATACACAGAGTATGAGAAAAAATAAATTTCCTCCCACTGACCTTGCAATATATTGAATTACTTTGTTCCCAATTTTGAACAAAATAACAACACTATGAAACTTTAATAATATTGCCTGGAAATTTGCTTAAGACCATGAATTAAGACTTTTAAGTCTATACACAAGTTTACTTAAATCTGCTGCAAAATTCTCCAGTTGCACTTATATAGATTTTGTATCTCTTTGATGTAACTCCATATAAAACTATCAATGCCACGTTCACTCTGAAAGAATCTATAAAGAAATAATTATTTCTTCACTAAACTATCCACCCCTCTTTCAGAGTAAAAATATTATTATCCTTTTTAACAATCTAGATAAGATACAAAATAATAACGAGTGGATCTAAATTATGTATGTGAAAAAATTGCTTTCAAAATATCAACCCACAGTAAACCGATAAATTAGTCTTACTCATCACCATGTTAATTATGGTGCAATTATGCCTTTCGGCAAATCCTTTTATCAGGAATTTCAGACATAATAATTAAATTACCACCCTAGAATTTACCAAGTATTTGACAAATGACCCTTTAAACAATTCAGTATTGTCATACTTGCCAAAATACTTACCGCTGCTATTAGGCCTGACAATCTTCAAGACTAATTTTAACCAGTTTATTCTATATCTCGGTCATTTTCCTTAAATAAAAAAAACTTTTGGAAACAACATTTTTCATCCTTATATGAGATGTATATATCATTAGGACTTAAACACAATCTTTACAGATATGTCCTAATTTCAATATCATACAAAACATAATTTCAAGCAACTAAGGCTTCCATCATATTATAGCAAAGTGCAGTCCGCGAGGCAAAAACCTCTTTTCAAGTGTTCCAGAATGGAACGCTTCATGGACAGTAAGCAAATTTTATTGCATTCTCAAGCAACAAATCATATGTCCACAACTTAAAATTTGAAGTAGTAAAAACTTCAATAATAATGGAATTATTAATTACAGAAAAGGTGATTGAAAAATCAAGCAATGTATATATAATTAGCATTATGTGAGCAATGTGTAACTTGACACACAAGTACACATCCAGAGAGTTACATGCAAAATCATATAATCACCTTTGGGCAGAATACATGACATGCAGTTGTACACTCCCCACATGATAGCGGTTATGATAATATATTCTAATCTTCGTGAATTCATCACCTTTGGGCAGACGAACCACTAGGATCAGTCACTCTTCCACCACATAATCATGTATCCCTTCATGAACTAATATATAATCACCCCTTTGGGAGTATGACTACACATTAGAGCAGGAGACATCCCAATCAATATACGAGACCGAAATTTCTCAAACCCAATCAAGCGTGCCACTTTGGCGATCACTACTCAATTGAATCCTTGAAACTCTCTCATACCAGGGATATAAATTTTACTCCTCACATACACCATATACATGTGATTTTAGCTTTAGTGATAGGGGCACCAAATCACCAAAATCACATATCATGCTAATTACACTGCTTTATTCATTAATAAAAATTAATCATACATATATATATATATATATAGGGAACTTGAAAAACAGATTCCAATGAGATCACCATTATAATGTTTATGTGATAACATACTTGTAACCCAACACTTATATTTCCAAAATCACAGAAAATATAAGAAAAATACGCAAAATACACTAAAAATACGCGTATTTAGGGCTTTGTATGTATTTTAACATTCATAAAATCATCAAAAAATTAATATAAACATACCACAAGATAGAAGACGACCATACGAATCCAACGCCGCCAACCACGCGCCGATCGAAGCCTCCACGCGCCCGCACGCGCCTCCTGAGTGCGCGGCGCGTGGAGCCCACGCGCGGGTCGTCAAACAGCCAGTCAAACCGGTCCAACCGGTGGTGGTCCGACCGATTCCCAGTCCGACCTTCCGGTCCAGCCGCCCGGTCAGACCGGTTAACCGGTCCGGTCAACGGTTGACCGGGTCGGGTTGGGTCAACGGGTCGGTCGGGTCAGGTTCCGGGTCGGGTCGGTCGCCATCCGGGTCGGGTCGGTCACCATCCGGGTCGGGTCGGTCGCTGACGTCAGCGGGTGGGAACCCAGCATGACGTCAGCAGATCGAATCCGAATCTGAGTCCGGGTCCGGGTCCGGGTCGTTGACGTCGTGATGTCGGCTCCGCGTGCGCCGCACGCACGTCCAGCCCCCCGCGCGTGGGGGCGCGTGAGGGCGCGTGAACGCACGTGAGTGCACGTCCTCGACGCCCGGCGGCGCGTGGCTACGCGTGGGGGCGCGTGGGGCCTCCCCCGGCGACGCGCCGCCCACGGTCTTGATCATCTCGTCGAGCCCAATCCAAATTTGTGATTTAATTTTATTTTTTATTGAACAAAAAATCTCGAAAATCACAAATTATGGCAAAAAACTTATGCATTCAAGTTCTAGGGTTATGGAGGCTCTGATACCACATGTAGGATGCATAATATGTCATCCCTTTAATCACCATAACCAAAACAAGAACATGCATAATTGAGTAGGAGAATTAACGCACCTGATTTGGAATCCATCGATCTTGAAGCGGAAGCGGAAACAAAATGTTCCACGCGCAAGTCCTTCTCCTCTATTGCCCTCCATATCACTAGCTCAATGAGGCGGCCCCCCTCACGTTTGGCGTTAGGTAAACGCCCCTTAGGTGAGGATACATGTGAGAATTAGGGTTAGAGGAGAGACTTAGCGCTATTTATAGAGTTTCCAGCTAGGCCCCCTCATTACGGGCCAGGGCTCAACTCGGCCCACACTAGCCAGCCCATATTAGACTAATTAAGAAACCTTCTATCTCACCTTAGACCAATCCCCGTAAAACGGTAAATGTTAACGGTAAATTACAATATCAATTAATGTAGTCCACATTAGGAAAACTCTTACATTAGAAGCCTCCAACAATTGGTAACGGGGGGAGTTAGCCCAGTTTTCACATCACAACATGGGCAATGATACTCGGCATCCAACCCAATTACCCCTCCTACCGTTCCAGCCATGTGAGCTTGGAGAGCACGGTCCAGGAGAGCAATATACCCACAGATATGATTCCCATCAATCAATGCTTGGCATTTAATGTAATCACACAATCCACTAGCTGCTACAACGTAGAATTCAACAACAACCTCGGCAAAACTTGGATTCACTGCAACAATGATCACAAGGCCAAGATGGGCTGGCAGGTTTCTCTGCTTGTTCAAGTAAGCTATTGCACATCCTATTCCGTGCCTTGCACCTCAAACTTCCAGGATCAGAATCTTACTCAGAATGCTCCGCAATTCTTCATTATGTCCAGGAAAGAATGGACTCCTTATGGCAATGCCTGGGCTAAGCATGAAAAGTTCCACGGTGAGCAAAAATACAGAAATTTGAAACAGTCCACATGATCCTACGCATAGATTTACTTATAGGCACTGTTTAACACAAAGCGGAAAAAAAATAAAAAAATAAAAAAATCTGTCATCTATAGTTATTTAACAACGATGGACCTCCACTGATGTTGTGCAAAAGGAGCAACAACCGTCAAATAAGAGCAGGTGGGATGAGCTGTGAATGAGTCGCCAAATTTGAACTTCCAACCTACAGCAGTGAGGGCTCTGCTTATCCCTATCCCCTTGTAGGGGTATTTTAGTGATAGGTTCTATAAGAACTGGACGACATCAGTAAAGGATCTAAGTCATTATGAGTAAAAATCACTTTGTTGAGTGAAATGAAGCAAAATTTGGGTGCAAGCGAGTGGAGGGACAAAGTGAGATTCACAACTTGGTGACTGAACAAAACAAAGTTAACTGGATGAACAATACTGAATGCGCGTGAGAGAGAACAATTTGACTCTGAAGAGTTACTAGGTGATCTAATATATTCTATAAAAATTAAGTAAACAACAATAAGTTTTCTCAGGTTAAATTAATGTATCAACGGCAGTTTACTCGAGGAAACTTTCCAGATGAAAGATATGAAGAAGGCATCAATATCCGCAACAGGGAATTTGGTTCGGATATGCCGTTCAACTGAAAGCTTACTCGCAAAGCAGTACTTTTCGCACGTCAACTTCTCAGACACACGGAGTCGCCTAGGAAGATAAAGGTACCTATCCTGATGATGGCCAGTAATGGCCACTCTCTTCCCCACTTTCCCTCACCATTTATCACGGGGAAGAGGAAAATTCTTGGGAGCATAAGGCAGACCATTGCTAGATATATCAGATGAAACTGGCCAGGAATCATCATTTTTTTTTACCTCAGAACTCTTTCCATTACTCTCATCAATGATAATGATCTCTGTTGAATCCCGTATCTCCTGACAATTTATTGGACCATGGATATTTCCATCTGTCTCATTAGCGTTATCAATTTTCGAGGATTCTTGCCTCATCTGAAAAGTTGTAAAACCAGGTCAACTATGAGAAGCAACTCTGCAAAGCGGAGGCACTACAAATACCACATGTACATACTATTTTTTCAGGATCCCAAGGTTTCTCCTCAGTAATGTCCTAAACAAGTCAACATGCGCATCTTAAGTATCAAAAAGCTTTCACGAAAAATACATCCCACACCCACTTTTCTTTTCTCGAATAAACAGCATCTCTAGAAAGAGTCCCGACAACCGAAAGATTCGAGAAGATCATACATTTCTGAACAAATGACATCAAGGATCCAATTTAACCTTCAGACTGGAGTTTCCTAGGTAGGGAAATACTCTATCAAAAGGCCCGCCAAAATCTCATTGCTAGAATTGCGATCTTGAGTAAGACACACCCACACAACATCCCGAACCGGGTTAATTCGGCGGGCTAATAACAGCGGAGCCGGGGAAAGCTGCATCTTTCCAGAAGCAAATTGATGTAGATTCCCACTCCGACAGTCAATGAGAACCCAAGGGCATTCGACACTATCCTAAGGGGGACTTGCCATTAGCATCAAAGTGGTTACCTTTTGGAGCAATGTCAATATCAAATCAACCCCGCCCCAAAAAAAAAAAAAAAAGAAAAAGAAAAAGAAGTGGCAAATTGTATTTCATCCCATCACCCAAATGCATGCAGTGAACAGATTGAGACACGTAACCAAAACCCAAAACTCAAATCGGTGCAACAGAACCGGTTTTCAAAAAATCATTCCGTTCTTCCAACTTTCATCACACTCGTGTTTAAGTATAAACCGACACCAACAATCGAATCAGAGAAGCGAAATGGGTTCAAGCGAATGCATTCTGCAGCCTTGGTTAAACCCTACGGATGCCGAGATCTCCACATGCCATCCCAAAGATCCAAACTTTAATACGGAATTAGGGAAATCAATCAGTTCCTACGCGGTCACAGCACGTTTTTCAAATCAAAACTCAAATGGCACATGCACTTTTTCATTTTGCTTTGCTTTTTATTTTCAATAAAAAAAAAAAAATCCGTATGATCACATCCAATATTGCAAACATTAGTGTTAATGAATTTTACTAAGATAGTGCACCGACAATTCTTCCAAAGGTATTGTTTTTCTAATGTAATCAATGAATTTGCAAGTAATGTAATCAAACCAAAGTAACAAAATCCAAACCTTAATCTAGGATTAATGAACCACTGGGATTCGCCCTAGTGGCCACCCTTCCAACATGGAAGGGGGAGGTGAGGGGTTCAAATCCCCACTTTCTCAGGGGGATGGGGTGGGGACGCGTAAGTTTCAAGAGTGGGTTTCGACTCCCACGCCCCGCAAGAGGCGGGGCAAAAGTCTGAGAGTGAGTGTAGAATAGGAATAGAGTAGGACTGACCAAAAAAAAAAATCTAGGATTAATGGAATTAATCAAGAATGAATGCTAGCTATTTCCTACAGGGAAGACCTCTTGGTGAGAGTAAACTCTCGACATGATCTAAAAAGGTCAAAACACAAAATTCAGGAGACACATCATCCAACCCGCAAATTTCACTCCGCCTTAAGCCGTTGGTCTTCAAGTTGTAGTAAAACATGCACACAGGCTTTGATAAGGTTCGAGGTGCGAACAATAGTTCACCAGAACGAACTGTACCCACTGGAAAAACCTTGCAGTCCGCGACAATCTCCTTCCAATATGAGGGCAAGCTGAAAACTCTCTTCTTCCATATTTCCTGATCAAAGTCCTCCAGGATCCACATAATAATCTCCTCACAAGACAGAGCATTGTTACGATCCACCATCGCAACGTGCCCCTCGAATTTAATAAGGAGGGCTCTGTGTATATCTTTGTGGGCTTCGGCGGGAATTGTAACCATGCGAAAACTCTCCGTCCTAACATCAAACGCCACCAGGTAATCATCCCCATGGACGCCATGCAAACAACTCCAAGCCATATAATAGACCACCCCATTGAAGCAGACCTCGCGACCCTTCTTATCATGGGCTGCACAACCTTCGACCAGCCTCCACTTATTTGTCCCCAGGGTGAGCACCCATGGCTCCATGATCAACCTGCCATCGAGCCCTCCCATAATAATCACACGTTGGCTCAAAACCTTATGCTTCCTCTCAACAGGATCGAATCCAAAAGAATTAATTTGTTGATAATATGAAAAAGAAGCATATCGCTCGGTTATTCTGGGCAATCCGAAAGTCGCATGCATCCCTGTCAAGGGATTTGCAATTTGGATGTGACAGCCAACTTCGAGGCTGACGAGGCCTTCTGGAGACTGCAAAACGAAAGGACCAGTCCAGCCATGAAGTGAAAGGGGCAGTGTAGCGATTTGGGCTCGACCGTTGTGAGGCTCAAGTTGGTCGACTGAGAAGACTCCTCCACACTCATCTGGGTCGTGGAAACCAACAAGGAGTTTCGGGCGAGTCGCGGAGTAAGTCAAATGCAAGTCGATGAAGTGAGGATCGGAGATGAGAGAGCGCCAACGAGTGGAGACGCAAGTGAATTGGCAAATGGATTTGACGGGGAGTCTTTTTAGGATCTCGATCAACAGGTCTTCGAGGACAATCATGGAATCTGTTGAAATATAATATGCAAAAACGACATGATCTTGCAAATAACTTAACGAGAAAAGTAGAAAAAGAAATAAACGACGAATATAAAGACATCAAATATTTAGAAACAGAGTTTATAATCGCTCATCCACTCGAGTGTTTCTTATACTTAGATTTAAACCTAAACCTAAAGTATTTATAAATAAATATGTAAAATCACAACACAACATCACTAGTGTTCAAGCCCAAAGCAGTACACAATAACTGAGTTCTTTCTTCTACGCTTTATACAACGGCTTACGGCTTTTCGCTTTATGCGGCTCTTCTATATTCTCAAGCGGCGCTCCTTCTCGCTGAAGAGAAACCTGGCGTTTTATATATGTGCCCAAGTCAACAAATTTGACCGGGGCCCCACCATGTACAACTCCAACAATGGTTTGGCTACTATAACAATTTGCAGGTAAAATTACTTATAATGGTCATTCCGTTCTTTTTGTTTCTAGTTTCTTATAGAAGGTGGAAACAAACAGCCTAAGTAAGTTGATCTCACTAAAGGGAAATTATAAAGAAGTAAACCTGAATATAACCACCTTCCAATGAAGGCATAGGAATGTCGAATGTAGGTACGAAAGAATAAATTATCCACGCACTACAGCTAAGAACAGATCACTCAAGGCTCAAACAACGTAATGAATGATGCGTGACCTAAAGATCCAAATGTTAATTCGATAGCCTCAAAGGAAGGGCAAAAAATAAAGGGGATGCTCGATCTAAGAAAGGACCTAAGATATTTCCGACATTAATGTTGTCCCAAAGACATACATGAAGGTTCAGTCATTTGTTTCTTCGGTCCAAAGAGCTTTACATTTGAAATCCAAGAGCCTCAGACCTAACCTAGTACCACTTCTTCATGGATAAACGAGGCAATTGAAAAAGGAATTTCACATAGCATCTTTTCCGTGGAGACATTAAATGGACGAAAATTGGGATGCAATAGTCCTTTTATTCAGATTTTAGAGGTTTGCTGTTAAATCGAAATGATTAAGTTGGATTACATGGGTTGAGTAGCATAACTATGAAAAGAAAGAAAATGCCAACTAAGGTATAAAAGCCATAAGTCTCGCTAGCTTCGGTATCTACTTCACAGCAACTAAGCCATACAAAAACATTGCTTCCCCGAGTAGTAACTTAATAGCATAACCAGAGAAGTCAAAGGGGATCCATCTGACAGGTCAAGAAACTTTAAGAGGACTGTCAAGCCGACTATCTCCTAAAGGCATTCAAACACCAATTTTTTAAGAAAATATAAATTTAACTCTGCAATGGCAATGCATTTGAAGCATAGTACAAGAAATAGCGGATTCCTAAACAAAAAGACTAGCTCAACAAAGAAACCATAACAAAACACAGATGAATCTGTAGTGTGCGAATAAAAGCTGCAGATGGCCATTAATAAGATCCGAAAGATCTTAGAATATGGAATGAGTAGGATTAGGAAAGAAAAATATGTCATACATTGCACCATATGAGGAACAATACCTTTTTCAAAGGACTTGATGGAGCAAAAAAGGCTTCAAATAGTCCCCCCTGAACTTTTTGCCTTGCATATTATCCAGTTACAAATGAATTTCTGAGTTCCACTATAAATACTAATTTCATTACATTATCCACCGGCAACAAATATGCAAGATAAGTAGTTCATAGACAATCCACCGTCTATTTTTATATTTAACCTGTTCTTCTTAAATACCTGATTTTGTGCTCATCAAATTATGATGCTAAATTTGACTAGCATAAAGTTCATCTGTTTCTGTAGCCAAATGATTCAGCATCTTAGCCAAATAAATTCACCAGAATCACCACATACAAAATCTATAAGCCAAACATCAAGCACATAGATTGTCCTGAAAACAAAGTATCGACAAGAAAAAAAGAAACCAAACTACGTGAAAAAATTTAACCTTTTTTTAAACCAATCTTTCTTTCTGCCTCCATTTTCTCTGCTTTGATAGAGAACACGTCGAGACCTGCACTCAGGGTGACATCACGCTCAATCTTCTTTTTCCAAAACAAACCTGCAATTTCCTTACCCTATGTCAGATATCATAATCATCAAGAACGAAAACATTAATGTTCATCTTCTTCGCAAGAGTGCATTATCCACAAATAATTTTCGAAAGGAGAAAGGTTTCCAAGCTGCAGATAATATTCTTGCTACAAAGAGCATGGACACGACAATTCTAAAACACTCTTGTTTAACCTGCATATCCAAATATGGAAGGCAAGAAACACCAGCAACGGCCTATTATTATAAATGGTAAATAGTAAAGTAATAAAATTGGGAAAGGACAATTCATCTGGACATCATTAGCCGACATGTCCGCATGCCAAAAGTGATGTCAGTGAGGGTCAAATGCATCTTATAAATCTTAAGCAAAAGTATGTGAGCAAGATATGTTAGGTAACTGGCAGCTCGACAGTGGGCAAAGGAGCAATAACGATCTAGTTTAGCAAGCAGCAGGCTAGCTGATTTTTCCTTATTTTAATTCAGTAGTAGGCCGCTCTCCAGCTTGTTTTGCTTCTTAAAGTGAAAACTTGCAAGCTCCAAACTATACTAAGCCTGGGCCTCGGGGACAGATTTCTCTAGCCGTGCCTCTAAAACCTATTCCTCTGGCCCACAGAGTGAAAATAATTCCTCGCGATACTAACAATAAGATCAAAATTAGGTTTTTCCCTTATTTAGAATGGCCAAGAAATAAAGGCTCGTGCCGTTCAAGGAAAAAGGAAAAAATCAGCATTCAGCTTCGCAAGCACCAGCCACATTATGATTGAAATCAAGATCGTCCCTGAACCGACAATCACTTCAAGGGCGATCCTCAATTCAGGAACGAAAACTTACACTTCTCGTTGAGGTTAGAATCACCGAAATAACCGTCACTTCAACTTCTTGGCAACGCACATCGCCTGGATAATAACAGCAAGAGAAGGCCGATAATCAATCAATTCTACACAGAGCAAAACAACGAAATTCAAATCAACAAAAGACCAAATTCTGAACGCTCTGTAAAATAAGCCTCGAGCTACGCATGTTCCGTCCGATCGTTCCCCTTTCTTCTACCTCGATTCCGGTTCCTCTCCGAAGAAGAGGATGCTTTCTTCTTTCTTGTTTCTATGCGATTTCCACGAACGGCTCCAGTTTTGGGGGTTTCAGGCGTGCCCTAGATAGGAGATCAGGGAAGAATGTTTGGCTAAAATGCCTTCAATATATCTATATAACAATTTGGACTTTGGTGGATCCAATTAGATCAGTCCGACTATACTTGATCCAACCAACTTTTATTTCTTTTTGCCTTTTCAAATCAAGCCAATCCCCATTAACAAACACTTTTCAAATTTGTAATTAAAAAGAATTGTAATAATTACAAGGAAATCTTACAAATCTCTTACGCACTTTGTAAATCTATCTTATTAATTAAACAAATTCCATCATGACTTCGATCTCAACTTTTACCAAAAAGAAGAAGAAGAAGATGAAGAAAGTTCATGATAAATATTTATACATATCTACCCTGTCACGATTACACTTAACTCTAGATAGCAATCATAATTTAAAATGTTCAAGATAATTAACAAGTGATCTATGAATGTCCACCGTTCTAAATTTGGACTCAAAAATTATTGAGTATTCCATGAACATCAAACTCTCTATTAATTTCACTTATATGACAATGGAAAGTATGCTTAAAAACGGATTGGAATCTTTACATATTATTGTACTCTCTATTAATTTCACTTCACTAATTTTATCTTCACACACAAACGAAACGAGTTATCTGTTACTAATTTTAATTAAAAAGAAAACTTCTTATCTTACAAGTTAGGTAAAGTTTTTGAGATAGATAAAATCGTCAAATATTACTTCCTTTTTACCTAATAATTTTTTCAAACTTTTTCTAGACACGGCACCATTAGTTATTTACCAACAAAGGATGAGGGAAAAAATGAAAGAAATTAAAATAAAAAAATAAAAAGAAATATATATATATATATATATATATATATATATATATATATATAATATATATATATATATATATATAAATCTTCATGTTGATTAGATAGGATAATTTGGGACCCATGGCGAGGGGAGCTGGATGTTCTAGGAAAAACGTGGGGAAAAATTATTAGGAAAAAAAAAAATTGCTGTTTAAAAGAGTGTAAGTTCTCTTGTTTATTTTATGTATCAAGATGTGAAAGTATAGGATTTTAAGATTAGATATCGTGCAAAGTGGAACTTTGAATAGGCGAAAATGGTTATTTTTCGCAATGTTTAAATAAAATGCCTTTTAAATATCCATATAAGAAGAAGAAGAGGGCACCATTAGCTATTTACCAGCAAAGGATGAAGAAAAAAAATGAAAGATAATAAAAGAAAACAAAAAAAAATTATTATAAAAAAATTGCTGTCTACAAAAGCCATTAGCTATTTAACAGCAAAGGATGAAGAAAAAAACTGAAAGATAATAAAAGAAAACAAAAAATAATTATTAGAAAAAAATTGCTGTCTAGAAAAGTGTAAGTTCTCTTGTTTTATTTTATATATCGATATGCAAAAGTATAGGATTTTAAGATTAGATATTCTGCAAAGTGCAATTTCAAATAAATGAAGATGTTTATTTTTCGCAGTATTTCAATAAAATGCCTTCAAAATATCCATCTAACAATTTGGACTATGGTGGATTCGATTAGATGGGTCCGACTATCCTTGATACAACCAACTTTTATTTCTCTTTGCCTTTTCAAACCAAGTCGATCCCCATTAACAAACAAATTTATAATTAAAAAGAGTCATAATAATTATAAGGAAATCTCTTAAACCTCTTGCGCACTTCGTAAATCTGTCATGATAATTAAACAAATACTATCATGACTTCAATCACAACATTTTATCCAGAAGAAGAAGAAGAAGAAGAAGAAGAAGAAGAAGAAGAAAGCTTGTGATCAATCTTTGTACGTATCTACCTTGCCCACGATTACACTTAACTCTAGATAGCATATAGTAATCGTAATTTGCAATGTTCAAGATAATTTACAAGTGATCTATGAATATTTACCATTCTAAATTAGGACCCAAAAAATTATTGAGTATTCCATGAACATCAAACTCTCTATTAATTTTTACTTATATGACAATGGAAAGTATGTTTAAAAAATGGATGGAATCTTTACATATTATTGTACTCTTAATTTCACTATTTTTATCTTCACACACAAACGAAACAAGATCTGTTACTAATTTGAATAAAAAATGGAAACTTCTTATCTTACAAGTTAGGTGAAGTTTTTTTCGAGATAGATAAAATCGTCAAATATTACCTCCCTTTTTACCTAATAAATCTTTGCAATTTTTTTTCTGGACGGGGCACCATTAGGTATTTACCAACAAAGGATGAAGGAAAAAAATGAAAGACAATAAAAGAAAAAAAATAAAAAGAATATATATATAATCTTCACATTAATTGGATAGGATAGATTTGGGGTCCGCATCAAGGGGAGAGCTAAATTCTCTAGTAAAAACATGGGGAAAATTATTAGGAAAAAAAAAATTGCTATTTAACAAAAGTGTAAGTTCTCTTGTTTTATTTTATAAGTCGAGATGCAAAAGTAGAGGATTTTGAGATTAGATATTGTGCAAAGTGCAATTTCAAATAAGTGAAGATGCCTATTTTTGGCAATGTTTCAAGAAAATGCCTTCAAAATATCCATATAACAATTTGGATTTTGGTGGATTCGATTAGATTAGATCTGTCCGATTATCCTTAATCCAACCAAATTTTATTTCTTTTTGCCTTTTCAAACTAAGTCAATCCCCATTAACAAATTTTCAAACCAAGTCGATCCCCATTAACAAACAAATTTGTAATTAAAAAGAGTCATAATAATTATAAGAACCCAAAAGAAGAAGAGGAAGAACAAAGTTCATGATAAACCTTTGTATGTGTTTACCATGCTTGCAATTACACTTAACTCTAATTTTGCAATTGTAATTTACAATGTTCAAGATAATTGAGAAGTAATCTATGAATGTTTACCGGTCTAAATTTGGACTCAAAAAATTATTGAGTATTCTATGAACATCTAACTCTGTATCAATTTCACTTATATGACAATGGAAAGTATGTTTAAAAAACATATCATAATCTTTATATATTATTATACTCTCGATTAATTTCACTTCATTATTTCTATCTTCACACGCAAACAAAACGAATTATCTATTACTAATTTGAATTAAAAATGAAAACTTCTTATCTTACAAGTTAGGAGAAGTTTTTTCGAGATAGATAAAATCATTAAATATCATCTCCCCTTTTACCTAATAAATTTTTCCAACTTTTTTTTCTAGACACGACACCATTAGGTATTTACCAACAAAGGATGAAGGGAAAAAAATGAAAGATGATAAAAGTAAACAAAAAATAAAAAGCACACACAAACAAAACGAATTATCTATTACTAATTTGAATTAAAAATGAAAACTTCTTATCTTACAAGTTAGGAGAAGCTTTTTCGAGATAGATAAAATCATTAAATATCATCTCCCCTTTTACCTAATAAATTTTTCCAATTTTTTTTTTTTCTAGACACAACACCATTAGGTATTTACCAACAAAGGATGAAGGGAAAAAAAATGAAAGATGATAAAAGTAAACAGAAACTAAAAAGAAAAATATATATAATCTTCACATTGATTGGATAGGATAGATTTGGGAACCGTGGCGTGGGGAGAGCTGAATGCTTTAAGGAAACCATGGGGAAAAATTATTAGAAAAAAATTACTGTTTAAAAAAGTGTAAGTTCTTTTGTTTTATTTCATGTAAAGGTAATATTCTGAAAAACCCCAAACTAACACACATATGACAAATTTTTCCTAAACTAATTTTTTGATGAAGAAAAATCCTAAATTGATACGTTTATGACAAATTTATCCTAACTGACCATAAAAAATCAAAAACTAGTACACTTGTGATAAATTTACCCCAAATTAATCTATTCAACTACCAAATACCTAAAATCGATATATTTGTGATAAATATATAATCCGTTAAATTGGATTAATACCACAAAAAATAAAAATAAAAATTATAATTTTGGTAAATGGAGAGTAAAATCCCAAATCGGTACATCAATTAATTATTACGTGTCATTCAAATTAGTAATTTGATAGTAAAATTTTAAAAATAAAAAATTATAATTATGGTAAATGGAGAGTAAAATCCCAAATCGGTACATCAATTAATTATAAAGTGTCATTCAAATTAGTAATTTGATAGTAAAATTTAACGGAAACTAATAGAGGGCAAATTTATCACAAGCATACTAGTTTGGGATAAATTTGTCAAATGTATACTAGTTTGCTGTGGTCAGAAAATTAGTTTGAGATAAATATGTCTAAACTATACTAGTTTGGGATTTTTCAAGTTATTAACCCTTTTATGTATTGAGATGCAAAAGTATAGAATTTTAAGATTAGATATTGTGTAAAGTGCAATTTCAAACAAATAACGATAGTTATTTTTCGCAGTGTTTCAATAAAATGCCTTCAAAATATCCATATAACAACTTGGACTTTAGTGGATTCGATTAGATTGGTCCCACTATTCTTGATCCGACCAACTTTTATTTTTTTACTTTTTTTGCCTTTTCAAACCAAGTTGATCCCCATTAACAAATACTGTTCAAATTCTTAATTAAAAAGAGTTGTAATAATTATAAGGAAATCTCTTAAATCTCTTGGGCACTTTGTAAATCTATCCTAATAATTAAACAAATCCGATCATGACTTCAATCTCAACTTTTTACCCAGAAAAGAAGAAGAAGAAGAAAGTTTGTGATAAACCTTTGTAAGTATCTACCGTGCGCACGATTACACTTTGTTCTAGATAGCAATCATAATTTACAATGTTCAAAATAATTGAGAAGTAATCTATGAATGTTTACCATTCTAAATTTGGACTCAAAATTTTTCGAGTATTCCATGAACATCAAACTCTATTAATTTCACTTATATGACAATGAAAAGTATGTTTAAAAAACATATCAGAATCTTTACATATTATTGTACTCTCTATTAATTACACTTCACTATTTCTATCTTCACACACAAACGAAATGAGTTATGTGTTATTAATTTCAATTAAAAATGAAAACTCGTTATCCTCCAAGTTAGGTGAAGTTTTTTCGAGATAAATAAAATCTTTGAATAATGCCTCCCTTTTTACCTAATAAATTTTTCCAATTTTTTCTAGACACGGCACCATTAGGTATTTGCCAACAAAGGATGAAGGAAAAATAAAAAGAAAAAATAATATGTATATATGTATAACATTCACGTTGATTGGGTAGGATAGAAACCCTTTTACTTCTTTCTTTCTTTCTTTCTTTCTTTTTGTTTATCTTTTTTCTATCTTTTTCTTTCCTGGCAATAATTTTTATTATAGAAAAAAAAATAGTAAACATTTGATTAACACACTAGTAATCATTTTTATATCATTTGATTAAAAACCTATCTTCATTTATTATATAGCTTTTATAAGTTCTCTCACTCATAAATAGTTTTTAATTAAAGTCAATTTTAAGGGGAAAAGGGTTTCCAAAATTGATTAGCAAAGTGATGCATTGAACTCCTATCCAGTGATTCATTTATAACTTCTTAAGATAACTCAATTATGTTTTGTTATGTAACTTAGTATATTCATTTGAACAAGATTCAGTACACAATGTTACTACTTGCTATTGTTTCTCTTCGCTTTTGAACAATCCAAATATTGCAAGTCGAGACTTTGAAAACCTAGTTGATCTACGAGCTAGTGATTGATGCTCTCGTCGTCGTTTCTTTTGTGATATGTTAATTTACACATCTATGGGATGAAATTCAATCACTAGTTTCCAGATGCAAAAGAAAAAGTTCGATGAGTTGGTTGAAGACTAGGGCGTTAAGACTTTGGTTAAACCAAAGGCTTCGATGTATATTATTGGAATCAAGATGGCCTTTTAGATGACATGCCCAAATAACTGCTGCGCAATACATTTTTATCCCCATCATGTGCATGAATAATTTCTTCTTCTTCTCCATAGCCCATATATGAATTGATCATCTAAACTTTAGGAGGCTTGCCATAATTTACAAGTTAGGCCCTGTTTGTTTGTGTTTCTATTTTTCGTTTATAAACAAAATTTCTGTTTTTTTGTTCCAGAAACAAAAAAAGAACAAAAACACGTTTGTTTGCGTTTTTGTTCCAAATCTATTTTTTGTTCCTAGGAACATATTTGGAATAAAACAAGAAACAAGAAAAACGTGTTTCTTGTTTCGAACAATTTTTAACAACAAATTTTCTCTCTCCTCTTTTTTTCTTCTCTTTTTTTCTTCTTTTCTTTTTCTTTTTCTTTGGCCGGTTGCCGGCCTCGGCCATGGTCTGCGACCGGCTGTCGAGGGCCGGCGACCTCGCTGGAGCGTCGCTAGCCCCCAGCGAGGCTGAGCCTCGCCGGGCCACCGCTAGGGTCGCTCGGGCTCACCCAGATCCGGCAAGCCGAAGCTCACCCAGCCACCGGTAAGGCTCGGCCTCACCGGGCCACCGCCAGGCGAGCCTCGCCGTGGTTGGGCGAGGCCGCCGGCCCTCGTCGGCCGATCGCCAGCCATGGCCGAGGCCGGTGACCGGCCAAAAGAAGAAAAATGAAAAAAGAAGAAAAAATGAAAAATATTTTTTAAAAAAATATTAAAAAATAAAAGAAACAAACAAAAAAAAAAAGAACACAAATTTATCAAACGTGTTTCTATTCTTTCTGTTCATTTTTATTCCCGGAACGAATTTATCAAATGCGTTTTTCTAGTAAAAAATTGTTCTCCGGAATAGAAATAATTTTTTCTATCTCTATTCCCTAGAACAATTTTTGAACAGAAACACAAACAAACGTACCCTTATATTCCAATCTAGATTCGACGTTATATGGCAAAAAGGAAATTAGCTTAGTGGCAACTTAATTTGCACATTATGTCTGTCGAAGTTGTTTTTAGGTGCTAGTCCTAACACTATTATATACGTTTGATGAAGAAACATTGAACAAATCTCGGTTGATATGTGTCCAGATGCTTATGCAAAAGGTCTAACCGCATATGTAGTCCGTTGACTGTCGATATGATAATTCAGTTTTTCATTGAGGTTAGAATCATTAAAAGGATTTGAAGCATTAGAATAAAGTGACTGGGTGCATTGCCCGAATAATTATAACAAGAAAAGGCAGATAATCAATTATACAAAGTAAAACAACGAAAATCAAATCAACAAAAGACCAATATTGCACGTAATGCACATTCCCTCTTTGCTTTGTAAGCCTCGATTTCTTCCTCTGTAATAACCCTCAAGTTGCGCATCTCCGTTGCTTCCATCCAAGTCGTCAGAGTAACGACTAGAGCTTCGGCGACGAGTCATGGCTTCGGGACTCCGGTTCTGAATCGTGCGATCTTCCTCTTCTTATACTTCAATTCCAGTTCCTCTCCGAAGAAGACGACGCTTCTTCTTTCTTGCTTCACCAACCTACCAAACCGACATTTCCGAAATACTGAAAAAGAAGAAGAAGAAGAAGTCAATGGATGAATAGTAGAGGGTGGACTTGCATTTCCGAAATACTGAAAGCCCCACTTGCTTTGGGCTTTCAGCATTTCAAAAGCCAGCATTTGGCCAAAGACACCTCCAAATACTGAACCAAACACCTAAATTTTTTCCCAATGGATTTTCGGGGCTAAAAGCCCCTTAGGAATGCTGAACTAAACAAGTTTGTCTTCTTTAGTGAGACCTTGGAGCACATCTTTCGATGTGTCCTTCCATTGTTTACGGGAAAAAAGGGGAGAGAAAGGCTACTAGCCTGCAATTGGCGTGGCACCAGCGTGTGGTTAGTGTTCCTTTAGAGAAAACTACAATCTTTACAGATTTATAATTGTCCAAGTTGCAACACGACGGCTCCAATTAGCATTTAACCATTTTTCAAAGAGCTTAGCATACTAAAGCAAACACGACGCACACCCAATGACTTCGTATTACAACTCAACTTGTAGTAATAAATTCATTTGACCAATAGTTTTCTTCATCTTCCTATGTACGTAAAATAGCATTTTGAAGCATTCCCATGCCACATTGTTGTAATCCTCATTAGTGACTTGATACCAAATCCTCTTATACACGACCATACTTTATATGTGATTAAATGGAGATATATTTAACTTGTTGTAAATAGAGGTGGGGCGGCAATTGTTTTTCCATTGACTAGGGCATTTGCAATCATTGATCCCATGGACTGGGGGATTCGGATTTAAACAGGTATTTCTGCGTAAGATGACACTTAATTTGTAGGTTAACTGCACCTTGGGGCTCTCTCCATTTGTGGAAACAACTATGAGAGTGCAGACCAGCAACACACGGTACGATAAATCCACTTTCTCAAGGTACATTGGGTTCAGCATTTTGAAAATTCATTGAAAAAATATAAAGTAATTTAGCCTAAAGGATTTTGGATGTATACAAAGGCCATTTGGTAAATTATGCTTTGAGAAACAACTTTAAAATAAATACCGTTTGATAGAAAACACATTTGAAAAGTCACTGGGGCAAGTAATATTAGTTTTTTTAATTTTTATTTGCTTAAAATTGAAATAAATAATATATTCAACTTTTTAAATATAAATTTTGACAATAATGCTACAAAAATCAAATATATATAATTTTTTTGTTTTTAAAAAGGACCAAATCTTTCGCCAATTTGACAAAAGGCTACGGTTGCCGACAAACTAGATTTGGTGCCGGCGGCCATCCGCTTGAGGTCGCCCATGGGCAAAATCGAAAGTTTCATTTTATGTTTTTTAGCATTTATATTATTTGATTTTTTTAGCATTTTAAAAATAATAACTAATGGGTGATGGTAGTTTTGGCAGAAAAAATAAATATTAGCATTTGGCCATACGCTAAAAGGTCAATGCTAATCCCTACTAGCATTGGATTTTCAACTTTCCCAATATTAACTTTTTCTTGAAAATTACTTTAAAATTGTTACCAAATGATCAATCATTTCTCCATGGGACTTTGGAGGTCAAAAGCCCATCAAGAATGCCGAACTAAACACACCCTCGGTATGATGAATCACTTCATATTACAGGGTGCAAACATTTTAGTTTCCTTTAGTTGTCTATTTTTACCCTCTGCATCTATTAAAAAAAAAAAAAAAAAATCTTTGGAAAATGAGAATTAAGTAGGATAATTACTTAAAAATATTAATGCTATTATATGGATATTAATTAAGTCTTGAATTTTTTAATTTGAAAAATTTAATCATAATTTTTTTATGATTTATTGAGGCAGGCATTCATAAAATAATTTTTTTTACAATTATCCCAAGAATAAATTGTTTAGCTTTCTTATTCATATTTTTAAATATTTGGATTCCCTCATCATATGCTAACTCGAGGACGACCACTTTGTTAGTGAACCATGAAATGCTCTTGTGGGCTTCATCAGACGAAAATTGGGTTAGTATTACTTTGGCACGTGGAAAAGAGGCAAAATGAGAATTCAATAAGCAGATAAACAAAAATAATTTAAAAGAAAGAAAAAGTTTCATTTTCTTCTAAATTTAGATGACAATCCCATCCAATGGGTCCTTTGATGTACCTGGACGGTGCAAACGTAATCTCAAATGCACGCTGCGATAATCGAATCCTTCATAAACTTTTTGTTTAAAAAAACACTTTTATTGTAACATGTGCAAACATGGATATTTGCTTTTATAGATTCACCTTTTCGCCCATTGAAAAATAATAGTGGCTTAAATTCAAAATTTTAGAATCCAGTACCAACAAGGAAAATCCACGAATTACCTAGGTATCGCATGCCCAATGCCCGTATCCATATCCCTTCTTTAATCATTAAATCAATCTTATCCTAGCAATTCAATTTATCATCTATGCACACTATAAAGAGACGTAGGACAAATAATTGACAATGCATTAGACTCTACTAGCTATCTCTACAGAAGCCAACCAACCGCAAAAGTTGCCGGAGGTCTTGTACCACGAGCATGTGATGTTGATCTAAAAATAATGCAATTACAAACAACCTACAAAACTTTGAATCTTTCCTATTATAATTGCAGAGGCATTTATGTTAGCGAAGTTGGAAACGGTTCTCTCCATATAGGAATTGAAATGACTCAATACTGCATTCAAGGAAGATAATATCATTAGTGATGCATAATGGGATACAAATTTCGTGAGAGAATGGGGGATTTCTTTCCTGGCTCCAAATTCGTAGTAAATGTCGACTTTGTTTGATCCATGTGGACCTCCCATGTAAAACCCACAATTTTTTTTTTTTTTTTTTTTTTTTTTTTTTCTTTTTGAAAATGTTCCCCCTAAAATGTCAACAATTCCATGTAATGATTTAGCAATGACAATTCCATGGGCCTTGTCCGCCTTTACAAGTTTGCAACTTTAGGTCTAAGATGACCCACTCTTGGTCGCAAAAACCAATCACTATTCAATACGAACGTGGTCGGCCAATGATATTTTGGGCCCAGTAAGCATGTCCCGGCCCCATGACAGTAACGAGTTTTCCGGAGATAGAGAATCAGTGCAAGAAGAAGCTGGTTTCCTTTTTCTTTTTTTTTCAAGCGTGCCAAACCCGACCGTGCGGCTGTTGCTTGTCGTCATCTGCTTTTCGAAGATTCGAAAAGCAGATGATGCGGCGAGCTGACGATGAAATTCCGAAATATTCGAAAAGCTTAGATCCGGCCGACATCTTCGAAATATTTGAAAAGCAGATGCCGTCAGCAGCACTTTCAGCCTATTTATCCGAAACAGCAGTGCTCCGCTCTTCGAATTGCCTCCCTCCCTTTCAGCCGATATCTCCCGCGGAGCATGTCGAGTTCGGGTTCGCGCGACATGGCGTCGTCCGGCGACGAGGCCAACACCTTGCCGGAGATGGTGTCGACCTACTTCTTCAAGGACGCCGACGATGAGCCGGTCTCGTTCGCCGTCCTGCCGGTGAGGTGGACCGAGGGGGACGGCAGCGAGGAGCACGCCGCGGCCGGGGCAGCAGCGGAGGAGACCGTCTTGTTGCACGGGACCGCCGACAACGGCCTCAGTAAGATTTACAGGGAGGTCAAGTCCTGGAGGTTTGATCTCGGCCGCTTGAGGCCCGAAGTGTCGGTGCTCTCTAAGGACAACATCTGGTTCAAGCTGGATAAGCCGAGGAGGAGGTTTCGGGACACGATCAGGACCGTGTTGATCACGCTGCACTGCCTGCACTACGCCAGGAACCACCCGGACGCGTCCCGAGAAGCGCTGTGGGAGCACTTGGCTAAAACCCTGGGGTATCGTATCACTGGGTTCTAAGAATTTACTGTTCGACATCTTCGTGTGTTATGACGTGTTAGGCGCACGTGTGATTTTGCCTCTTCTCAATCTGGTTTATAGGTTCTATGAGGTCCGGCCTTCTGCGAAGGATTTGCAGGACCACGTGGCGTTAATTAAGGAGGCTATGCGGAGGGATGATGCATTGGCGAAATCTAAGGTCGTTCCTATTCCTGTCGTTTTTTTTAGATTCATCACCTTGTTCCTGTGATGATATTCTGGCCATTGACATGTAGTCGCTGTCGAAATTGTTTGCGTATTTCAAATTGTGGGTGTCATAGTTCGAGTGATTAAAAGTTTAACTGAGACCAGAATTTTAGGCACCATTTTTGTTAATGATTTTTATGCGTAAGTGGTGTGGTAAATGAAATTAACAGACCGAAAAAATACATATATCGGAAAAAAGTATCTCGTTGGGAATGTTTTTGGGGCAAATTTGTGTTCATATATAGAAATTAACAGACTGACAAAATATATATCAGGAAAAGTCTATCTTGTTGTTGATGTTTTTGGGGTCAAATTGCCATTGTTCATTTGGACGTTCGTTAATTGCTGTAAACAAAACTCATGCAGGTTCTGAGCAAATTCATGGAAGAAAAGACTAGGGAGAAGAGCAAATCTGGCGAGGTTTGGACCTATGCTTTTTCTATATCTCACTTCTTTTCTTTGAAAGTTTCTGCCTTTTCCCTTTTATTTGTTTCTCCAAGGAAGGTTTTCTTGGGATCTTTTAGCATGTTGCAAAGCCAATTTTTATTGCGGATGATCCCAAAGATGTCGGGATGGAAGATGTTGAAGATAAGACCGCTGAGGAGGATGATTGTTTTGACTCTGTTTGTGCGCTATGTGATGACGGTGGCAGCATTTTATGGTACGTGTTGTCCTCCTTCAGTTTTCTTTTCCAGATAGATAATTTCTAGGTCTGTTAGTTTCTAGAAATTTAGTGGTTAGAATACTTTTCATTCCAAATTAGGGTCCCGTTCGTTTTGCGGAAAATGACTTCCGGGAAAATGTTTTCCGGATTTTCCGGTGTTCGTTTCACGGAAAATGAACTAGTCAAGGAAAATGTTTTCCATCATTGGAAAAAACAACCTTTAAAGTGGGGAAAACGTTTTCCATGGCTTCTTCCCTCTTACTTCTTTTTATCAATACATTTTCATTTTGTTTTTATGCTTTCTTTTTATTTTTTATTTTTTTAAATCAAGTTTTTAATTTCTTTTTTTTCTTTTCTTTTCTTTTTTTTTCTTTTTTTCCTTTTCATCTTCTTCTTTGGCGGTGCCGGCGACCGGCCGCAAGCTAGCGGCCGGCGACCTCGCCAGCCTCGCCGGCCTAGCCTCGCCGGCCTCGCCCTAGGCCGGCGAGGCTCCGCCTAGCCCAATCTGGCGAAGCCGAGATCGGGCCTCCGCCAGATGCTACGGGCAAGGCGGAGCTCGCGGCTCGCCGGATCCGGCGAGCCGGGCGGGGCTCGAGCCTCGCCCAGCTCGCCGGATCTGCGGCGAGCCCGGCTCCCGATCCAGTGAGCCCGAGCTCCGCCGCCGATTCGGCGAGCTCGCGGGCGAGATCGGCCGAGCCTCGAGCTCGCGGATCAGGCCACCGGGTCTTGGTCGGGCGTCGGGCGGCCGGCCATCATCGAGCGGAAGGAGGCGCCGGCGGCGGAAGGAGGAGGAAGGAGCGCCGGGGAGGAAGAAGGAGGAAGGAAAAGAAAAAGAAAAAAAAAAAAGAAAGAAAAATAAAAAATAATAAAAATTTCGATTTTTTAAAAATATAAATAATTAAAAATTCATTTTTTAAAAAAATATAAAAAATAAAATTAATTTTTGGTCAATTAAAAATATTAAAATTCAATTTTTGATAGTTTTTTCTAAACAATTAAATGAGCTAACGAACGGTGGAAAATGTTTTCCACTCAAATTTTAGGTTTTAGCCGAATACCGGAAAATAGAGTCATTTTCCTGGAAAATGACTTCCAAGAAAATGTTTTCCGAAAACATGATATTTTTCGCGAAATGAACGGACCCTTAGAGATTTGGTCTTATTCCTGTCTAGTTATAAAAACTTTAGTGCAGACAACAAATCCAATTAGGTCTATCATCTATCAACTTTGATGAACATTTTCTTCTCTGACTTTGATCTTCCCCATAGATTATATGTCCCAATGGGCTTTTGACAAAAAGTGCGAGTACATGAAATTTTCATATTGTATGTGGGATAAATTGTTCTTACTGCTTTTAGGGTAGTTTCTGCTCTTTTAGTGAAGTTTTATGGATGTTCTTACTGCACCTTTTACTTCAGTTTGGTATGCCTTTTTTAGTTAAATTCATATCTGACAGTTTGTTATCAATACAGCTGTAGTGGAAAATGCATGAGGGCATTTCACGCTACTGAAGAAGATGGTGAAGACTCTCTTTGCGGTTCTCTTGGATTTTCACAGCATGAAGTTGATGTAGGATGATACTTCATTTTTTTATTTCTTTTTGTGTTTAGAAGTTAGTTCTCTTTTTGCTTTGGTTTCTTTTTTTCTGCTAGGCCTTTTTTTTTTTTTTTTTTTTTTTTTTTTTTTTTTTTTTATTTTCTGCTTCGGTTTCTAATATATTACTATCGTGACGTTGACAGGCAATGCAGACTTTTAAGTGCGAAAATTGTAGAGACAACCTGCACCAGTGCTTTGCATGTGGGAAGTTGGGCTCATCTGACAAGTCTTCTAGTGCTGATGTATGAGACAGTAGGAAAAGATCAATTGTCTGGCTTCAATATTACCACTGAATCTAATTTTCATGATGAAGGCGTTCCATTCTCCTCGATTGTTTTGTTGCTATGAAACTTATATAAAATCTTTTGGAGATTGTGCAGGATACTGAACTTTATATGTTTTTTTTATAAGTGTGGTTCGGGTGGAAACATATACTGTTCATGCTTGTCCAGAGTGTCTAGTTACTTAGTAAAAGTCAGCCGTGCCTGTGCCCTGACCATTCGTTCTGGCATGGTCTGAGCTAGCCCCATGAAGCATGTCCAGCAATTGTTTTTTGGAACTGGAGAAGTCTTTCTTAACATGTTCTAATCGAGCCCCTCTTTTTTATGGGAGAAAAAGAATTTTCAATATCTATGAAGAGGGAATATAAGGTTGGCTTGTTTAGCTAAGGACTTGCTTGGTCTACCCTTGAACATACTCTTGACCTGTGACTGAGATTAGCTCCCTCATTCCTCCTCCCCACTTGCAAAATTAACACCAAAAATATAATAATCATCAAGTTTTCTGGGTTTGATGTGGTTCATTGGGCCCGTTACTTGACTCAAGGCTTCTAGGATTCTATTCGAGTGCTGTTATGTGTCAATTGTGGTTGTTCTATAGCTGAGTTGTATGGATATTTTTCCTGACACTGATTCCGTGATAGGTCTTCCAATGTGTTTCTGCTACTTGCGGCCACTTCTACCATCCCCACTGTGTAGCAAAATTGCTCCATCGCAGAGATGAAGTTGCTGCAGAAGAACTTAAGCTGAGGATTGCTTTAGGAGAAAGTTTCACATGCCCTGTACATAAATGCTGTACTTGCAATCAAATAGAAAACAAGAAGGAATATGATTTGCAATTTGCTATATGCAGACGATGCCCCAAGTCTTACCATAGAAAATGCTTGCCGAAGTATGTTTAACTGTACTTTTAGATTATTATTGCTTTTGTCTCGTGGTAATTGATCTATGATGCTTCATATGCTTGTGTCAAGGGAAATTGTTTTTGAAGACTCAGATGAAGATGCAATTATAAGGGCATGGGAGGGATTACTCACTAATCGCATACTAATTTATTGTTTGTAAGTACTACTTCAGTAATTAAGCTTCTTCAGCCTTTAACTCCTACACATTTTGCCATCATCTGCTAAAGAGCTGTCTTTAACTTTGCCAGAAAGCATAAGATTGATGAAGAGATTGGGACACCACTTCAAAATCACATAAAGTTTCCTACTATTCGAGCAAATAGGGCTGCCATTGGAGAGAAAAGGAAAAGATCAGTATCAGAATCACTCTCTGCTGGAGGGAAAGGTCTTGCTTCAGAGGACTCCTCAAAAAGAGCTTCAAAAAAACAGTCGCTTGGAAAGGAGAAATCCCCTTTCACAAAGAAAGAAGGTGAAAAATTAAAAAAGTGAAAGTATCACCTGGACAAGCTATAGCCAAGAAAATCAAAGCGAGATATGCATCCAAGAAATTTCACAAGGATACTGCCAAGTCCAGGTCATTAGAGCCCCGCACATCTTTTACCATGAGGGAGCACACTTCTTTGAGTGGTGAAAGGTTACATTCCTTGATGACAGAGGCATCTGAGCAAATAAAACTGGGAAAAGAAGTTGTACCATATAGTGAAGAGAGAAGAGCAGTGCAGCCTGCTTCTGGGAGGCTAGATGACTCACTTCCTGCACTAGATGCTGACACAGAGAGGAGGTGATTTGTTCTTGCCTGTTATCTGCATTTAATGATCAGCAAATGCGCATCCGTCGGATGTATTTCATTCTATTTAATTCTTCAACTATGTGTTCCCCCGCGATAAGCAGGCTTTTGGATCTAATGAAAGAGGCTGCATCTTCAGTAAGTATGGGAGATTTTATGAGAAAGCAGAAAGTGCCATCTACTCATGCACAAAATCTAAAGTCAACTGTTGATGGGGCAATTACTTTTGGGAAAGTGGAGGGTGCAGTTCAGGTACATACTTATGCACTAATTCAAATTGTCAATAAGTATACGTTAATTGAAAAATTGCATGTGCAGAGGCTAGAGGAAGTTAATTGAAAAGTTGCATGTGCAGAGGCTAGAGGAAGGAGACAGCAATGAAGATGCAAATGCTGTTTGTGACCTAGATGTTCTAACCCAGACGTTTAAGTTGAAGGTTCGGCACATTCTATTTTCTATATTCGTATTTGAGGCTATTCTTGTATTCTATTTTCAATTCGAGATGTGGTCTCTCTCTCTCTCTCTCTCCCCTAATGTCTGGTGTAATTTTCACTGCTGCTTGATTGAAATAATACTTTATGTCTTTCTCATGTTTTTGTCTTAAGTGGAAAAAATAACTTGACTTCTAAATTTTCAAAAGCATCGGTTTCCTTTGTGGCCTAATGTGAGCTCACACTGTAGATTAAGCTTCTTACCTTTCATCTGGTTCTATATTTGGAGCATTGCTTAAATCAGTTATTTGTTTTGACCATTCATTGTTATTTGTTTTACTTGATCTATTTATCTATCAATTTTTTGTAATTAGCTGTTTCTCTATCTTTTATAACCTTTGAAGGTTCATGCATGATTTATCCCCCTGTTTAGCTGATACTTGAGAAAAGAAAAATATGTTAGCTTACTCACATAGCCCCCTCTCAAAATTTGTTGCCCTCGTTATGCTTCATATCAAATGTTTTACATCCCATTGCAATTTTTTTGTTGATGAACAATCTCTCATATGCTGATTTGATTGGCTGCAGGACAAGCTTAGAGTACATCTTGCACTATTCATGGATGGTATGCGCTACACTTCCTTTGGTCAACATTTTACAATAGTGGATCAACTTCAAGAGGTGCTTGTTCATTGAATCTGAAGCCTTTTTATCGTTCAGTTGGCAATTTTAGTTGGTTTTATGTGCAGATGTGGTCCTTCATTTCCTTGCTTTTTTTGGCAAATTGTTACGCACCAGAATGAAATGTATAAGTAATGATAAAAATTGATTTTCAACCTTTTGTTGTGGATTGATGGGGAAAAATAGCACATGCAACATAGAAGTTACCAAATGTGCGCCAGTCCATTCACAAAGTAACACTTCTACGTAATTCTATGGAAGTCGACAACTTGCAAATTGTTACTCTATTATGCTTGTGGAAAGCTATTCTGGAATCTCCAAATTTACTAATATCCATTGCATTTTCTAGGAAATTCTTCTAATTTTTGCCAAATTCAACTTCTTGAATTAGAAAATGTAGGGCATTTGATTTCATCTATCACTAGTCTCTCAATACTAGTGCCCCTTATACCTCATTACAGGTCAAATTTTCTTAATTTAGAAAAGAAGATGGATGTTTCATTTCCTTAGCTTCCTTACTTGGCTTTTTAGCGCGGCTAGCATCTTACACATATAGACGAAGTAGCGAATGTTTTAGTGAGTTTCTTTGTAGAAATGAGTTAATCGGTCCCTTTCATCTGATTGCTTTGTTTACATTGAATCTTTATTATGAGGTATACAAGCTACCATCTAATCTGAACTTTATACAAGGTATTTTTTTTTTTTTTTTTTTTTTGGTGAAGAACTTTATACAGGGTTTGTAACCAATAAAATTGAAACACAAAATTATACGAGAAAATATTGAAGCTATCAGTTATTTTGATGAGACATGTACCTACAAGGTATCTCTTTGTCTCCCATTGACAAATAAAAATTGCACATAAGCAGTTGTTGACTTATTTGAACTAGTGAAAGGTTCATACTTGGTGAATGATATGCATATATTGTGGGTTTGTCTGTCAGATAGGCATTTGGTTCAAACAAATGACGTGTCTTGAAGCTTGTGTCTTATATTTCTGTATGATTATATGAGTGAAGTGCAAATTTAATGATACATTTTTGGATGCAGATTGTTGACAAGCTCCATTGGTATGTTCAGGATGGTGGCATGGTAAGAAACTTAATGTTTAGTAGTTTGTTTCCACTCTTGATGCTTGAGAATTTTAAATGAAGAAGATCATGGTGATCTGTATGTGATCAGAAACATGATTGGTGAGGTTCCTTATGAGGGATTGAAATTCTGAATTGCTTTGTTTGAGCTTTAAAAGAAATCTGACAATCATCATGTACCATCCTGTGAATATTTTATCTCTCACCAGCCTTTGCCACAAAAGGAAATCTGCTTCTTACACTTTTCCCCCTTCTCTTCTCTGGCTCTACTGATATGACGTTTTGATGTCACTCATCCAACTCATAAAAATTGCATTAACAGATTGTTGACTTCTGTTGTGGGGCTAATGATTTTAGCTGCCTAATGGCAAAGAAGCTTGAAGAGACCAAAAAGAAGTGCTCTTACAAAAATTATGATATTTTTCCACCAAAAGTAATTTGTGCGTGCTACCTCATTTCATTAACTTTTATGTGTGAAGAATGTTTTAGTTGTCCTTGCAGACAATTCTACAGCATGACTATTTCATATTTCCTGGGGCAATTTTTTAAGGATGGTTTATTTTTTAATATTGTTAGTAATCTCATGTCCAGTGGTTGTTCGCTTGTTTCACTATGAGGAGGTTGAGGGATGTAGAACCTTTCTTTGTTCCTATTCCTCAGCAGTAAAGAAGAGAATATTCCTTAGATTGTGGAACGGAAATATAGGGTTGCCATAGTGAGTATAGTATCCGAGGTTAGACTAGGTTGGCAATGAAATAATCGTGCTATCTCAAGCATCCTTTTGTACAAGTCATCATGCAATTTGTTCCAATAAGCAGTAGTTTCATTCATGATCACATGCAATATGTATTTGTAATACAATAGAGTCAAACAGTATGATAGCATAATACAATAGAGCCTTGAAATCTGAAGTAATTTACAATTTTGCAGGATATTTATGAGAAACTTGAGCATGCCAACATAATTTGAGCACATTTACTAGTGACCCATGCACTTACTAGAGGATGAAGCCTCACTTACATGGAGGCAAACAAAACTGTCAAAAAGTTGGATGATACAGAACAATAGTTTGTGTCTATTAAATGCAATTTGCCTGTGGTTTAGAAAATAGGTTTATTTTTCACATTCGTCTTTTCTTTTTTTTTTTTTTTGCACTTGTAATTTGTTAGGGATTCTTCTTGATGCCTATAGGTTGAAATAGGAGTCTCCGTTAGGGTCTTTCCAGGCTATGGCCAGTGATAACCCATTTATATGCTTTAGCATTGGCTTTGAGCAATTCAGTTTTCAGTGAATGCCATGCAGAAGAATAATTGGTCCACTTGGCATTTGCTGGTAATACTGGTGTTACTATGATCTCTGTGAAATGTACTTGGTAATTGAACCTGGACTTGCCTTCGTGTAAGGCTGGTTTTATATAGTTTCTCCTCCTTTTAATTGCAGAATAACTTCAACTTCGAACAAATGGACCGGATGACTATCCAACCAGAAGAGCTACCTTCTGGGTCGGAATTGGTAAGAGGCAGAGTTTTGCTTTACCTCTCTACATTTTAGTTGGGGGTATTGACCCTTTAGCTCTTCTCTGTCCCTCCCTCTCCCTCCGAACATATCCATACATTGTTGAATGTTTTATCATTCTATCACGTTTGTTCTTGAGTAGATCATAAGGCTAAATCCTCCTTTTGGAGCTAAAGCAGCTTTGGCGAAAAAGTTTATTGATAAAGCTCTTGAATTCAAACCAAAGCTCCTTATTCTGATCGTTCCATCAGAAACTGAAAGGTAACTACCTTACTTTGAGCCCTCTCTTTTGCCTTTGCAAATACTTAAATCTAGTGGTACATTGCAGATTAGAAGAGAAAAAGTTTGGCTATGATCTGGTGTGGGAAGACAATCGGTTCTTGTCTGAAAAGGTGAAATGGGATGTTCTGTTCATCCTTCTTATCATGTGTTTGCATCTGATGGATTAATTATAACCTCTCCATTTTCAGTCATTTTATTTGCCAAGGTCTGTTGATGTGAAGGATAAACAAATTGAACAGCGGAACAATAAGCCACTGTTGCTGTATATATGGAGCCGTCAAGATTGGACTGCACAACTCGAGGCCATAGCCCAAGAGCAGGGTCACTGGCTGATGAAGCTTAAGAGGCCATGGTCAAATGACGACTGCAGTGGATCGCTGGATTTTCATCATCCGAAAGATGACCAGAGCCTTCGCGTTGGTACTTCGTCACTGATAAGTGATACCTCCATGCCAATGGGTAGGCATGGAGAATCGACTGGCAGAGTCGATATGGCTGAAGGTCAAATTGGGCATTTTTCTCGAAATGACAGCGAGAGAGAAAGCAAGGATAGCCATTCTACTGGGACTTCTGCGGAGAAGGCCAATGGTATAGGAACAAGTGGAAGAGAAATTTATGAGAAGTCACCTGCAAAGGAAACCCCTCATCATCCCTCGCTTATGTTGGCAGATGGGAAGTTGTCATTCAATGATCGGTACACTAAGCAGCAAAAGGCCGATGGTAGCAGAACATGTGGAAGAGAAATTGATGAGAAGGATCTACCTCGTTGTCCCTCACCCAATTTGACGAATGGGAGTCTTCTAGGGAAAAGGCAGGTGGTAGAGGAACACGCGGAAGAGAATTTGATGAGAAGCCACCTGCAAAGGTAAGCTCTCATCCTCCCTCACCCAAGTCGTCAGTCAATGATCGATCCTCAAGATCACGTAAACTTCCTTTTGAGAATGATGTCAGGGGCATGAATTATCAAAACGCTGATCCAAGCATGTCTATGTCACGAGCAGAGAAATTTTATGGTGGGCGAGAATCCACTCGCTCTGATGATGCCAACAGGATGTATGGACTGCGCAACAGTAAATATTATATAAATCATAGATGGTCAAGTGGTGGTGGTCCTCCTACCAATTATGGGCATCAGAACTTGGAGTATACGGCCCATACGAGGGACACTAATAATTACAGGCCCAGTGTCCCTGAACTTGAAGAGAGATACTGGAGGGACCTGCAGATGCGTTCGCTGGTCCGTCTTTATGGTCAGCAGGATCCAAATGTATCTCAAAGAAATTACATGGCAGGTAATGATCCCGGTTACAGCCAGTGGGGGCCCGTGACATCTACCTATGGACTCCTAGGTTCCGAATCGTCCCAGCGAGCGAACATGTCTATGATGCAACAATATGCTCCCCGTTATGAATCCAATGAGATTGAACAATGCGAGGCCTGGAGCACCCACGATTCGTGGAAGTGGGTATCTTGATCTTAACAGCAGACTGCAATCTGGATACCAAGGCGACTCTTTTGGCTTTGCTACTGGTCCTCGTTGGCCGTACTCTTAGAATTCTAACGGCTGGCTTAATGCATAGGGTGCTTAGGTGTTTCCTTTCCATTCTCCCTCTTTCTAGATGTTTTGACAATGTTTCAGACGGTTAAGTGTGTACTGCATTGTTCATATTCTCAACGTCGATGGCGATCTAGATAAACTTAGCACGGTTGTGATATTTGATGGTCTCTGTAGAATTGTCTATACTCATGAGAGGAGGCAAGCTTTTTTTTTGTCTCAATCCAAATCGCAGGGGTGTCGGGTCGAATCATTCGGTCCTTGCGCTTCTACCTAATCTCCACATCAAGGATCAAAGCATTTAGCTGCACTCATTTAATTTCTCACTGCCTGGTCACAATTGGCGTCTCCTATAGTGATTGACTGAGCGGAGGGGATGCTTGAGAAGGCCGACACTGAGATGCTTCCCTGTCCTATAAAAAAATAAAATATAAAAAGGCATTAATCCATGCTTTATATTGAATCTAACAAGGCCGCCGAAGTTTTTTTTTTTTTTTTTTGGATCGAAAGGCCCACCGAATTCAATAGTCGAAAATCAGGGTGCGCTAGCAGTTGTCGCATGAGTACGTGAAACTCTCCCAAGAGTCCCAAAAATCCGCTCTTGCTTTGGTCCGGCTCGCGATCAAGGTTTTGATTCCGCTCTGGGTTCTCCACACCTACGAGTACAGGCCTCGGTTGCACGAGTACCCGATCCTAATATTCCCCTCCTGCGGGATTTTACCGCGTGTCCGATGACTACTACCGTGGTCGTCGGCCACAGCGAGCGTCACGTCAATGACGATTCCCCCTCCCCGCCAACTTGCCGTGTTAACGTCCACCGTTCTGAGGCATGATTGAAAGCCCACTCACATATGCCCATCTTCTCTATGTCCGTGGTGCTTGAACTTGCCACCGCCAACGGCAACCAACCTCCAGGTCTGGTGGTCACGCCTCCAGATCTGGAGGCCCCGTCCGCCATCATCGGTTGGCTGCAACTATTGGAGAGGGTTTGCATTTCTATTAGGGTTTGTGTGGAGAGTTAAGAGAAATCGAATATGTTAGTAGGATCTCAGCAAATGTATCTAATGTATGAGACGGCGGATCTACACTTTGATCATAAAAAAGTGATTCTAGTTCGCCTACTTTAACTTCAATATTATTTATTCTAAGTCCAACAGAGGATCCGATAATTAGCAACTCACTTTCACTTCAACTACATATGCCCAATTGTGCTCAATTATATTTGTTTTCAAGATTATTCTATGGTAATGACTTATTTTAATTATATAACTTTATTCTCCCATGCGAATCATGATATGATTGAAGATTTTAATATCTTTCGTGATAGCCAAGTAGAATCACAAATTTTATGGCATAGCATTGACCCATCCGCTGAAAAATTCCAAGTGCATCCATAACACATCATGTCATCTCCTTAAGCCAATTTCCCCAGGCCAAGTCATGTGAATCCTCGTATTTTCTTTCGACAATAGGAGCGTGTCTGAAGAGTCGGTGTTCGTCCGGCCATTCGAACTCTCTGGAGAGCCCAAGCCCAAATAGACATGCCTCCCAACTCCTTTCTGGGCCATTTTCTTGAACTGGCCCATGCAAGCTTTTCATTCCCTGGAGGCGTCCCCGTCTATCGTCCGAGTTTGGATTCTGCATCTGCATCTGCCGGTGATTCTCCGATCGCCAATCGGAGCTTCAGAAATCCGGATAAGAATCCCACGGTCCCCGCTCGTTTCTCGATTCATTTCTTCAGCTGAATCTCTGGCTCCCAGCGAAACGGAAGGCATTGAGCTCAGGTCTGATTTGTTTCTGGTGCAGAGGTTCTTCCCCTCGTCATCACGATTGCAATTGAGTGAAAAACCATGGGATTCGTGGTTGCAAGCCTGATTTTTACAGTGATTGAAATACTTGCATCGCTCTGTACCAGAGTTTTCTGCACACAGGGGGTCATCCATGAATTTGTACGTATCCTCTTCCTTCACATGTAGCGTGTGTTCTCATCGAGTCTGTTAGGGTCTAATTGGTTGCATTTGATATTCAATGCATGCATTGCCTAAGCTAATTTCGTTCCGTCGCTTCACAAATCACCGCAGCAAGTCCATTATCATTATCTAATACCAATTGTTAGTTGGCCTTGACGAACTTTGGAATCGTTCAATTCGAGCTATCGATATGGGATAGAAACCCATTTTATGACTCACTCTTAGGAGGCTAGGTTACAAATGAGTCGCTTAAAATTTTATAAATGGGTGGAAATGAGTTTTAAGATATTTGTGCCTAACTTTGTGTGGTCCATATGGATTTGCACATGACTCATATTCGACCTATTTAGTTTATTGGCCCAACCCATGTAGCTGCTTTCATTTTGCTCGCTCGACTCAGTTACGGGTTAAAAAAAAAAATACACTGCTCCACGAAAGCGTGTAGCCGACACTCGTGCTCAGGGATCCGCAACTCTTAGGCAAGCTGCATCGGAGCTTGCCGAGATGCGTCGTTATGAGCACTGCAAGTCCTCCACGACATCGGCTTCTGGCTGCTTGGCCTGACGAGCTGGCCGCCCTGTGCTGCGAACCGGCACAACAAAGTGGGGCGATCGAGGGAGGAGTGGATGGAAGGAGAGTGCTGCGTAGGGTAGTGGAGGTCGACGCTCATTGGGGAAGTAGATCTGTGGAAGAAGGAGGTGATGGTGGCGGCGAAGGTGCGGGATGCAAAGTTGAAGGAGGAGGAGGCGAAGAAGGAGGCAGCGGAGGACGACGATGTGTGAAGCCGCCGGAGGAGGAGAGGGAGCGGACCACCGGCTTGGTCAACTCGGGCTAGGTCCTTCTTCTAGTGGTGGCGGCCATTTTTCTATTACAGTAGAGAGAGAAAGTGGATTTCTTTTTCACAGAGTCAAATGGGGAGGAAGAAGAATTTTTTTTTGAAAAAAAAAAAGATTTATTTCATTTTTCAATAAATTAGGTTTTTAATTTTTAATTTTTTAATTTTACTTTTCATATTATTTTATTTTAAAAGTATGAGTTATCCGTACGTTGAAACATACTTTAGTAGCAATATTATCTAATCTCCATTATTTTCTAACTCGATCTGTAAATTATCTAATCTCCTATGACACGGAGTGCTTTTGCAGCCTAGAGTCTCTCTTTCTTTTTATGACACGGTGTACTTTTGTAACCCGGGTCTTCCTTCTTCCTATGACACGATGTGCTTTTGTAGCCTGAAGTCTCTCTTTCTTCTTATGACATGACGTGCTTTTGTAGCCCAGGATTTTCTTTCTTCTTATAACAGGGCGTGCTTCTATAGCTCGGGGTCTTCCTTCTTCTTATGACACGACGTGCTTTTGTAACTTGGAGTCTCTCTTTCTCCCTATGACACGGCGTGATTCTGTAGCCTGGGGTCTTTCTTTCTTCTTATGACACGGAGTGTTTCTGTAGCCTAGACTCTTCCTTTTTCTTATGACACAGCATACTTCTATAGCCTGAGGTCTTTTCTTTCCTCTTATAACACGGTGTGCTTCTGTAACCCGGAGTCTTTCATTCTCTTTATGACACGGCATGCTACTGTAGCATGGGGTCTCTTTTTCTTCCTATGACACGGTGTGCTTCTGTAACTTGGAGTCTTTATTCCTCTTATTGACACAACGCGCTTCCATAGCTTGACCTGGCACGTGCTTATGCACCCAGGGTCTCTCTATCGCTGAAATTATTTAGGTCTCTTCTGTTTTTTAATGGAATATCTTCGAGCTCCCATTCAAAAAGGGGTAGCTGCTGACACCTAAATTTAGATATTCTACTTAAGACTTAATAGCATTAAATATTAGGAATTAGTCGCTAAAAAAATTATTTAAAAAAAAAAGAAAAGAGAGAGAGAGAGGTTGGGTCGGGCCGGATCCCCTTAGCCCAGACCCAACCTTCTTCCCCACATGGGCCTAAGCGCGGCCCATCTTTTCCCTTCCCCCACGCGTGGCCCACCAGCCCGGCCCATCCTCCTTTCTCCCTCGCGTGGCCTGACCTAGCCTTCTTTCCCCTCCAGCCCAGCCCGGATGTCTTCCTCCTACGCCCAACGACCTGTAGAAAAACAGAGCAGGGAGCAGCGACAAGCAGAGTAGGAGAATCGAGGGATTAGCTCCAGCACGATCCGCAGGTTGGGGAGTAGGCTCATCGACAGGCTGGCAGCTAGGCACGCCTGCCGTTGGCCTTGAAAAGCTTAGAGGACTTGTAGAAAATGAGAAGAACATAACAGAAGCCGAGAGAAACACAAAGAGAAACCGAGAGAGAGGGAGACGAAACAAGGGAGGAAAGGAATGAGAACAGTCGGAGAAGGAGGAGAAATCCCCCCGAGCCGTTGATCGCCGCCGGAGCCGCCGACCGCCTCTAACCTCGTCGGAATCCGGTAGGCATTCCGTCGAACACCCCGTGTGTGTCTTTGAAGTCGAACTAGCCAAAGCTCATTCCATCCGTTTCAAGCGAGCTTTGGCCTCCGTAAGTCCCCCTTAGGCCCCCTGTTTATCGTCGGTCACTTGCTAGTCACCGCCGCCGTCGCCTCGAGCCCCGTTTAAGTCAGAAGCCTCTCGGACTGCTCGTGCCCACCACATGTTCGCCAAAATGCCTGAACGGGCTCTCCCTCCCCGAAACTCCTCCGCGTAGAGCCTTAGGACTCTTGGTTGCCAAAGGGACGCCTCTATAGCCAAGGAAGCTGGGGCCCTCCCCCACTTGGCCCCGGTGGAGCCGTCGCCGACATGCGCCGTCCGGGCACCCCAGGTCACGACGAGCGCCGCAACCAAGGGGTGCGGGTGAGTGGGCTGAATCACATATCGGGCCCACTCGGCTCTTGCTTCCGCTTGGGCTCGACTTTTGGGCCCAAGTCAAGCTGAGGTTAGGCCCAACCAGGGACGATTGGGCCTAACCCAGCCTGAGCTAAACGAAGGCCTGACCAGTTATGGTGAGGCCTGGCTTGTTTGGTTGAGCGATCCTGGCTTGCCCTCACGAAGGCCTGACTTGGGTGGGTCTAGCCCGACCCGTCCTGGCCCCAAAAATATTTTTTTTGTTTTTATGTTTTTAAATTAAAAATTTAAAAAAATTTTAAAAAAAATTGAAAATTAAAAAATGTAGGATTTAGTTAGGAATTGCCATATATTGCCCTTTATTTTTTTTTTTTTAGTGTAATTAGGCTTTTATATACTTGTATATTGATTATATTGCATGTTTAGTTTGCATATTTTGTTATTTTTAATTGCAAGTGTTTAATTTTATGGCAATTAGGATCTTAGTAGCTATAATTATTATTTTAATGATTCAGCACCCGTATGATCACCTCACATGTTAGTGGATAGGTATAAAATCAATCCAAACTGTCTGCCAAAAAATCATTTTGTTAAAAGCTGAACAAGATTAGATACCGAAATGGCACTAATTAGTCAATTAGTGTAATCAAGTCCCAAACTCTAGATTCTCTGGTTACGTAGAAAGTGAGGTACACTCTCATGCCTTACTTGATTTCTAGCCGACCTCAATAGGCTAGTGGCGACTCATTTTGTGCAAAATTCCTAAAAAAAATTCCAATGTCACGCGGGGTATGGGCTTGGGAGGTCCGCACCTAATCATGAGCCTTAGGCCTGTCCTTTAGGCAATACCCCTAAACATGTTCCCTCCCCCCGAGAGTAGGTCGAGACAACTGGTATTCACAATGAACACCATAAACAATAATTTCCGAAGGTATTGCTTCAAAAGGAATATGTCAAAGAAAAATTCACTAAAGTTTCTGCATGGGTAAAATTCACTACAGTTTTCGCATAGGTTTGTTTCTTGGGATCAGATTGAGTGTAGTTTGAGCGCATCTTCTTCCTTTGGGTTCTCTCCTTTTATACTCATAGGATTCCTTTCAATGGTCGTTAAGATTCATGCGCAATCCCTTCTTTTAAGTCCTCCATGTTTCCACAATCTTCTCCAATTCCATGATTTCAGCACCTCTTAAGAGTAATAGTGTGTCCCGCAACAACTTCCTCCTATGACATGAGGTCATCGATCAAATAATTGGTTGCAATGTCCATAAAGAATGACATCATTTCCTTAAAAAAAGAGAGGAAAAAAATAACCTAGGAGAAAATTCTTGAATGATGGAAAAGGTGGGGACGGCAAGGCCAGGGAGGTGGTCATTGGGTTGGAAGTCTAGGTGTTGAAGCTAGGATTGAGAGGGGGCTGGGGGTCGGGTGTGGCGAAGGGGGTAGTAGGGATACATGGAGGTACCAGAGTGCGATATCGAGATTGCCTTTCTCCCTTTCATGAGCCGCTTCACATAGCTCTTTCTAACTTTACAACAAGACACCATTTCTTCTCTTCATTCTCTCAAGTAACGAGTCTCAAGTGGCACTCATCACTGACAATTTTAGCGTAGAGCTCAACCTTGGCTCACAAATACAATTTTGCTAATCACGCACTTGCCTCCTTGTACCCAAAACAACCTTAAAGCACCAAAAAAAAAAAAAAAAAAAAAAAAAAAAAAAAAAGAGGCCCTTGCCTGCCATTATTAGAAGAGATATATATAGACTTGGTGGAGAGAGAATGTAAGGAATGGGACTCTCAAGTTGAACAATTTCTTCTTTGCCATCTTCTAAGAGGGGTAAACGAGGCCATTCTAGTAGTGGATTTAGAGCCGCCCATAGGAAATATTTATGGAATTTTTGAGAATATCTAAAAGGCAACAGCGAATAACAACCGGCTCGGAGCACGAATCCTTTATATCTCAATTATTGATGGGACAAGTTTTTTTTTTAGTCTTACATTAACATTAGATTATGATAGTCTTGTGGTAGACAATGGATCGGATCCATATCTCAATATTATATGTTGACTAGTCACTCTAAGACAAAAGTATTCCCTCAAAAAAATCTATGCTCGACGATACTACACTATTGTCAGGTCCTTAGACAACCTCGGCATCAAGATAAAGTCTTGGACGGCCCCGTTGGGATCTTTTTCAAGGATTTTGTTAGGAAATATAAAGAGCATTTTCCTAGGGAATTCCTGAGTAACGATGAGGATCAAGAAAGGCGCAAGCTGCGGAAGAACGGTTTGGGCAGCTTCTTTTGAACGGGCCAGGCCCAAATAATTGTCGTGGGAGAGCAACTTGGGCCCTTTTTCTATTTGTTTTTTTGGAACGAAAGCAATTAAATCTTAGGAGAACGAATTTCTTTTCAGAAAAATTTAGTGTTGTGTTTTTGAATTGATGTTTCACCCTTTAAAATTTCACTTAGAAAGTGCATTTATTGCGTAGAAAATAAATGATTTGAAAAGTATTTTCATAAAAACGATTTCTTATAAAAATAAATCAACAAAAAATATTTTCGTTGCCCATGAAAATTAATAGGCATATATTATGGTCGATAATGAAATTTTTTTCATTGAATATTATAATTAAGCAATGGAAGAGATTTTTTTGGAAAAATATGTTTTGATTCATTTATTTTACACAGAACAAACACACTTATTCTTTTTGCTCAAGCACTTTATTTTGTTTTCTCAAAATACTTAAGCTTTTCATAACACATAAAATAGGTATGCAGATTCTCCTATAATTTGTTTGAAAATATTCACAAAGTTTGAGCATTATTATAAAATCCTAAAGGACGAGTTACGCTTGGTATTATCCATTCGTGCATAAAATTGGCATATCAAGTTTTGTGGCAGATTGCGGGAGAATGTTGAAGTTAGTGAGCCACATTCAATTCCCTGATTGGAACTTGTTACATCACTCAGTAAAATAATTAGCTAATAATTATGTTTAAGCCGAACAATGCTAACTGATAAGCAATGGAGCAGCTTATCGTTGCTACCGGTCTCCTTAGGCGATAAAATAATTGCTGTAAGTTAATCCCGATCTTATAATTGGCAAGTACTTCAGAATTTGATGTTTCAACCAATAACTCTCCCCATGAAAGAAACTCCAAACAAAATAAGGAAATTATTTTGCGCAAGTGCCGGTTTAAGATCTCACTTTCCCACGATCAATCGAGAAAAACCGATGTTACTATAAATGATCGCTACTCAAAATGTTTAATCATTGAATCAATCTTTGGATTTGCAAGATCACTATATGTATAGTATACATTGTATACGTATGTAAGAATTTACGAGACGAAATTACTCGAGAGAATTAAATTAAGAGACAGAGAGAGAGGGGATGATATGATATACCTTTTTTCCCACCAATCTTGCGCGACCTCTTTTATTTTTTATTTTTTTTCGTGAGAGTGAATTGTGATGACGAGGCATCGTGGAAGAAGTCCACCACTAATCGCTTTAATCCACGTGGAGAACGCTCATTGGGCCGGGTCGTTGGCGAAAAGTTCCTGCATGCAATGCAATACCTGGTCCTGCTCCTCCTCCTCCGCGGCCGCGGCTCCGACTTCCGATTGCGTCGCCTCCGTCTGAGCTCCCTGAATATTTGTCGATACCTGACGGCGACCCTCCTCCCAATCTCTCTCTCTCTCTTCCTCTGCCTCTCTGTAAAAATGGCGGTGCAAGACGGCGGCGGTGGCGGCGGCGGCGGAGGCGGCGAACCACCCTCGGGGGGCGCTCTGGGCGCGGAATCGCGTCGCATTCCACTGGTACCGAACCATGTCGCGAGCTCCGTTTCATCAGCGCGATCGCCGTTGAGACTTGTCTCGCGTGCGCTGCCTGAGATCTCCTTCTCCATCCTTCTTTCTCTTCTTCTTCTTCTTCTTCTTCTTCTTCTTCTTCTTCTTCTCTGCGTTCGACAGGAAACAGAGGATAAAAAAAGAACATCTTTATCCGGCTCGTTTTGCTTAACGGTGTACCGAGACGAAATGGGTCACCCGTCGTTGTCGTCGTTCGGACCTGTTCCATTCGCGTTGCTTGGTTTTGGAGACAGATTTCGCCGGCATTGTTGATGCCCGATTTCCTTCGAAATGCTTAGGGCGAATCGCATATCTCGCCTGTGTTTTTTTTGCGTTGCGCCTGAATGGCATTCTCTTCGTAATCTTCTTTTATAAAAAGGAGCTCCTTTTGTTGTTTCACCGGAACAGAGGACTGCCTCGGTTGTGTTTTCGGGTTTTCTTCTTTGTCAGGGTTCGAAACTTACGGGTCCCATCAAGAAACAGAGCATAGAATGCGGTGGAATGAAAAGGGTCATCGATTGATGAGGTTTGCTTTCACAGGGTCCGACGGAGAAGCAGCCAAGAAGAACTCGCGAGGAGGAGGCTACTGGAGAGAACGCGGGGTTGATGGAGCTGCCCACCGAGATAATCTCCAACATACTGTCGAGGCTGCCGGTGAAGACGCTCCTGCGGATCAGGTCCGTTTCGAAGGGCTGGCGCTCCATCATCGACCACCGGTCGTTCGCTGATTTAGTCTTGGCTCAGTCACTCGGTTGCTCCGACGTCACCTCGCTCATATCCATCGTCGGCAACATCGGGCCGACTTGCTTCGGCTGCAGGTTCTTCAGCTTGGACCATCAGACTGGAGTCGTGGTTCCCTTGGGCCAACTGGACCAGACCATCAACTCGACCGGGCAGGACTGGCAAAGCGTCAACGGGTTGATTTGCTTCGACATCGGGGACCTTACGTACCTGTGCAACATCAGCACCAGAGAGGTCAGGCTCCTTCCGCCCGCGGGTCCCGATTTCCCCGTCCATTTGCACCGCGGCATGCACAGCTTCAGCGCCTTGGGCTTCGATCCCGTCACGAGACGGTACAAAGTCATGAAGACGTGGGTTTCGAACGCCCTCAACCATGCGGGCGAAGTTATCACGGCGCACAAGATTCTGACGTTGGGAACCAATTCGTGGAGGAAAATCGATAGCGGCCCTATCGATTTTCCCTACGGAGGCAGCGTTTGCATTAATGGAAGCATTCATTTTCTCACGCTTGACTTGATGAGCAACAAAATAATAGTGGCGTTCGATGTCGAGACCGAGAAGTTTAGGACTTTAGCATTGCCCGATGGTGCCCTGAATCAGGTGCATAAGATGAAGTTAATGGCATTTGGAGGCTGTCTGACGGTGTTGGACTATGAGCATCTTGACGATAAAAACACCATGTCAATATATGTACTAGAGGATTACAAAAATCGAGTTTGGATGGAACGTCCAATCGTGCTGCCCTGGAAAGAGGATCTAAGTTGTTCTCAGCGGTTTCTCGTCGGTAGTGTCCGTGCCGGAGAAATCTTGCTTGCTCCAAAGGTTACGGCTGGTGAAGTGTACTTCCTGTCTTATGATCTAGAGAAGGGGACTCTGAAGAAGGTTCAAGTCCATGGTCTACCGCCGTCTCTATTGAGGAGTCCTGTGATCATCGCCTGCGCACCCATCGGATATGTGCATAGCATTTTGGCTTTGAGTGAGGTTTAGGCCTTCTTTATATAGCAGTAGTGCAGGCAAATTGCATCGGTGCACATATTTGATCATCTGATGTACTTTCAAGTTATGGTCTTCTGAAGAATTCCTTCATATAAGTTGCATGTTTACTTTGACACTTGGAGCTGGTTTACATCTCTTAACATTGTGCTGTATATAATTGGTTCTTTTCATAGCATTACTTTCCATGTTTAGAGGCACCGCCAATTGTTCATATCGTGCTCGATTGGCTTCGCATGTTAGGATTTCTACGATTTTCATTCCTAAGTAGGCTCCTCAAATATTTTGACTCATTTCTGTTACGGTCAACTAGAGTGATCCATGGAGATTTCCGGGGGTAGGCGCTGAAACAGCTCTTCTGGAGGAAAGAAAGTGAAATTGCTTTGTTCGAATGGGTCATAAGAAGCCTTATCTCTTCTAATTTGAACGCATCTATTTGTCAAATCTCTCTCCTGGCGAATTTACAAGTTCCTTCCTATTTAGTCTCGAATTGAAAAGAGATCATCAATCTGCACAATGCGACCTGATTATTAAGCATTGAACCTCCTTATGCTTCTGTTATTCCTTGCTCTCAGGGAAGATGACTGCAATTTTCCGCTTATTGTTGTTGTCGCCATTACCCGTTCAGCTATTACATTCATGAAGGGTGTTGTTTGCATCTGCTAGTGCACATGGTAATGCTTCTTGGCCAGGGAACAGTTTCTTTTCAGAAATAGTTCTTTTCTATTTCTACTCCTGGAAACAATTTCTAAGTAAAATAAGGTGTTTGGTAACTACACAAAATTTCTATTCTTGAAATAGAAAAAAAATAGAAATGTGGTTGGTACAATTTTGTATTTTTTGCATTTATTTATTTTTATTCCTGTTCACGAATTGCCGACCACTGACCGCCCCCATCACCGCCCATCGCTGCCCACCGTTGCCACAGCCACTGCCGCCGCATGACCGCCACCCACAGCCCATCAGCCGCCTCCGACCAGGGTAATCAAGTTCTTTATTTAATTTTCGGTTCGTAAAAGCCATCATAAACCTGAATTTGTGAAAAAGCATTACTACGCCGACATTTGCTATCTGACGACTAACATGCATAACAGTTCGGTTGTATCATCATCTTTAAGTAAAACTTCTGTCGAGGAAAACTTCTACGTCATTCTCCTTGACTCGTCCTAGTCATCGCCATCAGCTTGCTGTAAATTGGATGCCGCCTAGTTGCGGATGGATTGAAATTAACGTAGATGGTAGTGTGTTTCAAATCTGCATTGCCTGCGGAATTTTGCATGATGTTGAGGGTCAATGGCTATCATCTGGGTTTATCGTTCCTTCGTTCCTATGGGCTGGTGCTATAGTGTCATTGCTGAGTTAGTCGCTATTCAAGGATTTTCCATGGCATCGAACTTGGGTTTCTGTCGAGTCATCTATGAATGCGACGCCCACCATCGTGTCTAATCGACTCTGCTCTTCCATCGAGCCTTGCCATCCCCCTTCTGCCACTTATACGAGATTTTGTCAGATCCTTATTCATTAGGATCGGACTTGCAAGCTCCAACATAGTTATGGCAAGGCAAATTTTTGTCAACTGATTCTTTTGCCTCGTGGGCTGCTCTCCATGCTTGTGGCTATGTCAGATTCTTATTCATCGACATCCAAGCATCACTCTCAACAGCGATAACAGATCCAGGTAACAAGTTATGAGCGGACTTCAAAGTAAAGGAACCCGTCCTCGACCAGATGAGGAGTCGGACAACGTGGACAAGCAAGGGACTGGAATACTGCGTACGATGTTTACGATCTCTGCTGGATGATTAAAGGTTTGAGGAGGAGATGTCCCAAGAGTGATTTGGCAAAAATTGAACCTATCAACAGTTGAGTTATCCCAATGTCAAGTTCAGCTTCTGTGAGTGAAAAACAAATTTGTACAAAGCTGTAGACCTTGCAACCGGAATGGAAGGATGGAGTGGAAAAACCAAGGTCGCAACCCATTTTCCTCGGACTTTTTCACCGATCCTTTAGATTGGACTTTCGAAACACGCCCTCTTTAACTTATTCACCCTATAAATAATAAGTCTGCTCGCGATATTTTACATGTCAATTAAAGATCTTCTTGTGCCATCCTATATTTATAGCCGACCCACGTTATGGATGGAGACGCAAGACAACTTTAGTCTTACAGCCTGGCTTGAATAGCCTCCGAAATTATAAGTTTCGCCATGATTTTCGGTCATCGGTTGGCCGTAATTATTGGAGAGGGTTTGCATTTCTATTAGGGTTTGTGTGGAGGGTTAAGAGAAATCGAATATATTAGTATGATCTAGTGAATAAGAAAGCAAATGTATCTAATGTATGAGAGGGTGGATCTACACCTTCATCACGAAAGGACAGGTCCAGCGTAATTTGCATGTGCATGCCCTACCCAGACACAGTATAAAAAATATACATTATATATATGTTAATAATTGATAATAATTTACATAAATAAATACCCAAAATAATTGCGGAATACGTCAAAATGCTAATTGGCCCACTTCGTTTTCATAGTGGGAGTGTCCACGCCTAAGCACCATCGCACCGCGGAGTGAGATCCCTTGTTTCATCTTTTTTATGATGATTATAATAAAGATCATCAACAGCCACGTCCTGGCCAGGGCGAGGCGATGCCCGACGAGGCCGCCCTCGCCTAAGCAAGGATGGGCCTCACCCAAGCCAGATCTGACGAGGCCAGCTCGTCAGCCATGGCCATCACCTGTTGGCCAAAAGAAGAAGAAAAAAAAAAAAAAGAGAGAGAAAAAAAAAAAAGGAAAAAAATAGAATAATAAAAGAAATCGAAAATTATTATAATGTTATTAAAAATTGTACACGTCAGCGTTCATGGTGCCACGTCAGCGCCCGACATCCATGTGAGCAAAATCCTGTCAAAATTAGTCGAAAAGACTGAATTGGTACTTAGTCAAAATGTTTATGACTAAATTGACACTAATCTAAAAGGTTAATCACTAAATTAACACTATTAAAAGGTTTATGATTGAATTGAGATCCTGTCAAAAATTTTAGGATTAAATTTATACCATTAAAAGGTTTATGATTAAATTGGCACCAATAAAATAGATTTTGGACTTTTTTTACGCTTTTCCCTTGTCCGCATGGTTTTACCAATTCTTTGACATTTTGGGCTTTATATATGCTTTTAAGATATTTTTGCCCGATTTTCTCGGTTGCTTGGACTCGAGTGCATCACTTTGCGGGTCTTTTGTGGCAAATTAGATTCCTCTAGGAGCAGCTGCATTTCCTACTCCCTTTTCTAATCTCTGATAATGCTGTTCCGGAAGTAAATCCTTCAGATTTTAAGTGTGACATAAAGTTTTTTGGCTATGTCTAAATTATGAGAAAAGGAAAGAGACATGGTTTGTCTAGTTTGCAGAAAATACAAAAAGCTCAACTCTTTGGTTAGCAATTTAAACAAGCAATGTTGTTTTTGGTTCGCTGGATGTTAAGTTTGGGTTTGGCTTTAATTTAATTTGTGGCATCTTTTAGCAAATTCAGTGGCCAGTATTAATTTCTGGGTCAAAAGCTGGCAAGGCCTAATTAATGTTGCTCAGTGCAGAAAGCAACAACCTTGACGTCGTAGGTGATCACAAAGAGTTCTCACAAATCAAAAGTCTCGGTGTAACTTTTGCTTTATATTAATTGTGCGGTTAAGATATGAGAGTTCAAATCTCCAATTTTTTTTTTCCGAATTAAAGGCACGTGCATCTGTCTATTTTTGTTATGCTCTTGTCTTGTGATACCATGCAAAAGTAGGATTAGGTTGTTTAACTAATTTATCTTTCTTCACTCACGCCTATAGGCAAGTCATTTCTGGCCAATGCCACATGGCCTATGTTCATTTATGAGAGGCTTTGAAAACTTACTGTCTCATACGGCAAGTGGGTTGTCCCACAATTGTCCTTTGAAGGTCTTAATCATCTTAAAATTTCCTGTTTAGGAATGATAGTTTAGGTTTTACTGATTGAAATATTGTAAAGGTTAACCATCTTTCAAGAAGTGTGTTATGAGACAGAGCAAACATTAATATGGAAAATAAGTGCATATTGAAAACTGCTTATTCATGTATATCTAGAACCTGGAACACATAAACCATACTTTGTGAATTTCCAGCTAGTGATCAATGCTCTCTTTGTCTTTTCTTTTGTGATATGTTAATTTACTCATCTACTAGATGAAATTCAGTCACTAGTTTTTAGATGCAAGAGAGGAAGTTCGATGAGTTGGTTGAAGACTAGGGCGTTAAGATTTCGATTAAACCAAAGGCTCTGATGCATGTTATTGGAACCAAGATGGACTTTGTAGATGACAAGCCCAGGTAACTTCTGTGCACTACATCGTTTCCCCTATCATGTACAGGTCCATAGTCCATATATGAATTGATCATCCAAACTTTAAGAGGCTCGCAATAATTTACGAGTTATATTCCAGTCTAGATTTGATGTTATATGGCGTAAAGGAAATTAGTTTAGTGGCAACTTAATTTGCACGTTATGTCCGTCGAAGTTGTTTTTAGGTGCTAGTCCTAGCACTATTATACGCATTTCATGGAAGAAACATTGAATAAGTTTCGGTCCATATTTATTTAGGTACCTGTGCAAAAGGTCTAACCCTATATATAGTCGGTTGATTGTTGATATGATAGTTCAGTTTTTCAAGAGAGAATTTTGGCTACATCTTCTGTATGTGATGACCGCTTTGGATTATATGCTCCTGCATTTCGCCTCCCAGCGTTGACTAGCTTCTTTGCAGGTCTGAATTCATATCTTCATCAATCCAAGTACTTGGTGAGAGTCCTTCACGACGACAACGACTTCAGACCAAAGCATATCCGAGGACATGGCGAACACCTTTTGTCGCTGTCGACGGAAAATTGTTCAGCTAATCACTGTTTTGTCTTAATTACGAGGCGTGTAATCCGTAATGCGACAAAAAATTTCCTTGAAACTGTCACGCCCTACTTCAACATGAGTAGATAAAGAGAAATGGAAAAAGAAAATCAGGTCAAATTCCGTGAGGTGTTTCTAATGGTCCCCCATCACGCCACGGCTGTCTTTCATTCCTTCTCCCACCCATCGGAATTTCCACCGCTGACGTGGAAATCGAAGTCTCACCCAGCAACCAGGTAATTACACGTGGCGTCGCTGACAGTGAAAGACTTTGTTGACTCTGACCTATATTTGGAAAGGGGTAATTACTCAAGTATTTGAATATTTCTTTGTGCTGTCACATCATTTTATGCCTACGAAAATATCATTTATTTACCCAAATATCCCTGCCCAAGTCCTGAATTTCCCATTCCTATCCAACAAAATCAGAGCATGAGTGAACTGCTGTTGTTCAATTTTTGAGCAATTATGACGCTAAGTTATTGGGCCTAGGACATTCCCCATGTCAGCTCCTCTCCAAGTTTGCTCACATTGCCATGACAGCATATTGGAGTAGGGATCATTCCCAAGACATAATGGGTTCAGTGAGATTGAAGTCTTCCTTGGTCCAGCTCCATCCGGAATGTGTCATTCTTGAAAGGATGGTGTACAAAACAAGAACCAGCATAGGCATTGCTCCTATTTCTAGTATCTTTTGAAGGTTCCTTTTTTCCTCTCGCCGTTTGACTTGTGTCATGACATGTTCTCAAACTTGTTTTAATTAGTCAAAAAAGGAAATGGAATTTGAAAAATGTCTTATTTGAAGGAATGAAAGATAAAAATTAAAGTTAAGATGAATAGATGATGAATGATTCATAGATTTTAAGTGCTTATTGGTGGTTTTATTTGTGCAGCCTAAAAGGTTTAAACCAATGCACTCACAGTCTCTCTTGTGACAAGCCAAAGATCAACTATTGTGCAATTTTTAAATAGTGAGAGTATGGTTGTTTCAGGTAAGAAGGGATTTGAGGCTTTTGCAGTCAGCTAAGCTGGAGGAATTATTAAGTTCTTGCTTTCAAGTGATACCTAGAAAGAAGCCCAACCAGAAAGTTCATCTTTTAGAAAGGCGCACTAGGCGCACTAGGCTTTCTCATAACATTGTGGGCATAGGAGTTTTTCGCATTTAATTTTGATCTACCATTAGCTCTTAGTTCGCGCCTTAAGAGGTGATCAAGGATAACTAGTTTAGATTACTGTCATGTTTCCCATGTTTCTTGCGTATGATCTTCTAGCAATTTTCATTGGCTTGCTACATGCATTGCTTCTGATACTTCTAATGTCTCCACAATTCTGTACTTTAGTCTAAAGTGGAGGAAGTGTGATGTTGGGAAGCCTAATTTCATCGAACAACTTCATGGCGTCGCATAACTACCGTCGCAGGTATTATCTTATCATTCTCCATTTTGACCCCCTTCTTTCTTTTTGACTGGACTCGACAAGATTCTCCACCTGTTTGCGATCAATTAAGCTCAATGCTATTATCAAAAACAAATTTTGAGCCAACCTGAAATTAAGCTAAATATTGGACTCTCCTTCAACCGCCAAAGAAAATGTTACTTGTTCCCATTTGCTTACTTTCCTCTCTATATAATTGGATATCTTCAATGTGCTACGTTTCTGTGTCGATGGTTGAACCAATGTTGAAGGCAGCTTGGTATCCTTCTTTTGTTGTGAAGATACAACAATTATTTTTGCATCTTAGAATTGGCATAGGCAGAAAAGAATATTCATTTTATGGATAGATGTATAATTTTTTCTTTTTAAGTTTCCAGTAGCTACCAAGTCATTTTCAATCACTCTAGATGGACAATCATTAAATTTATGTCCTTGCTTATGCTTCTAAATTATCAAAATTGATATTTGTACTCTTGACTTTAAAATAGTGAGAGATCCATCTTACTTGCTCGATCATTTTTCAATGGAATTTCTATGAAAATCTCGTCATTGCTAGCGTGTCCCAGAGTACTGGTTCAGCATGTATGTATTACTTCCTTATTCTACTGTTGAGGTAGTTCAGTCCGGTTTGTTCTTTTGGCCTTTGAGAACGTTATGGTAATTTACGTAGGCCGGCCATTCATGTGCTGATGTGGCGATGACATTGCTAGATATGTCTTGTTCCAATCGCTAGCTTGTTCGAGCATTGAGTAAAATAGTTTAGCCATTTGGTCAGACAGGAAGAACACCATCTCTACTATATTTAACCAGCTCCAGATTGTGACTTCAACCATTGCCAAAGTTGCCATTCCAAGTGAATTAGCGTCCAGACCTTTGAATGTTTTTTCAAAACCTGAACAGAAATTATGGACCTATGTTTTCAGCTTTAGTAAAACATGTTGGGAGAAGGGAAGGGGAGGGGACATGAGAACTCTTCTCTGTTTCCGTTTGGATGTTGTACCTCATTAATTGAATTGGTTGTCGCTTTTGTAACTTGCAGATATTCCTGGATGTCGTTTCAGTATTAACATCGTTTTTTCTGATCCTAGGAAAAGCAGTCGGTAAAATTAACATACGCAGGAATTGACGAGCTTTGTCCGCACACCCGTTATAATCATCTTCCTTCTTCCTTCTTCCTTCTTCCTTCTCTCCCCTTAATTTGCTCGACTTTCGCCAATTGAAAAAGGTCTCCCATCTCGCCTACTATTATCCTAGTTTTGTTTCTGTGTTCTCAAATCATTTGCCTCTTTAACAGATGAATGCGTCTTAGTCCCTCAGAAGGTTCAGATGGGTAAAGCAATCGAGCAAGCTCTGCTTTGGGGTGAAGGGGATGGGACTGGATCTACTCCCAGCGCCTCCGTGCCTGGCCACGAGAAACACGGTAATGTCTTGAGTGAGGAGGGGCATTATTTTCTTGATGGCCTGGCACCGAGTTGAGACCCTTCAAACATGAAGTTTGGAACCAAAATGTTGACCTTTGATTCTATGTAGAAATTTTTGTCTTCAAGTAATTTGGATCTGAATTCACATAAAACTAATGTGAAAAGCGGCAATGTCTTAGGATCCCTTCAATTTGCTTGCGAGCAGAAACCCTCGGAATCTCTTCTAAACAACAATTAGCAGGTGTCGTTAGTTTGTTTTGACATCTTTTCTAATTTATCTTAATCACTAAGGGCACCGGCAAATGGCAAATCGTTGGTGTAATTGAAAATGCTCCGAGCTCAAATTTATTTCAGCTTTGACCACTAGAAGTTTAACTGCTGCTCCCTTTAAATGTTATTTGGACGCTATTTCTTATTTTCTTTGGGGACACAGCAGGAACTCCCTTGTAGTTGGCTAAGGATGAAACATCAAATCATTGATTACAACCTGGCCTCTATCACATCCAAGGGCAGTCTTTTCAAGCCTGGTGGTATCTAGAGAAAGCTTGCATGTGCTTAGGCCTTCTTTATTAGAGAATAGAGAGCTCAAGGCCATCTTAGATCCTACCGATTCTGGTTTCATCTGTTTGTTGTGGCGTAAGTCAAAGAACTCGGATGACAAAAAGCTAATTAAAAAACATGGAGAACTCAAGAATCTTGAGACGTAAATTAACGTATGCATATCATCTACTCGATCTTCATCGACATCACCTTCCCTCCCTATCTTCACGCACAAAAAGAAAAGAAAGAAGGAATAAAAAAAATGGAAATTAACATCAACATCGCGTCTGCGAGTAGACGCTGTACGCTGCAGCACTTGTTCCCATCGCCTTCGTTCTCCTCCTAAAAACCTTCATTGGCAAGTCCCTTCGAATCTCTTAAGTATCCGACGTTTCGGCTCCTCTGCCGGACCAGAGTTGAGATTTAGGCCACCGATCCAAGGAGGAATGTCGAGTACATATTGAAGACCAACTTCAGTGAGTACACAGAGAGAAAGTATGACATAGATATAACGAAGAATTTGTTTGGGAAGTAGGGGATAACATACCTTCGCAGAAGGGGTTTTCTTCCCCCTAACTAGGATCGAGCTTTCCAGTGATAACAAGCATCGAATTCTTCGCTGAGCCTACAGGGACCATTAGGGGAGATCTTCCAAGTGGACACGGTGCATATGCCCTCAACGCACTTGGTGTTCTCGGTGCATTGGCCCTCATCTCTTGATTGCACATATATGTCAAACCACTCAAACCGTCTAGGCCATGAAAAGCCGCAAAAGAAAAGGGTCATGCCGATGAAGCTCGGTACGAAGGAGAATTCCCAACTGTCCTTCACCTTACGGGCTCCCAGATCGTCGTCTTTCGATTTGCAGTGGACGGTGAGAGCGGTTCCGGCCGGCAAACCGTTCCCAATCTTCACGTGCGTCTTCTTCCAGATGCTTCCAACACAGCTACTCACGAATATGGAGCAAACGAGGAAGAGCGCAACCAATGGCTTCGTCATTGGGGCAGGAGTTGGTCCGAATATAGAATCTTGTCAGAAATTTGAGTGAAAAAATTGGAGGATAAGTGTATTGTATATTGCTTTTCACCAATTAATGATGTACAATCTGGTTCCTATTTGTAATACATAGGAGCAAAACTATCTTACGAAGAAAAATATACAGAATGTGGAAAAGAAATTGAAGGCGCACCCCTCTGCCCCTGTTTCTCCCCCTTCTTTTTCTTCCCTTGCGTCTCTCAAGCTCCAAACGCCGTGGGAATGCTCTCTTAAATGTCTGGAGTTGGAGTCCCTCCTCAACCGCAGTCTAACTTTGAATGCCATTTTTGGAAACTTTAACTTGGCTTCCCAGAACGAGAACTTGGTGGAGAAGATGGGATAGAGATGGAGTGGAGTTTACAGACTACTATTATTGCTAATTCAGACAGACCATCGTTTCTTTTTTCAGGGCTAAAATGCCCAGCTGCACCCCACTTCGTTTTGCCAAAAGTGGGTTTCCTTTCAATAACTGAAAAGGCTATGATTTTGTAAAAAATCATATCGCAGTATAAACCATGCATATCAAAAGTATTTACTGAATTTTATAAACAATACAGTTTTAACTCATTTTTTTAGTCACATTCAGCTAGGTCAAATAAGCTATCGCATTTTTAATACAAACCCACGTGGTTATCCTAGAATATGTGTACTATTCCAAGTTTAATAAGTATTGTGAAACTACATAAATTACATGATTTTCTTTTCTTATTCTCAGTTAAGATAGATACAGTTAAAATAAAATTATAACATTTAAATGTATATTTAGATTTATATCCTCTTCTTGATATTCAATGAAACAATACTTGTCGATGATGAATGTGAGAGACGCGTCGGGTTGCCATTTGACATTTTATAAATAAAAAAAAAAAGTTAATTTCTATTGGCGGTACCTTCGCAAGAAGGCACGTGGCCAAAGGGTAGAAAATATCTTGAACGCCACGTATTTTCTTCTTTTTCTTATAGATTTACTTATAATTGATATTTATCTCAAATTAAAGAAAACATTATTTCTCGTAACCCCGACCCTCTTTCCTATCTCACCTCCTCCTCCGTCCAACCACCGCCCCGCGTGCGCGTTCTTTTGCGGACGCAAATCGATAAACTATTCGACTAGTGAGAATTAGGAGGATGGAAGTGACAGAAAGAAAGCCCTTCAACTTCGATTTTTTTTTTTTTTAAGGAAAAAATGATGACGCATTTTTTAATTGAAAAGATTAAGCTTCTACATATTTATTATCCGATGACTAGACTAACCCCCATCCAAAGCTGCGCAATTCCGTACTTCCATCGCAATAAATGAATTCGCACATGTGTTGCTTTGCGAGACTAAAACCTAGGGCATACAACTTGCAATGCAAAATAAATGAATTTGTCAAAACTACAAACAAATATATTATTATATATGCTTATAATTCCTTAAGAAGAGAGCCCAAACTAGGGTTGAAAGTTGCTGGAAATTCAAGACGGAACCGATACTCAGGTTTTTCAATTGAAAATTTGGTAGTAAATTAAAGCGAGCTGATGTGGTCATACCAATCGGCATTTAGTGTCTCACTGCTTCCTCGTGTTCGAGTCATTTGCAACCGATAGGACGTTAAGGGCGCGCATGATAACCATTCTGTCTAAAATAGTTTATGACACAGAAATAGATTTTTCTATTTCTATTTCTGAAGAGTTTCTAAGAAAAATAACCGTTTGATAACGACACGAAATTTATACTCTAAAAATAGAAATTTGTTTGATAACGACACAAAATTTCTTCCTTTCGACGACGGTGGCGACGACCGGCGACCTTTAATATAAAAAATAAAAAATACAAATGATTTATTAACAAAAAATAAAGAAATAAAATAAAATAAAAATATCCTTAAAAATAGATTTATTTTATTTATTCTATTTTATTTTATTTTACGAATAAATTTATTTTAAAATGAATAAAAATTAAAAATAAAAATAAATTTATTTGGCAAAACACTCAAGACAAATAAAAATAAATTTATTTTTATTTATCATAAATAAATTATTTTTAATAAATTTAATAAATTTATTTTTAATAAAATAAAAATAAAATGATAAATAAAAATAATTTATTTAATTTTAATTTAATTTTAATAAATGCATTTTTAATTTATTTTTAATAAATTTATTTTAATAGATTTATTTTTATTTTTAAATGAATAAAATGAATATATTTATTTTCTATTTTTTATTTTTAAAATGATATATATTTATTTTTAAAAATAAAATGATATTTATATATTTTTAAAAATAAAAATTTATTCATTGTATTTTTAAAATATTTTATTTTTAAGGATTTTTTAATTTATTTGTAAAATAAATATTTATTCTTAAAAATAAAAATAAATATCATTTTATTTATTCGAATAAATTTCATTTTAAATTGATATTTATAAAAAGAAATTTATTCGGCGATCGGTAGCGCAAAGAAGAATTGGCTGGCCGGCCGGCGATTGACGGACGGTGGTCGACGGCAACGGATGAAGGACCGGTTGACGAACGATGATAAAAATTTTTATTTCTCATTTTTGTTTCAAAAATAGAAAAGTAGAAAATTTATACTTCTGATTTCTATTCCAAACCTATTTCTGGAATAGAAATATATTTCAGAAATAGAAAAACGGAATAAGTTTATCAAACGGATTTCTATTCCAAAAGTGTCCGGAATAGAAAATTGTTTCGGAATGTAAATTCGATTTGTTATGCACCCCCTAACTTTCCCGATAGGTGGTAGCCGGAACTCAATGCACCATCCAGTCGGCATCAATGCCTTTGCCGGTGGAGTCGTGAGAGACTTGTTAAGGCCAACGCAATTGCGGGGGATGTTTACTGGAATATACGAGGTTGTCGCTGCCCGCGGCCTTCCAAAATCCAGGACCCGATCGCTTTATTTGGCCTTGTACTTTGTGTCTTTGTACTTCCTCTCTCGATGCGAAGTAGCCATCTTTCTCTCCCATTTTGCTAACGTCCTGTTTAGTCACTTGTGTCCCGGTCATGAGTCAAAGAAGGAGTTAAATATTAGTTATAATTTTTTGGGGTTAATGAATCGGTTGAAAGGCCTGCTTTAGGTTATTGATAATGGAAATTACCTAAGTTATAACTCTGATGATATTGTAAACAATATTTACAAATTTTCGGGGGTTTAGTCAAATAATATGTAGAAGCTTAATCTTTTTAATAATATACTAGTAATATTATTATAAAATCAGATAGCCCTAAATTTTCTGACCCAAAAAAAAAAAGGGTGTCCTAATTTGTACTATTTTTATTATCCCGACATATTAGGCTATACTAGTTTTGATCCGGTATACTTGTGTAGGCAATTGACGGTTATCCAGGGCTAAAAGGGGGCAATGAAATTATTTTCTTTTTAATTTCCTCCTTAACCTTCTCTTTTTTTTTGGTATTTTTGCCCCTCTTCTTCCTCCTCATTGGGTTCATGAAATTATATCTATTTGAAATTTGGTATCTAACTCATGGATGTTGCTAATTCAAAACTGGATTATAAACATCTTGTCTTTAGGTTGGTAAATGTCGAGATACTGGAGTACAAAAATCAATCAAATAAAGATTCGCCACACCTTCGATAAAAAAAAAAAAAATAATAATAATCTTTTTAATCTAGCAATGATATATTCCAAATTTCGAAGTAGCGCTTCATGAATTCTGAAAAAAAAAAAATTTGTGTGTTTCCAAGGACACAAAATATCTAGAGGCTTTCGGCAATTTCCAAAAAAAAATAATAATTAAAAAGAGAACATGGGTATATTTTCATGGCCAGTTCACCGTGCAAGGTGTCGAAGTCTTGATTTTGGCCCGACCAATACCGCAATGTAATAAATACTATGAAGTTCGACATTAACCCAAGATTGGAGATTAGCTGTCTCCGCAAATTTACTCAATTTTTTTCGCTAATGGCTAATTTCATGATGAGCGCCATAACACCTATATTATTAACACCTCAAAAGGGTTACCGGTACCGTTGCTGCGACTCTCCCTTTCATTTATACAAAAAAAATTATATATTGTTTGATATATTAGATCGATGAAATTCTACTTCTCGTTCTTGAGCCTACATATTTTGTTTTCCAATTAAATCTTCGAACTTCCTTTCATTATTTGTTTAAATGAGCCCCATACTTGTATAAATTTCTATTCTATTCGAGCTGCATAGTCCATCGGACCATGCTAGCATGGCATGTAAAAAACTTTTGCACCAATGATGAGTTGTCGTGGAGAATGAAATGGGCCAAAAGAAAATTTATGCAAGTCTAGAGGGGAAGTTTTTTTTTTTGCGACGACTTGTCTATAGGGGCAATTTCCCTTTTTTTTGCTAAGTCATATTCCAGCATGGTTCGACATGCAATTAAACTTGAAATTAGGGAAAATTGTCCAAAAATTATCCAAAAATTCATAAACCTATTACATTTTTATTAATTTAGTCATAAATAGTTAAATTTTATCAATGAAGTTCTAAACATTTTCGTACTTTACTAATTGAGTCAATTAGGTCAATTTTAACTAGAGATCGTTGATGTTGACACCAATCATATTATGTGACATGATTAATGCCAACGTAAATAATTTTCAATGATATTTTAATATGCTTTCTATCTTTTTTATTTTTTGAATTTATTATTTTTACTTCCTTTGGTTTTTGTATTATTTTTTATTCTGACAGCGGCGACCTTGCCGGCCGCAAGGCCTCACCCACGGCCAGTGGAGCCACAAAGGCCCTAGGTAAGGCCATCACGACCTCGCAGCCACAGGTGAGGCGGCCCTTGCCAGATCGAAGGGCCTTACCTTAAAGAACCGATTCATTGAACCGGCGCAAGGAAAGCAATCCGATCCGGTTCGACTTCGCATGACTCCAAACCCACCCCCGGCGGCGGGGTCCAAACCGCACATACGATAATTCCAACTATCTCTGTTTCTTATGGCAAATATTTTATTTTTTTTATTTTTTTTTATTTTTTAGGGATCATTATGGCTGAGGGAGACGTCGCATGCATAACCGAGGTGATTGCATTACAGCTATTGTGATTCACCCCCTGACTGACATGTGTCACGATCGCTACGTTCGACTTCGTTCCTTCTGTGCTGTTGGGTGTGGCAAGGGTGCAAGAAATACATATGAATTCTTATTTACCTTCACATGTCTCGACATTCATATTGATATGGTTTTCCGGTTTTGTAACAAAAAGAAAAAAGAAAAAAAAAGACTATTTTAGAAGGGTCCTAAACTTTTTCAACATATTTCACTTCGATCCTAAAACTTTCGTTTCTTATATTTAAGTCTTAAAAATTATCATAGTTGTACACTTTAGTGTTTCCTTTATTAGCTCCTTTAGCTTAGTGGACGGAAATCTATTTGACTTTCTTTTATTTATGGCAACGTAGGATTGAAAATATAATAAAATTTGTTGCATGTTATTTTCTTTCTACTTGAAATTGACGGGGGTGGGGGGACTCATATGCATCAAATTGGAAGTGTTAGAACTTAAAATTACAGAATGAAAATTTTTGAACTCAAATTCCTTATGACAACGAGTTTTAGAACTTACCCGGTAAATCATTCAAAAAAACAATCTTATTTAATCGTCTTCTTCATCCGACCTGTACGTGAGGAGAGGCATTAAGAGGCCTAATGCGTTAATACGAAGGATATTGCACTTCAATGTTAACTTTCACTTTCAAAAATAAGACAAAGATAATATAATAGCAAGGTTAGCATGTCAACATATTAGTTAGCTCTTCGCTTATTATGCACTCTAAAAGGGAGTGCGCCCATATTGAAAAGAAGATAATGCCAATGAATGACAATGGAGAAGAAGAGGCAACGCACTCTCGTTATATTTTCCCATGAAAAAGAGAGTAGGCAATAAAAGTAAAATTAAATATTATTTGTTTACCTCCGTTCCGCTCAAATATACACCAATATCTACATCGACTAGCGGTTGATAGACATGTACTCGATCATTTGAGTCTTGGAACCACCAGAAGATTAGTCGTTGTCCTCTTCATCCACATTGCCGTCTCTATGTGTCTAGTCGTCGTGTGGTATTTCGTGCACATGCCATCCTCTTTTTCCCTCTTGTCTCAATGATCCGTGTCAAGAAAATTATTCAAATAATCCTAAACTTTTTACGCTTTTGAAAATTTAGAAATATGGATGACCCAACATCTTATGTAAAATGAGTTCGTAATAAGTCTGACCGTGTTATTATGCAAGAGTAGGTTTAATTTAATCAACCCAAACGTAATGAATGTATGTTGCTTGGCGTGGAAGATGACAGACGGAGATTATTATTATCAGCTTGGCCCCTCTTCATTTAATGAAACCTATTAATTATCACAAGTTTTAATAATTTTTTATAAAGAAAAAATAGTCCCACCCCAACATCTAGTCCAAAGGTTAAATGATCAATTAATGAGTTCAGTAAATCTAGAAAACAAAATAAGTCCAAATCTTGTTAAAGGATAATTAGCTAATAAATAATTTGACCAAAAAAATTCAGCTTATAAATAATCTCAATTAATCTAGAAAACCAAAGCCAATTTTGGTTTATAGATATAAAGGAAAAATAAGACTGGTCAGAACTTTGTACATATAATCTTGGCTCATTTTCATTAATTAATGAGACCCATTAATTATTTAACTTTTTTTTCCACAAGTTGTTGAAAAATAATTTAATGAAGAACAAAATCACACTAAAATATCTAGGCAAATCATTAATTATTAATAGATAAGTTCGCTAAATATAACAAACCAAAACCAAATTATTTGATCAAAGGTTTAATTTATCAATTGTTGATACTTAAATTTTGGCTTCAAGTGTAATCATTTCCATAAAAATTAGGGCTAATATCACGAAAAACCCTAAATGAGTACACTTGTGACAACCTAAAGTGGTATACTTATGACAAATTTATCTTTTGCTGGTTTCCATTAAAATTTTCTATCAAGTTCCTGAGTTGGATGGATGATATGTGGTAGTTGACGGGTATTTGGTTTACCCTCCATTGGTTACAAGTATATCGGTTTTGTGATTTTTCGGGTTATTAATTAGAGGAAAAAAAGTACAAAGAATAATTTTGGGTTTTTGGGTTCTTTTCCCTGGCCGCACATCTCATGAAAAAGCCGCCAGAGTGTTTCCTCAAAACAGAGCCACACGGAGAAATAGGGCTACATAGTGACGTCCGAAAAGCTGAACAGAGAGCACTTCCGGGATGCATGAAAGAGGGGGAACTCTTGAATACAAGATGGGGATTTTGTACCATGAAAAAAATATCCAAATTGATTTGTTTATATTAGATTTGAACTTAATTTAAGGTGTGGAAAACATTTGAATACGTAAGCAGTTATAACTCCAATTCTCTAATTATATGGGATTATTTGATGCTGGTTCTCCTATTAGATATAAATACTAATAGTTGAACATAATCACGTAAATTATTTATGTCCTTCATCGTTTCTGATTTATTTCTTTAGTATTTTCGCATTGACTTAATTTGTTAGATCCTGATTAGTTTCCACGTTCATATTTCAACAATCGGTATCAGATTTCTAGATTGAAATTTGAGGCTTTTGTTTGTTAGATTATTATTTAGAAATTTTGTTATTGTAATTATGTCTTGGGTGAACTTGATATCGAGAAGTTTAACTATGACGACCCAAACCTCGAGCACATGCACAGCCCTCAGTGGTCGATAAGAATTTGCAACATCATAGGAATTGTTGCCGACCCATTCATTTTATTGCACAAGCGGAAACGTAATAATAACCTCTAGATAACACAGACATGGGATAGCAAACATAGGATTATATTTACACTAAACACACATATTTTTACAAGAGTGTTTATATACATAAAAGTCTAACATTACATTGATCTGTTTCAAAAAGAAGAGCTTCTAGGCTATCTACACTGTCACGCCCTGAACCCCAAGCACGTACCCATCCCTCTCTGGTCGATAAAATTTTGCAACTTCCCAGGACTAGTCGCCGACCCTTTTACTTTATTGCACATGCAGAAGCGAAAAAGAATCCCCTGACAGTAACCATCTCGGGATAGAAAAGCAGAACAATAATTTCACAAACCAACATGCCTTTATAAACATATGCTAATTCAAGTACAAGAGTCTATGGTCAAAAGACTGCAAAAGACTATTCTCCAAAAAGAAGCGGTCCTATCCGACCCATACTTCAGATCACCTCCTCTCTGCTCCAGGTCCTCCACTCGATGACCCTGAAAGTGGTTATACAATAACCAGTGAGACAATGTCTCAGCAAGTCTAAGCTCTAAACTTCGGCTAGGAGGAAAAGACGCTAAGAAGCGTCCTAAGCACGCAATCACACAATCAATGAGACTTACCTCGTCTCAGTTCCACCTGCAAGTCAGCACATTTCATATCACAAATCGGAGCATCACTCAAGCTTAATTAATTGGAATATAATACTCAATTCAACATGCGTTCCTAGTTTTGATCTCGGCATATAGCACGGCCTACTCTCTATTCAGCGGTCTTCTGGCATTGCCAGGCACCGTCTCACCCCATTGAGCATGGCACGTCACTACGTCGACGGCTTTTTCGAAGGAGCATAGGGTCCAGAATCTACTGCGACCGGCTTTCCTTTGTCAAGGGGTATCCCAAATAGGGATAACATCCAGCTCAACAACCCGGGACGATTTCTCATTGTCATCACACGATCACTCAAATATGGCCCAGGGCACCGTGCATTGCACTTAAATGCTTCAATTAAAATGGTAAACCTAGCCTTTTTATTCATATTAGAAATACGCATGAAAATAGTCGTGTGTGGGTACACGGTCAACTCGACCCAGAAAAATTGACATTCTTCCTTTTTAAAATCCCACTATTTTATATAGTATATAAAAACTATTTTTGGTGTCAAAACCCGACACCCGAGATTTTCTAAATAAATATTGAAAATTCACAATTTTGGAATTAAATACCAAAAATTCAATCATCACTCAATTTGCATAAATTAACACTCAATTGCAGAAACTAACCACATCATTGCAATCAGCACGAAATTCCGATCACCGGCTATCCCGGCCTAATTTTCGGAAAAATAATTAATAATTAATTAATTTCGAAAATTAATTAATTAACTCAATTTAATTTCTAAAAATACTAACCTATGCCAAAATTATTAAATTAAATATCAATACGGACCCGGAAAATTCCCGAACCCTTCTAGATAAATAATACAATTTAAATAGGCCTTAGCTAAACTATGTTAACCACCTAACATGCTCAATTAAATAATTAAATCATTAATTTAATCTAACTAACCACCTAATTCCTAATTAAATAAATCTAAACACCCCTTAGCATCAAGGCCTACTAAGAAGAGTTTAGAGAATAAACTCACCGTGTAACGCGAAACCGGTTCACCGCGATGACGACACGACGGCGGCCGAAATCTTAATTTTGGCGGTGTCGCGAACTCGGACCGGCCTAAAACGGGCCCAACAAATCTCAGCCCAACTGAGATTTGTTTTCAACTTAGGCTGCTCGTTGCGGGCTTGGATCTTCTCCGCGGGCCTAGAATGGGCTGAACTTCAAATGGGCCAAAACCAACTGAACTTGGGCCAGAGCTTGGGCTTCAAAAATCGCGGGCTTAAAGGACTGAAACTTGGGCTTCAAATGGGCCTGCGGGCTGGATCACTGAAAATGCATGGGCTGAACTTTCTGTGTAAGTGTTGGCGTGGAGCTGCTTCGTGGATGGAGTCGCACGAAGAGAAGGCAGCTTCGGCTGAGCTGCGGGATGCGTGACGTCAACGATGGGGCTTCCTTGGCGAGGAGTGGACCGAGCAAGACCACTCCACGTGCAGCTGGACTTCGGCTGCTGGACAACACACCAACACCGAAAGAAAAAAAAGAATGCAGCTAGCTTCTTCGGTGGGTTTGCTTCGTGGAGATGGTAGATTGGATGGTGGGGCTTCGCTCGGTTCAAAATTGAAAAAGGAAAGTAAGGGCAGTCAACAAAAGGCTTGGTGGAGGTTCTGACCGAAACGTGGCAACTGAAGAAGAATCGGTGGACAGGTTGCTTCGTGGACGTTGGTGGAGATGACGTGCGAAGGAAGATGAGGAAAAATCAAAGCAAAATATCTCCAACAATTAATGCTTGGTCCCTTGAAGCAATCCAAACTTATCCCATTGGTCTCTATTACTTTCTTGAGTTGGATTTTCCATTCAATCCAATTTTGATGCAAAAATTTCCAGCCCTTTGTCCAAAACCGAATTTCACTTTTTGATCTTTAATTCATCACTCAATTTCCCAAATTGAGGTCCAATTTTATGGTAGAAAAATCTCAAATAATTTTCTATAAGTCCCCAATTTCATATAGATTGGCTTGAAAGTCAAAACTCACTTAAATTCAGCCCATACGAATTTCTGCTTAATTTCCGCGACGTCCGAATTGGATTTCCGTAAAAATCTCAGAATCTCCGAAAAATTTTCGGAGAATAAGTCGATGTTCCTAAAATAGCTCGTGACACCACAGAACTTTCAATTTCTGAAATCGGGTTCAAATAAGCAGTTAATTTCAATCCAGCGCGCTTTTAGTGTGACCTAATCTATTGGAACATGATCGAGGAGAATCTCTGAATCCAGAAGGAGGCAGTCAAAATCGCTAAATTAATTTTCTGGCAACCAATATTTTGAGTAGTAATCGTAAAAGAGGAGAGGTGGAAGTAAGATCTTACCCAGTTTTGTTGAAGTCAAACATGCCCTGCATTGCATACCTATGTAGTTTCAAGTATCTTTTCTGTTAATTTTGGTTGTGCAGGTTAGAAATCGTGGATAGTAAGGAGGAAAACGAGATGCGGGTAGCAGCTTTATGTAAAAAAACTAGGCCATCTGTGGTCAGAAGCAAACGTGGTTGAAGTGAGTTCAGAAATACCTCTACAGAAAAGAGATGAATGCAACATAACTGTTCTGGGTAAACTTTACTCTAAACCTAATGTAAATTATCCAGCATTTCTCTCCACTATGAAGAAGGCATGGAAAACAGATGCTGTCTCATGTGTACAAAAAGAACCAGGGCTCTTTACCTCTGTTTTTCAATCAGAGGAGGAGAAGGAGAGGGTTTTGAAGTCTGCTCCATGGTCTTACTCTAGCAATATGCTTGTCCTTAAACAGTGTGATCCTGTAATTCTAGAACATTGTTATGACTTTTCCAGAGCAACCTTCTGGGTAAGAATAGGGGGTATCCCCCCGGGATGGAGAGTCGAACCTGTATATCATGATATGGGCAGAAAGATAGGCCAAGTCCAAGAAATTCATCTGGAATCTATGGGAAATGTTCCAAAAAAGAAGAAGAAAGAGTCAGAGTGGAAATTGATTTATCTAATCCTTTAAAATCAGGGGTTATTCTGGATATTGGTACTAAATGGTTGTGGGTTGAATTTAAATATGAGAGATTACCTCATTACTACTATTCATGTGGCAGAATTGGTCACTATGCATCCGATTGTCCCGAAATCCCTTATGCAGAATCACCATGGGCAACAAACAAAATCGAGCCCTATGGACCCTGGTTGAAAACACAAGCAAGTGAACATAGCCCTTATTGGGAAGCTTTTTATGGAAACATTGACGAAGAACTCATAGTCGAAGAAACCATACCTGTGGAACCTTCTACAGCTAATGAGGCAATCCCAACAGCAAGAGAGAAGGATCAAGACATGCAAATAATAGCCTGTAGTAAAAAGAGAGCAGAAGTTTCAATGGAACTTGTGACCATGGATGCAATTATAACTACTCAAAAGGCCTCCAAGGAGTCTGGAAAACAGATTATTGGCACAGAAGACCCTGTCCAAACTTCTTTGAAGATAGGCAAAAGCAGCAAGAAAAGTATGAAGGTACAGATTGCAAAAAAAGCAAAAGTGTATACCTGACCCAACTCCTCTCCTCATAGATGACTCGGATCTGATGGACACTCCAGTAAAGTTGCTCCAAGATGGTGCAGAAGGGGCTCTGGTAGCTAGCCTAATAAGCCGCCCAAGACGAAATGAAGTTAATAAGCTGGAATTATCAGGGGTTGGGCAACCCCCTGACAATTCAGGAACTTAGAGCTCTAAATGCTCTTGAACGGCCCAGTTTAATTTTCCTTATGGAGACAAAAAATAAAGCAACGATGGTGGAAGTTATATGCAGAAGATTACAGTTCTAGCATTTATTTCTAGAAAATCCAACAGGCATAGCAGGGGGATTGGCTTTGATGTGGAATGACTCCATAAAATTGCAGGTGAAAGATAGTTCTAAACAGTATATAAATGTGGAATGTACTGAAGTAAGCAAAAATATGATGATGCAGATTACTTTTGTTCATGCTTCCACGAATTTTGGAGAAAGGCAACGGCTATGGCAACTCTTAAAGGCACTTAAACCCCAGAATTCAACTCCATGGATATGCATGGGGGATTTCAATGAGATCTTATATGTATGGGAAAAGGTGGGGAAGAGAGAAGCAGATAATACCATAATTGCAGCCTTTCGACACATGCTGAATGAGACATCCTTGATGGATATGGATAGCCATGGCTGCGCATTCACCTGGGCAAATAAAAGAGAAGGGGAGGAGTTAGTAAAAAAAAGGCTTGACAGGATGCTTTGTACAAAGTTGAACTGCTATAAATTGTCACATATTATTTTATATATGCTCATTATTGTCTATATCTATCTAATAGTTGCACGGGCCTGCTTGATACTTTCAACTTGGTCTTTGGTACTGTCTAAATACGACTTGCTATCTTCCACAAGAAAAAATTATGGAGTTTAGCAAATAATTTATTCACCACTTTTTAACTTATGTTATTAATCTCAACACGTTTTTCCTCAATAAGGTGAATAAAAAAAATAAGCTACTACAGTTATCAACCGAGCGATCCTAGATTACGTTTGCAAGTCAAAATGCACAAGCTCAATTCTCTAGTCTGTTCTAAGTATCTTAATTAGTTCGTGTAATGCATGGAAACATTGCTAATCATGGGCTTTGCGTTTGTATTGTCAGGGAGGGAGCATGATGACTAGTACAACGGGCAAAATTTGTGGACCTAGTTTGAACATTCTCCACCAAGTAAACTGTGGTCCATCCACACTGGACATCACTTTTACAAGCCAAAGGAAAAAGGAAAAAAAAAAAAAAAAAAGCATCCAATAACATGATAAGTTTGATTATTTTCAAATTAACGCTTACCTATTAATTCAATTATATGATTTTTTCAAACAATCTATTCGCCTCCCTTTAAGTTATATTGTTAGCTCCAATATTTTTTTCCCCAATGAGGTGAATATAAAAAAACCAAAATACAATGTTGTAGTTACAAACCGAGCCATCTTAGATTTGGTTTGTAAGTCGAAAGGCATAGGCTGAATTCTTTTGTCTATTCTTGATATCTTAATGGCCCTGATTTGAACATTCTCCACTAGGTAAATTGTGGTTTATCCACACTGGACATCATTTTTATGAGCCTGAAAAATAAAAGAAAAAAATCAGGTAAAGTGATAAAAAGTAAACTTAAAAGTCAACGTTTTGAATTTTCAGGTAAAAGTGAAAATGAAAGGAAAATGTGGTGCTAATGCTAGACAAAGTATTAAATGACTATTTTTAGTTGAAAAACAGGCTCTATTGCAATAAAAAATCTTAATCTCAAATTTTTAATTTTATATCATGCACCAGTTAAAAATCAGATGTCAATAGTAGCCATCAATTCACTTTAACTCTACCAAGCCTGGCTTTGATATCAATTGTTGTGGAAACAAGCAATTGACCAATAGAATAAACAGAATAAGAAAATAAATTGAACTCCAGATTTATGTGATTTGGTCAATGTGACTTACGTTCGTGGAGAGAATAGTAACGAATATCACTGCAAATCAAGCGTTATAATGGAGATTATAACCATATTTGAGTCACTTAAGTACTTAGTGTTTTTCGGCTCTCAATTACACCTAATAACTTCAATGATATTTAGTCTCATCATTTCTCACATTAAAAAATCATTTTGATCAAAAAATTTTCCTCGAAGCAAAATGGTTACCAAATATGTCCATAGTGACGTCCGAAAAGCTGAACAGAGAGCACTTCCATGAAAAAGGGAGAACTCTTGAATACAAGACAGGGATTTTGTACTATGAATTTATATCCAAATTAATTTGTTTATTTATAAATATGTTAGATTTGAACTTAATTTAAGATGTAGGAAACATTCGAATACGTAAGCAGTTATAACTCAAATTCTCTAATTATAGGGGATTATTTGTTGCCGGCTCTCCTATTAGATATAAATACTAATATTTGAACTGAATCACGTCAATTATTTTTGTCCTTTATCGTTTCTAGTTTATTTCTTTAGTATTTTCACATTGACTTAATTTGTTAGATCCTGATTAGTTTCCACGTTCATATTTCAACGATCGCATCGAATTTCTAGATTGAAACTTGAGACTTTTGCTTGTCAGATTATTATCTAGAAATTTTGTTATTATAATTATGTCTTGGGTGAAGTTGAAATCGAGAAGTTTAATGGAATGGACAATTTTAGTTATGGAGAGTCAAGATGTGTGCGCTATTGACAACCCAACATTTGGCCAAGGCATGAGATGACAAAGATGGGTCGCTGATTATAATGCTAATAGAGGAAACAAACAATATAACCTTGTTGAATTTGTCAGATGACGTGTTAATAAATGTGGCGGAGGAGAAGGATGCCGTGGTTTTGTAGGTAAAACATCAAGCACTCTATATAATGGAGGGTTTGAATAATTACTCATACATGTTAAAGATGACGTTTTAATTTCAATGAACTGAAGGTATGTTTATCAAATCTCATCTAGATGAGTTTAATAAACTCATGATGGATTTGATACTTGATGTTGAAGAACATGGCATGTTGTTTTTAGCTTCTTTACTAGAGTCATGGGAGCACTTTATTGATTCACTGCTACAAGAATGTATTACGATTATTTGGGAAGAGATAAAGTCCACTTTCTTCTCTAAGGAATGATAAAGAAAGTTGTGAGGTAGAGACCAACATCGAGGGTCCATTAACAATAGAGGTAAGCGCAGGTTGATCACACCAAAAAAAGTCCACGGGACGCATGAAGTGTTTTGTGTTACGTGACCAAATGAATGATTCCAGTGTGCAATCCTATGATGTTGAGGAGTGCACTGGTTCGACACATTACTCTTGAGTTTGCACGTAGATATGGCAATCAACACAAAAGTATTCCTTTGAGGACAGACTATATGACTCATAGGTGTATATCGCATAGTGATACGAATTTGGCGATTTGCATCCGTTACTCGTTGACTCATGCTGAAATTTCAAGAACATCTATACATTTAGCTCTTCAACCCAACCAAGTGTAGACTCGGTAGATTGATTATCGTCACCAGATCGTGGCTAGTCTGATGGTTGAAAAACCAATTATGACACGTTCTTCGTTTCCTCATTCTTGGACTGTTTGTGTTCGTCAGTTTCGGTGATTATTTCCCATGCCTTTATTGCTTTTACTGTACAGCAAAATAGTCATGCTTTATTCACTTTTTTGCGAATGCAGTGATCTCAAGGAGTCTATTCTCTAACTCTAGAGGCCTAAACTCAGGCTGGGTATCCCCGACCAAATGAGCCGTAGGTTTGGTCAGTGGGCTTTCAGACTAGCCACGATCATTTTGAACCATGCCCAAGTTGGTGGCAACGATTTATCCTTATGTGTTTTAGGGTCTGTTTTAGATAAGTTCTAAAACTTCATTGTGGCCATTTTTACGAGAGTATATATGGTGAAACGTTTTAAGTTAATTTAATTTTATAAAATTATTTTAAACTACGGGCATGTCACTAGTTCATATTATATATCAAACGTGGGATTGAAAATCAAATTGGAAATTAGTATTTTTGTTTATAGATAATTCTCTTCAACCAAACAACTCATTAATATCTTTTTTTTTTTAATGGCAAATGATTGAACTAGAAACAAAGTCAGATGACAAGGGCCTCAATCATTACATTTATTGCAAGAGAAATAATTTTACACGTTTCCTACATAAATTTCTGAATCCTAACCGATGAATTGATTTCATTAATGCACTACTTCCCTCGAGCTATATAAGTTCTCATCTCTAGATCAACTGCATCATCAAACGATCAACAATCTCAGACAATTTTCTAACCCTCCTATCCCCAAAAGACCATAATGGCACGCCCAAGAACTTGTCCGCTCTTATGATCTTGTTGGTCATCCCTGTTGCATTGCTTCCTAAGGCTACCTTCGCCAAGGTCGGAAACCCTGATTGTGGAAAGGGAATAAGATCCGATTGCGGGTCTGGATTCTTCCAATTCATAGTCCTTGCCGACACCTTTACACCCACCAATGAATGTTGTCATGAGCTCTTGAAAGCGGGGAAGAACTGCCACAACCAATTTGTGGAGTTGAGCATCTCGAGCCATAAGCCGATTAGAGGGACAATATCTTATGTCTATAGGAGGAGCAATGAGACGTGGAACAACTGCGTTGCGGCTCTCAGTCCCATATCCCCTCCCGAGCCAGCTCATTGAGAGCTATTCCTATTTTATAGTACAATAAACGTGTAATATAAAAAGAACGAAAGAATTATAATTTTTGTATTGGATTCTCCTCAAATTTTTTATTTTATTTTTCGTGCCTCTTAAGCCTTATGGTTAACTATCACAGAAGCACAATTGTGGATGAATCATATTTTCAGTGTTTAATGTGCTTATTAAACTTGTAATTTTTTAAAATGATCTGCAAAATACAATCCGCCCCTAAAGTTGTTACTAGCTTTCGAGTCTAAAAACATAGTCCCGTACAAAACTATAAAGAAAATGTCACTTTATTTCTTATGCTTTTAACACAACATTTTCAAACAAATACCTAAGTGATAAAAAGATTAATAGATGGTTTAATAATCATACATTCATCTGTAATAATCACATGAATACGTAGTTAAAGCTAGTCGATCTAGCATACTATTATATGAAGTAATGTAAAGAGGACTCCTTACTTTAAAGGTTTTCTGACAAATTAAATCCCCGATAGTTGTTTTATATAACACTCTATCAATGGATAAGTGTATAAATTAATAATCTTATATAAATCTTACTTTGAATCTTTTTAATCTTCTAAGCAATCATAAAAATAAAGAAAAAATTCAAATCTCTAAATATATTTTTCTATTTATATATGTACGTATCCAATTGCTCCATTAGTAATTTCTTTCTTTCCGTTAACCGATAATTCAAATAGCTTGTAATTGGACGATTCAGCGAAACCTTCAAATGTTAACTATATGTTCATTCGAGAATGTGCGTACACTTTTGATACTCATATACTATGTAAACTTGACTTTTGAACATTTAATGAGGTTTTGTTGGTACCAAGAATTTAGAAATATGTATGGCCCAACATCTTATGTAAAATGAGTTCATAATAAGTCGACCCTCGTTATTATGCAAGAGTAGGTTTAGGTTTAATTTAATCAACCCAAATGTAATGAATGTATGTTGCTTGGCGCGGAAGATGACGACGAAGATTATTATTATCAGCTTGGCCCCTCTTCATTAACGAAACTTATTAATTATCACAAGTTTTAATAATTGTTAATAAAGAAAAAATAGTCCCACCCCAATAACTAGTCCAAAGGTTAAATGATCAATTAATGAGTTCAGTAAATTTGGAAAACCAAAAGCCAAATATTGTTAAAGGATAATTACCTAATAAATAATTTGACCAAAAAAAATCAGCTTTTAAATAATCTCAATTAATCTAGAAAACCAAAGCCAATTTTGGTTTATAGATATAAAGGAAAAACAAGACTAGTAAGAACTTTGTACATATAAACTTGGCTCATTTTCATTAATTAATGAGACCTATTGATTATTTAATTTTTTTCCACAAGTTGTTGAAAAATAATTTAATGAAGAACAAAATCACACTAAAATATCTGGGCAAATCATTAATTAATTAATTAATTAATAAGTTCGCTAAATATAACAAACCAAAACCAAATTATTTGATCAAAGGTTTAATTTATCAATTGTTGATACTTAAATTTTGGCTTCAAGTGTAATCATTTGCATAAAATTTAGGGCTTATATCATGAAAAAAAAACCCTAAATGAGTACACTTGTGTCAACCTAAACTGGTATACTTATGACAAATTTATCTTTTGCTAGTTTCCGTTAAATTTTTTTTATTCAAATTCCTAAGTTGGATGGATGATATATGGTAGTTGATGGGTATTTGGTTTATCCTCCATTTGTTACAAGGATATCGGTATTGTGATTTTTCGTGATATTAATACAATTTAATAGAAACTAATTGAGAGTAAATTTACCACAAATGTATCAGGTTGGGATTTTTTGTGGTCAAAAAATTAGTTTGGGAAAATTTGTCATAGGAATACTAGTTTGGAATTATGGCGGTTAAAAAATTAGTTTGAGATAAATTTGTCATAGATGTAGTTGTTTCATAATTTTTGTGGCATTAATCCTAAAAATTAGGGATGGACCCTAACCCTAAATAAAAGGTATCATTAACATAACGTGCATTTGCATTATAGATGTTTGAATTTCTAAGATGAATTATGCCTGATCTGAAACAAGGATACATGAGCAGATTTGAAAAGGGAAAATCAAGAAAGAGATCGTGGCCAGCTAGGAGGAGATTTGACGATATATTTGACTGGAAATCATGACAAGAGAGGGCGGAAATTCTAGGATGTTGAAGGAAATTTTTGCACAATAAAAGGGGGACGTCTTCTTCTTAGGGGATCATCATGGCTTCTTGTATCAGTTCGTGAATTTGTTTGGTAATCATTTCGTTCCTAAAATTAATTATTGTTTAAAAATTTTCTTTTAGTTTTTTTTTTTTTTTTGCTTTAGTTCCTTGGACAAGTTTTTGAGGATCCGTTTGATTTCCGAAATAGAAAAAGAACATGAATGCGATCGGTACAACTCTCAAATTTTTTGTGACATAAAATTTTCTTTTAATTTTTAAATAATTTTATGAGATTTTTTTTTGCTGCTTTTTTTCCTTCTCTTGTTTTTCCTACTCTAGTCGTTAGCAGGCCTCCGCGATAGCTGGCGATCGTTCTATCCATTGTCCTCAACAGTTGATACCCCATCCCCCATGTTCCGCCCACCTGGAGGGTTTCACTAATTACTTTGATATAGCTTTAGTCTTGACAGTTTATGGTTTTGTTCTTTTGGAGAAGATGGAATTTCACTTGAATTTTTCTCATGGGATTATATCTTGGGCGGCTTCTTGGGTTTTCCTTTCTCGAACTTTGATAGATGCTTTCAATTCTTTGACCATTTGATTCCCGGTAGGTCTCAAAATATATAGATTGTTATATAATTTGGGTACCAACCACTGTTGGTTATTATCCGGACTTAGTGCAGGCGATTATAATCATGGATGTGGGTTTTTGAAAGTAAAGGAAATGCAAGTAGTACGTTAGACTCATTGCATTAAAAGTATTAGTACGTATATTCAAAAAAAAAAAATCATGTCTTTTCCGTTCTTTTTCATTCCTCAAGTAAAAGCCTTTTTTCCCCCTCCATTTCACATGGCAAAACCAAGAAGGCATGTCTGACCATTATCATGTACCATTCGCGGAGGACGAGACATATATAGAGTTCTTACTCAAGCTATTCCAAGAAAAAGTAGGGGAAGGGAGCCAGCGGCGCTGGAGAAAGTATGCCTCCTACTATGCCATCGCGGTGTCTATGGTTTGTATCGTGCTAGGTTTTGGTTAGTCCATCTTTTCTCTCTAGCTCTCTTGCAGGGTCCAATATCTCCAAGCATTCCATCTAGTTTTTCCATAAAACTAATCAATTCCTCATAAATTAATGATGTTGCCAAAAAAAAAAAAAAAAAAATGATCACAATAATTTGGTTATATTTTAGTGCACCTTCTTTTTTTGGCTTGGCTTTATTACCGATAAAAATGATAAATCTACTGCCAAAGGTCCTTTTTTTTTTTAATGCATGAAAAAACAACAAAAATTACTTAATTTTGGATAACGCCATCCACTTTTTCTTCTTTTTTAGCCAATTTGGGAAAAATCATTCTGGAATATAGTTCACAGAATATTTTCTTTTTCATTCTTTATGTTTTCAATTTCTTATATATGGTTAGATTTACTCGAAACATTACTATAACAAATAAGATTTTTGACAGAAATAGGAGTGATGAGCGAGGCCAGCGCATACAAAATAAATTGCTCAGGGACGAATAAACAAGAAGGTCAGTAATGACCCGCAATTGGCATCAGGAGTCCCATCTCCTCAACCTTCAGACACTAAAATTAAATATTTACAAGTACAAAAAACTAAGTAATCCAAGCACAACTCTCAAAACTTGTTCTGAGAGCTGAGATCCAACTTTAGATGCTTAAAACTTGAGCTAAACGTAGATTGTGAGTTGAAGATATCCATACCATGAGCTTGATGCTACAATCTACGTCTAGAAAATGGCTAGAAACAACAAGCTAAAGGAAACACAAAAGCTACCTAAGAAGCGGACAGGCGTATTTGTTTTACAGCACTCTGAATTCGATGAAATGAGGTTTACTCTTTCCTTAAGGCCTTTATTTTCACTCTCCTATACCCGCTCTGCTTGTCCAGATGCGCTACATTTCCATCCACATTCATCACCAGATTCCCAGTCTTACCAAACTTCACATCCCCAAAGAGAGAAACTAGAAGTGCGTGAGTGATCTTCTCTACCCTGTTCTCTATTTGAGTAGTGTATTAAAAAAAGGTCTTATGTTGACGGAAGATAACCTCAGCTGCATTGTGTTCTTTGCAGCAAATTGCGCATGAATTGCGCGAAGGGGAAAACAAAATGGACTTGAATGAGGATGAAATTGAAGCGGCTGTGAAGTCTCACATGTTCGGCAAGACTTTGACGGCTTCAGGCACAAGCACCCATGGCGGGTTCTCTGTTCCTCGGTGAGCTGCTGAGGGCTACTTCCCTCCACTGGTATTGCAATTTCAATTTACCCTCTTGCATTGAGACAGCCTTATCATTTACCCTCACATCCTGCTAATGTGTTTTCACTGGGTGAGGGTTCAATTATTTAGCTTGCTTAGACTTAGTACTCTGTGAATGCAGGATTATAATCAACAAATACCTTCTCAGGAGCTTATAGCTAAAGATCTGCATGGCCTAGAATGGAGATTCAGACATACATAGTCATACTGGGGTCATCGTATCAAGAGTTTCAAGAGTCCTCATCTTCTCTTGGCATTTATTAGATTGTATGATGTGGTTGTCATGGAAGTTTCTTTTCGCAAGTAGTTCTTTCATTGCATGCGTATGAATTATCTGTGCAATGTCAAATATTAATGCACATATAATTCAAGACAGATTAGTTTTCAATTGATAAGATAAAATCTATATTTAGTGAGTTTTTAGACAACCTACTCATCTTTGATGTGCCTTTAGATGCTAGCAGGTGTCATGAAAAACTTACTAGGGGTCCGAAAGACCAATTCACGTAGGTTCTCCTGCGATCTTTTCTCCCTTTTGTTTGATGTAGCCCAATACCCTTCTCGCATGACTTAGTCAAGGTTTCGTCTACTCTATTCTGCTCGTACATATTATCTGAGCAGTCTGTTTTGATGCTGCTGGTTGTCACGCCCAAAGTTTCAAACACCTCCGTGCTTTCCTTTCTCTCTTCCTTGGCGGCAGAGTCACTAGCAAGCTATTTCTCTTTCTTCGCGTTCACCTTCTGTAAATCATCTTAAATAAACTCATCCTTCCCCTATATACAATCGGCAAGTTTGAATAACGTGTCCCTCCTAGTTCCAAATTCCCAGTTGCCCTCAAAATCATTCCTCACAGCCTCTTTATTATTTTCGCAACAGCTACTTACAGAACTATCCTTCCTTGTCACATTCGCCACATTTGTGCTAGGCTCCCTTGCATGGTTTGCTCAAGGTTTCATTGGCTTTCCTCGATTGCATCACCGGTTCAGCACTGCTTCTTATGCCTGTGGCTTACTCCTCAAGCTTCCTGATTACCTTTCTTTGGCCTGCATTCACCCCTCTCTGAATCTAAGCTGCGATTCATTCCCAGATGCGCTACATTCCCATCCACATTCATCAACACTTATTTATGACCGCCTTCTCACTCGCTTCTTGTTCACCCATTTCCTTCAGCTCCGAGTTCTCCCATCCTGCAACTCCTTCACAGATTGCCCAAAGGAGTCCGGGTCAAGGCCGACTGCATCCACCTGATCAATTACAAAACGCTACTTCTCGTTCAGGTCATTCAGTTCCTCCTTCAGACAGTAGATTTCTTGTTGAAGAGCATTACGTTTGTCCACGAAAAGTTCAATCTCCACCTCGAGTTTCTGTATCATGTCCCTCGGGCTTACAATTTCATCCTGCAAGTTCTTAATTGACAGAGATGGAGACAAATAAAGCTCGCCAAGGTACCTGTTCTCCTCTTGAATCTTCCGGATTTCATCTTGTCAACCCAGATCACGGAATTCCATGTCGTTAAGAAGTTGATTTCTGTTTTGAAGCTGAACGGCAAGAGACAGTTCTTCCTGAGATTGGGAGTGAAGACATTACAGAGTCCAGAATGCGGTTTCTGCCTCCATGAATCTTAAGCGCTCTTCTCCGTCGCCATTCATTTGCTCTCAAATCGGCTGCCAATTGATCATTGAATGATCAATTTGCAGTCATTGAGCAGGCAACTAGCGGTTACACTAATGCATTTTATCTGCTGCATTTTCGAGTTCTCCTGGTGGTTGTAGACTTGTAGCGTGGTCTTCTTATGTTAGACAACAGTTGCTTTGTAAAGCACATTCTCGAATACAACCAGCAATCACCGTATTTCGTAGGGAAGCAGGGAAGATGCAATTTGGACTGGTGAATGTACAATTTTTGTGGGCATCCCACCCATGACAAGAGCCAAGTTGGCAGAGGCAAAGTATGAACGAGAAGCAATCGTTTCTTGTCCCTTTTATTTTTTTCATCCAATCTTTGTTGCCCTTTGACCTTTTGGTGAAGGATCAAGAAGACCGTGCAAAGCAAAGAGTACTAGACTCAACCTGCTGCACATCGAAAATACATTCAGTTCCATACCATTGATAGCAACACCTAATCTGAGCAGGTACACGGAATAAGCTCATGATAGAAATGTTTCTTGTTTTCGTAACTATCCCAGAGGTCTCCATGACTCCCATCAAGCATAGTTCTTTTCCACCGCACCCAAGTTCCGAGGTTCAATCTCTTGGCTACTATCACTAGCTTTGGAAAGTTGTGTTCCAAGAATAGCATATAAAGCAAAAATTGGCTAGATTTGAAGTACATTGTATCTTTCGATTGGAACCCAAGAAGCAGGGCCAACCCCAACTCTGATTTAGACAGATGCTTTAGATCATATAAAGTCTCCCGTAAAGCCATGAAGAATTAAGGTTCATATATACACATGGTGGCGCACATTCGTCCATGTACCTCATGATCTTTCCTCATTTATACCATGCTTGTAATCTAAGGTGAATATATTGGCAGATGCAATGCTGTATGTTTGGTACGTAATATGGAGGCCACGATACAATCGTGATTTCGGTTTCGAGTCCTTTCAGTATTATTGATTCTTCTCATATTTATGTTAGGGAGGATATCTAGTATTCAACTCCTAATTTTTTTTTGTTGATGCATACATTATTCTCTTTTATTACAACCTAACGTGGTATCTGTTCGATTCTAGATTCCATTCATTCATTGCGTTTCTTCGTATCAAACATGTCCCAAAAATTTTTCTACAAAAATCTCTTTTGATCAAGCACTTATTCAAAATATTCAACTAGATGGAGTCACTTCCTCCCTTAAAATCACTAAGTACTTACCTAGACCCTTGAGACCCCTTTGCATTATTTGAGCTGTGATTGTGAAAGGGCCGACCATGCCAAGACAAATATTTTTCAATTTTGTCCATATAATCCTAAACATTTGCGCGAAAATCTTACTACGATCTTTCCCGCTAATTTTCATCACAAATTGCTAAAGTGGTCACATAGGACGGCTGTCGATGTCCAAATTGCTGTGGTTTCCAGCAAAAATTAACCGAACTGTGTAAATGTGTATATTGGAGTTTTGCACAAAGTTTAGGACTAAATTGGTAAAATCAAAAAGTTTATAACTAAATCGATATCCATACAATAAATTCATAACTAATCGGGTACTTTTCCCAAATTATTTTATTAGGTAGCAACTAGCCCCAGTGGCCACCCTTCCATCTTGGCAGGGGGAGGTTGGGGGTTCAAATCCCCACCGTCTCAGAGGGGATTGGGGTATGACGATTTCATTTCGGGAGTGGGTTTCGACTCCCACGCCCGCAAGGAGGCGGAGCAAAGTCGAGTGAGTCTTAGAATAAGATTAGCGGTAGGACCGACAAAAAAAAAAAAAAAAAAAAACTAGCCAAGGAGCATCCATCTTTTTACTAATTAGTGGCCAATCAAAAGTCATTCCAAAAATGGCTGGTTCGAGTTTGATGCAAATGATCACATACTCCATCAACTTGTGACACTTGTCACAAGATTTGACATGATTTATATTTTGTGGGGTTTTAGGTGGTGAAGGGTTCGACTCCTTTCATCCACCCGTCCCACCAAGCCCCTCCGTCATCGCGACGGTCGGCACGGCGGCATCGGTGCATTGCAATTGCCTAGACAGACAACGAGAATCCATTTGATTCAGTGGCTTATGGTACTCGATCTTTTTACCATCACATGAAGCCCGCGATTTGTACTTTCGCAACGTAATTGGATTGCCACTTTGAAATCCTAATACAACATGGGTTGTTGATGAATTATATGACCCCCAATGCAGAACACTGGACAATATTAAAATGACGAACTCCTGACCATGTGAATAGCATGTTAACACGAGTTTACGTGATGCTAATCCGATCAATCGAAACATGTTGGATTAGGCACAGTATAAACTTGTCTGATCTCAACTCCAGCGTGCTTACATGTGAGAAAATCGCTGGCCTTGCAATTATAAAGGCTTTGATGCCGAAATATGAACCGATACTATAGTAGGCAAAACTTTCATTAGCGTCCGTTGCGGGCCATTAGGTCTCATTGCTCAACTTACAAAATGAAACCCTAGTTATTTATCAACACAAATCAAGAAAAGCAAATCCATTTATGTCTCCGGGTCCGACCCAATGATGGCCCAGCCCGATTCAAGCAGTCCTAGCCCAGCATGAGTAGAGCCCGGTTCAAATCAAATCACATTGGGCTTGGGTACGAGTCCATAAGACGTCACGGCCCAGACCAAGTTCAGGTTTCGTGCCTTAAAGTTCTATAGTCTCGGTCCATCTTTCTTGTTAATGAATCTTGGCTTCAAGATTGCTAATCATATTCTTCACATTTGCAGTATTAGTCCCGATAAGTCCAAGGAGTGATTAGTTTTCTTCAAGATAACTAGCCGATGGATGCCATGTAGGATGACTGGCATCAACATCAACAATTACAGTCAATTTGGCCAAATTGACTCAATTGATACGATAAAAAGTTTATGACTAAATTGATAAAAATATAATAGATTTAGAAATTTTTGGACAAATTTTTCATTATCTTATTGAACAAAAATAAAGTAGCTTTCATGTTTTTTTTAGGGTACTAGTGGGTCAGTTTCCACCTTAGAATGAAGAACTGGACCAAACTGGATCAGGTTCTTCGGTGGATGTTATTTTTTAAATGTTTTATTTTCTTTCTCAAAAGTTAAGTAGAATGAAATTACTAATCACAAGGAAGTTACTAGTAAAAGAAAAAATTACTTCCACAAATTATTCATACTTTTGCCCTTGCTTAAAGGAATAATTAAAAATAAATGTCGGCCAATTCCACCGATTTTCGATTCCAAATATTTGGAACCAAAAACTAGACCAATTCCCACAGGAACCACCTGGAACCAATTGGTTTGATCCGGTCCGCTTCCCGATTGGACCGGAACCAATGAACTTCCCTATCGTTTCCTTCGAAAAAATCATTTCATCCTAATGTTAGTTCGACCAAAAAACTTATAAAAGAAAACTTGTAATTACAATCTCATTTTCATGTCTTCATCCAGTGATTCGTGATTTGGTTTTTCCACTACTTTCTAAATCATAAACTACTAATTCTTGAGCCTGTACCTGCACAAAAGATTATGTTCCGTACTCGTTGCGACTCAAGCTGCGAATTTTTCTTTGTAGAGCCACTGTTCAAGGTTTCCTGGAGATTAATATGGCGTACCATCGAGCAAATAATAAGACCTTGGTATTTGCACATCGAAGTAAATACATGTAAACATCCTTCGAACATGGTTGGCACAGTGTAGAATGGAGCATAATCTTTGGAAATGTGGCATTGACATGTTGTCACGACTCAGACGAAAGCAACTCCAAAATGGATCCAATTCCCAAGCGGCCCAATTACATTGGGATTCATGTGGATTTCATTGCATGGGCCGCTGCTCGTTTGGTAGGATAATGAGAATCAACCTCCCTCCCTCCCCCACTCTCTCTCACAAAAATAAATCGAACTTCGAAGCTGTTGTCAAGCCCGATTGCGAGTGGGTCGGGTCGGATCAAGCCGGATCATTCTCGTTAGGAATAAAGCCAGCGCCCTCAATGACCCCGAGAAATGGTCCGGCCAAGAACTCAGGCCGGATCCATTGTGTTGCCGGCTTTCTTTTCCATCGCTCTAGCATCGGGCCAGCAAGTTGAGCATCTAAATTCCCTGAATTTTATAAGACATTGGCCTTACAGCATTAAGCCCCAAACCTCCCCCCCTCCCCCTACCTCAGTTTGTCATGATCATATCCCACAAAATGAAAGGGGAAAAAGGCAGCTTTCTGTCTGACCAGTTTTACTCACGCGTAAATGAGAAGAGAGAGAGAGAGAGAGGTGGCAATATATCACATGGGTATTGTTTTACACACTTGTTAAATGAGCTTTAATCATAAGAGTTCAATTTTCATGGCACTGGTTGTGCAACACAAGGTCAATTAGAACATTAGAAATTGTGGAAATTCCTCCGTTAATTACTTGACAAATTTCTCGAGAGTACTTATTACGTGGCTATTTCGATTTATATGGATTATGAAATTTACTATGAGAGGAAGCCAGTGCACGGAGTGAGAGAAAAGCTTTGCTTTCTTTAATTTTGAGTTTTTTTTTCCACACTTTTGCATGTACTTGGAGATGCTTTTTTTAAATTCAACGCATCATTCCTTGCTAAAGCAAAAGCAAAAGTGCTAAAAATTTTTTTTTTTTTTTAAACTCAACGAAGGAGATCAAAAAGTGTGCTCTATTTTTCAACGGGTAAAAATATAGGCCACGGCAGAAGTAATCCAACTCTTGGGGTCAATCAAGCCTTTCAACTAACTGCCAATGGGTGGCTATTGCGAGCTCTCTCTACCTCATGGTAGCGTCTTCCTTCCCATAAACCCTATATCTACTTTTTAGCATTCCTTTCCTCGTCTTCTTTTACACTTTCGATTTATCGAAATAGAAAAAACCCAAAAAGTTCCTTCGATCTTGATTCCGCTGAGTATGGCGGGTCTTGGTCACTCTTATAGATCAGTAATGTGGACAGGAAACAAAGCAGGATCATTCTCTGTAAAAAGCCGATATAATAGGGCGTATTTATCAGCTACAAGGAAAAATCAATACCAGGCCTCTTGTTCGTACCTGCCTCCACGCAACCTATGGACGCAGATCTGGAGTCTCACAGTACTGCCGAAGATCAGAACCTTCCTCTGGAGTATCTGTCAAAACGTGATTCCAACAAGGGAGAATCTATACAAAAGAAAAGTCATCCCAGATCCTTTATGCCAGATTTGTCACACATAGGTCGAAACCACAGAACATATTTTCTTATTCAGTCGATGGACAAAACGGATCTGGGAGGATCAGAGGTTGCATGGCATAAATCTCTAGAGAAACATAAAGCGAATAGATCAATGGCTGGTGGAGGTTTTTCAAGAAAAAAAGGAGGTACATGTACGGGTGTTCATCAGGCTGGTTCTTTGGCAGATCTGGAAGGCCAGGAACTCATGGATCTTTAGGGGAAAACACCCACAGCCTCCAGAAATCATCGAGCTCGCACAGAACCAGAGTATTATTATGACGCGGGGGATGAAAAACCAGAAGAACAAAAGTCAAGATCAGATCTTACCAGTGCGTTGGAACCCCCCGAAAAATCGAGAGGTGAAAATGAATGTAGATGCGTCATGGATGCCAGGAGAGTTCCTTGGATCTGTAGCAGGAATCGCACGGGATGAATCTGGATCTGTAGTCGAAGGGTTCGCGGCCGAAGTTAGGGTTTCCTCCGCGTCTCAAGCGGAAGCCGAAGCACTTCTCCACGGGATACGCTATCTGAAGGAGATAAGTTCGAAGCATGTGGGGGAGGCGAAAAGTCAGATGGTTCGGTGGACATGTGAGAGCGACAGCTCATCGGTAGTAGACTTTGTGTTGGGCCGGGCCGAGACTCCTTGGAACCTGTGAGAAGTAATCAAACGCTGCCAACAAGAATTATCCCAGTGCAATTATATCACCGTCAGATCCTGCCCTCGAGATGCAAACGCGCAGCCGACTGGCTGGCACGTCAACATCGACAAAGGAAATTGCCCGCAAATTGGATGTACTCTCTCCCTCTATCTCTTGTGGATATTTTATGTTTGGACTGTAAGCTGTCGTTGCATTTTAAGACTAAGTAATATAATGCATATATATGCTTTTCGACCAAAAAAAAAAAAAAAAAAACACTCTTGGGGTCATACTTGTGTTGAATGTGACATCAATTACTTAAGCTAATCCTAAGAAAAAAAAATTCTCCAAATTTAGGTTCAATCTCAATTATATCTTGAATATTTTTTTTTATCTTAAACAAATCACCAACTTTCACTCTAATCTTAACTATGATTACAACACGTCCGAAAACCACCATTAGTTTCTTCAAGAATATCAATCTTAAGACATTGCTAGTGTTCCATATGAAAATGATAGTATTGATAAGAACACCAACTGTGATAATGAAGATATAGATAGATTTGGGATTAGAGTAAAAATTGTGAGTTTTTCTTTAGAAAAAAAAAAAAAAATTCGTGACAGAATTGAAATTAGATCTAACATCGACCGTCTTTTTTTTTTTTTTTAAGAAATTAGGGCTCGCTTAATCATCATCCATGAGATTTTATTTTATTTTTTCCTTTCTTGTTTCTTGGTTGCACCCCATTACAAGGGTCATTTTGATTTGTATGATCTTGAAAGGGTCGGATGTTTCCAAAGTAACAGGACGAAAATGGGGGAAAACTAGCAATCTTAAGACATTACTAGTGTTCCAAAGAAATTAGGAATTGTTGATTGCAATTTGATCCCCTCCCCCCCTCAGTCCTTGCGTTGCCTAATAAGCCATGAGCTGTGCAGCAACAGAGGCCACTAAATCTGTCCAACTACCCCACTTCCTTAGGCATTTAGATGGATCGGCAGTGGCTTTCATGTAATTCAGGAGTGAGACGGTCTTGTTACATTGAAACTGGGCTACCGGCGGGGGAACTTCATAGGGTTTAACTGAAGATTTTGACCCATCTCAAAATGGGGGAAAACTAAACTGGAAGTTGCAATGGGCAGTTTAGACGCGAATTAGAAGGAATAAGTATTCGATGAATGGAAAGCTTGCCCAGCCTAGTCAGGTCCAGAACCTCTCACTCACTACAGCTCGATGCTAACAACCCACACTTCCTCATCATGCAACGGCGCATCACCAAGGTACTAAATATGAAGCCTCCTGAGATTTTGTCCATGCTTGAGGAGGAAGCAGGTACCAGAGTGTATGAGACAAAGAGAGAGGCCGCGTTTAAAACGCAGGAGCAGAAACAGATCAAGGCTGATGAGATAAATCAGCTTCTTGACCAAGAAATTTTGCCTTCCTTGGAGAAGTTAGGGAAAGAACGTATGCAGTACATGCAATGGGCGAACGGGTATGCAGAGTTTGATCGACTTAAATGGTTCTGCATCCCTTATGATTATGTTCAAGATGAGAAGACAAGGGAAAATGCGGTCTCCGGTGTGGAACAGATAGAGGCCAAAATCTCTGACCTAGATGAAAATAAAGTGGATACGCAAGCAGAAACACAGGAATTGGAGAAGAAGATCTCTGATTTAACCGCGCAGAAGGAAGCCAGCATGGGTGGGGAGGCAAAGACGTTGTCTGACAAAGTAAATG